>NW_004624739.1:34540304-34675353 GCF_000247695.1 Heterocephalus glaber | reverse complement strand
GTATGATCTTCTTGATAACCCTCTGTATTCTGTTTGCCATTATCTTGTTGAGGATTTTTGCATCTGTGTTCATTAGGGAGATTGGCCTGCAGTTCTTTTTTTTGGTTGGGTCTTTCACTGGTTTTGGAATCAAAGTAACACTTCCTTCCAGGAAGTGGGAGTATTGGGAATTTGGGAGTATTGCTTCCCTCTCAAGTTCATTGAAGAGTTTAAAGATTAGTGGTGATAGTTCTTCTTTAAATGTTTTGTAGCATTCAGCAGTGAAGCCAGGACCTGGGCTTTTCTTTGTTGGTAAATTTTTAGTTATGTTTTCAATTTCACTGATTGTAATTGGGGTGTTTAGAATATTTATATCTTCTTCATTTAACTTTGGTAATTCATATGTATCTAGGAATCTGTCCATTTCTTCTGTGTTTTCCATTTTATTAGAGTACAGGTTCTCAAAGTAGGTATTGATGATCCTCTGGATTTCTGCTGAATCTGTTGTGACTTCAACTTTTTCATTCTTAATTGCATGGATTTGAGCCTTTTCTTTCCTTTTTTTGATAAGGTTGGTTAAGGCTTTATTGATTTTATTTATTCTTTCAAAAAACCAACTCTTCGATTCACTGATTTTTTTGTATTGTTCTCTTAGTCTCCATTGCATTGATTTCTGCTCTTATCTTAATAATTTCCTCTCTTGTGTGAACTTTGGGTTTGTCATGTTTTTCTCTTTCTAGGAGCTTGAGGTTCAGCATTTGGTTGTTTATTTGAGCTCTCTCTGTTTTCCTACTATGGGCATTCACTGCTAAAAATTCCCCAGTAGTACTGCCTTCATTATGTATCATAGATTCCTGCATGTTGTATTGTCATTATCATTTAGTTGTTGAAACTGTCAATTTTTAAAATTTCCTCTGTGACCCATTGGTTGTTCAGGATAGTGTTATTCAATTTCCATGTGTTTGTGGGGTTTTGAGGTTTCTTATGCTATTGATCTCCAATTTAATTGCACTACGGTCTGATTATATATGTGGGATAACTTCAATTTCTTTGCATTTACTTAAACAAGTCCTATGCACTAGTATTTGGTCTATTTTGGAGAACGACCCATGTGCAGCCAAAAAGAATGTATATTGTGATTTTGTGGGATGGAACACTCTGTAGAGATCTATTAAGTTCATTTGTTGAAAAGCTTGGTTCAGTTCCAGTATTTCATTGTTGATTTTTTGACTAGATGATCTGTCTATTTGTGACAGTGGGGTATTGAAGTCCCCCAGTTCAATTGTATTAGCGTTTATTTGGTTTTTTGTGTCCATTAATATTTGTTTTGCATAGTTGGGGGCATTTGTATTTGGTGCATAGATATTTATGACTGTCATCTCTTCCTCTTGGATTGTTCCCTTTACAAGGATGTAGTGACCTTCTTTGTCTCTCTTAGTTTTGGTTTGAAATCTACTTTGTCTGCAAATAAGATTGCTACCCCTGCTTTTTTCCAGGTTCCTGTCACATGGAGAACTGTTTTTCATCCTTTTCCTTTCAGTCTATGAATTCCTTTTTGAATTAGGTGTGTTTCTTGTATACAGCATATTGTTGGGTTTTGCTTCTTAATCCATTCTGCCAATCTATTTCTTTTGATTGGTGAATTGAGGCAATTAACAATGATGGTTATACTTGATAAATATTGACTCATCCTTGTCATGATGTTTTACTCTTATTGGCTACTTTTGGGGGGGGGTCTTTTATTTTTCATTTTTCCCCCTTTCCCTTTAGTTTCTTGCCTTGGCTGGTGGCTTTGCTCTGTTGAGCCTCATGGAGTTGTGAGCTTCATTGTCTTTTTCTAGGATATCGTTTAGAATTGTTTGGAACACTGGTTTGGTGTTAATAAAATTTCTCAGGTGTTCTTTGTTGTGGAAGTATCTAATTTCCCCTTCGATTTTGAAAGATAATTTTGCAGGATACAACTGTCTAGGTTGGAAGTTATTTTCTTTTAGGGCTTGAAATACTTCTCTCCAGGCTCTCCTTGATTTGAGAGTTTGTGTTGAGAAGTCTGCTGTGATTCTGATGGGCTTTCCTTTGTATGTGATTTGTTTCTTTTCTCTAACTGCTTGTAGGATTTTGTTTTTCTGTTGGGTTTCTGGGATCTTGACTATTATATGTCTAGGTGTAGATTTTTTTATTATGGCTAGTTGGAATTCTATATGCCTCCCTCATCTGTATGTCAAATTCTTCACCTCCATGTGGGAAGTTTTCTACTATTACTTCTGTGAACAGTTTTTTTTATGTCATTTGTACTTTCTCCTGCTTTTTTGTGGACTCCTATCAGTGTTATGTTATTCTTCTTTGCATCATCTAGTAGCTGCTGGACTGATTTCTCGTGGTCCCTTACTATTTTTAAGAAATCTCTCTTTTCATGGTCACTAACTACGATCCTGACTTCTATATTTGATATTGTATCTTCACACTCACTCAATCTGCTGTGAATATTTTCAATGGATTTTTTAATCTCTTAGATATCTGTTTGAATCTGTTTCATGGATTCTATTTCTTTCCTATGTTGGGAGTTCATCTTTCCATTTCTTTCCTATGCTGGGCATTCATGGGTTTCAGCATGTTTCTGAGCTCATCTATTTTTTTTTTTATCTGTTTCTGTTCTAGAGTCTCTAATCATGTCTTTCATTCTGCTCACCACCTCTGTAGTTATCTGGGAAATTATTTCTGTTTCGAATTTTTCTAGAGCCTCATTCGTGTGTTTTGTTACTTCCTGTGGTATCAGTTCATAGTGTCCAGGTGATTGATTATCATATTTTCCCACCCCAGAATTTGCCCTTGGTGAGCTGGAAGTCTGGGTTTGTGTCTTGCTAAGGTGTCTTCTCATTTTTAATTTTGTTGTTGGTGCTGTTTTTCGCTTTACTTCCTGGGCTGATACTTCAATATTTTTTATTGTATCTTTATTACTTGTGTTTAGAGCCCTTATGGAGTGATTGTATCTTAGAGGTATCTTCCAGATATAGCTGGACTTTTTAGGTTTTGAGTCTTTAATGGCTCTTAGGCAATCTCATTTTCAGTATACAAGGAAGGACAACTGATTAGATCAATCATGACACCTTAGCCCAATTGACACAATCAGCATCAACAATAGCATCAAATACATCTTAGAAAATGACAATTTGTGGTAGAAGTTAATCTGTCACCTTTTACCATGTGAGCTCGATCAAAATCTAGGGCCAGCCCAAAATATGTTTGTAGTAAGTAAACCCTTCAATATGGCAGATTTACCCTTTGGGATCAGGATTTAGCAGGGGTTGGGGAGGGAGGGGTATAGAGATAGAGGGAGAGGGAGAGGTTAGAGGTGAGGCTACAGAACACGTGAAGATCTCGCAAATTGTAGGGATCTGTTGAAGATAGGAGGAAAAGACTGAGTGCAAGAACAGAGACAAGTACAGAAAAAAATGGACACTAGGGAAGCTAGAAATTGTATTCACCTTCCTATAATAGTGACAATTGAGAGTACAGAGAGAGAGAAACAATTCAAAATGGGACAGGAACAGGAACAAAGAGGGAGAGAAATACAGAGCCAGAAAGAGAGAGAGAGAAAAAGAAAAGAAAAAATATATATATATATATGGTCTCCCTCAGGATATGTCTCTGCTTTCCTGGTAGGCAATGTGGGTAGCAGCGTGTGGGTCTAAGTCTCTTAGTCTCAGCAAGCCAGCTTTAGTCTACTGAGATTCAGGCTGATTTCTGACTGCAAAGCCCACATTGAGGACCCTGACTTCCTGCAGGATTAAATTCTGTAAGTTTCTAGAGCAGGTTCCAGCTGTCCTCCCCACTAAGCAAGTCTGGGTTGCTATTAGAGGTGCTGATCCCACCAACTTACCAGCCATGATGGTCCAGTGTGCCTTTATTGAAGAGATTTTCTTCACTTTCCCAGTGGGCTTCAATTTTCATTGAGGAGCCTCAGAGAGGCCCTCTCTGTCATTCATTTCTGCTCTATCTTCTGGGGCTCATAACCATGGCCTTTATGGCCCTTCCCCGTGGCGTCTGTGATGTGCAGATTCAGATACTGCACTGCCTGCAAGGCGTGGTCCAGCCAGGGCATGGCACGTGCGGTGGGTTTTGGGCCTGGCCGGTGTGGCTGCTGGTGTCATGTGACTGCTCTAGATTTATTAATCATGTCTTGCACTATGGGCACAATCTCTGCTCTTATCTGAGAAATTATTTCTGATTTCATTTTTTCCAGATCCACTTTCATTGCCAGTTCAGGGAGTCCAGGTGGTTGAGTATCAGATTGTTCCATCTCGTTGCCCCTTGTGGTTGCCTTAGTTGCTCTGGAATTCTGGTTTTGAGACTCATTTATGTGTCTTCTCATTTCAACAGACGCAGCCTGCTGAGCCTTTGCTGAGGCAACTTTTTGCTTACTCAGCGGTCTTCAATTCCTCAGCAAGGCCATGGAGTGGCCTTTTCTCTGCTGCTCACCACTGCACCAATTCCTGGGTTCAGAGTGTTGGCCTTTTGGATGCCTGAATTGTCCTGTTGTCTGGGTGGGTTTCTGGCTGGGGGCTATGTGCACTTGGGGTAGTATCTAGGCCTGCCTCTGCCTAGGGCCTGCCCTCTTATGTAGCTATTGTCTGGCAAGGCCTTTGGCTGGGGGCTGAGCACCCCAGTTGCTTGTGTCTGGGCGGGCTTCTGGCTAGGGTCTGCGAGCACTTACTAATGCTGTTGGGTGAGCCTCTGGCTGTTCCTTGTGCACCTGTGCAGCTCTTTTCCTGGTGGGTCTTTGGCTGGGGCTTGTGGGCCCAAGCACCCGGGGTCAGGGCAGGGCCCTGGCTGAACTTGCTGCAGCCAGGCTGTTCTGTCCACACCAGCCACTCACTGGAATCTGTGCACTCTTACTGATGGCATCAGAGTGGGCCTCTCCCATTTAATCACATTCTACAAGAAAAAAATTAAGGGCTCTTTCTTAGTACATTTTTTGTTTGAAAAACAGATATTTGATAACTCTGTGAGGCTTTTGCAGCAAAACTTCAAATGACTTACTCTTAGGTCAATAAAAATGAAATAGTATTGAAACACTAAGATTGTTTAAAAAGCTGTAAGATACTATCTCATTTTGGTGTTCACACAGCAGTGCATCAATTTTATTCACTGTTTTTGGTGGTCCTAAGGATTAAACCCAGGGCCTCACACATGCTCAGCAAGGGCTCCGTCACTAAGCTACCCCCAGCACTATTTAAAACTTTGCTTGGACACAGTCTTGCCAAGTTTCACAGGCCACCCACAAACTTACGATCCTCCCGGCTCAGGCTCCAGCCTGGCTGGGCTCACAAGTGTGCATCGTGGTGCACACCACACCTAGCTTCAACACTGTATTCTTCCTTTAATTGGGACAAACATATTTTATATAAAGTGTTGAGAATCCCTGAGCTATTCCCTGAGCCTTTTCTGGGCTCTACACTGATCTTTGTACATGAAACCATTTACACTTTAGGGCTGTTCCATTTCCAAATAGAATCTACAGATAAGACTCTTAATAATCTTGAGTCAGCAATTCACCGTTGTTGCTCCGTTTCAGAGCAGCCCTGGAGGGCCTCAGAGTGCATGCAGGATGCCTCTGTTCTGACAGTGGGGTAGGGCAGGGTGGCCTGATGGGCACTGGGGGAGCTCATCAAACTCCTGCACAAATGGTGCAGACCAAGGGTGCCCGGGGATCTCTGGGCACTGACAGTTACTCTGTGTTCTCCAAAGACCCTTCCTGGTCTAGTCTTGAGCTTAGACCATATCCCAGAGCCAGCTGCCTGTCAGGGTGACATCCCCTGCTGGGCCTCCACCCACGGCCTTGGAGAGGGTCTGACTTAGCGTCCTCCACAGAAAGCACGTGGGCTCCTTAGAAAACTCAGTGGCTCTGCTGCCTCTCGAGCAGCTGTTCCCTCTTTCCCACACACAGACTCCCACGTGTCACCTGTCCTATTTTCCCTCTCCCCTTCCCATCTCACCAGTAGCCCCAGGAAACTGCAAGCTGTACCCTCCCTGCCTGTCCCCAGCTGTCCCTGCCCATCTTTCTGCCATCATTAGGACCCCACTAGACTGCCTCTTCACCCCGAGACCCTGGGCAACTGTGGCTGACGATCTGGGTCGGGCACCATGCCAAGCTTGTTCACCTCACTGCCCAATGTTGTGGCTTTCTTGTTAGCATTCCGAGGACTCTGGAGTGTATTGGTGTGTGCACCGTGTGCCTCTTTTTTCTTTTTTTTTACAGAAGCTGGTGTGAGAGTAGCTGAAGAGGTAAAACCTTACCTCTTCATACAGATGTATATTAACTGAGCACTGCTCTTTGCCCAGCATTGTCTGGGATGTGTTGCAAATCAGTAAGTAGACTCTGATTTTTGCAGTTTTGTTTCCATCCTGAAATAGCATCTAGAAGGTGGCAGCCCCATGGTATTCTTGTGTTTTGTGATAAAAGATGCCTATTATTAAAAAATGATCATACATTGCCCAAGTGTATAGCTGCTGTACAGAGTGCATTTGATGTTTTGTTTATATAAATATAAGCACTGTGCTTATGCATTTATTACTTATATAATTCTCAACTTCATCCTATCCCTTGAGCTAACATTTGTTTTTTAAATAAAAATGAAACATGGTACAAGCATCATGTTATTTTACGGTTTATTTTTAACAGTGTCTCACTATGTTGGCCAGGTTGGCCTGCAGCTCCTAGGCTCAAGCCGCCCTCCTGCCTCAACCTCCCAAGTATCTGGGACTACAGGCACGTGCTGTACCTAGCTTCTGTATCATTTTATCAGACACATGTTGAATGTCTCTAGACAATGCCTAGCTAAAATGAGGGCTGCCTGAATTTTTACTTAGGAACAAAAAGACACTGGATGAGAGCTGTTACCTCTGGGATGTACTATAGAGAATTTTTATTTCTTTATACTCGTCTACATTTCCAGTGCCTGAGTGTAAGTAATCTTATATGTCGCAGACCAGCTGCAGTCGATGTAGGGTAGGAAGGGGAGATGTCCTGGGCCAGCGATGAGAAAAGAACCTTTACAAGCAATGTTCAGGTTCCCTCTGAGAAGTCTCAGGGTCTGATTTATTTTTATATCTTTAAGCAATAGCGAAGAGGCATTGGGCGGAACATGTTGCCTTAGCAATATCTGATGAGGTACAGGTTATTTTTGTTAAACAGTATATTTTTTCTAAGCTGATTCATTTCATTGAACATCATGAATACATTTCTTAAAAACTGCAATTGTTCCCTCATTGTCCCATACCTAAGCAGAACAGAAAGTAACAATCAAATTAAATGTCAAACTTGTGGTCACCAGCTAGCCCTTGAGAAACTGCACAATGGTTAATACAGTTTGCTATTAGCTCTCTATGTTCTTTTTACCTCTATTCATCTTAACTAAATGTCATTTGGGTTCATAGTCCATGAGCAGGAGATATTTACAGCACTTTGAGAAATATTGAGTAATTTGCCTCCTTAATGCATTTACCTGTTTTAACGTTCTTTTTATTTCCCATTTCCCACTATTTCTTACATCTAAAGTCTGTCCTTTCAATCTCTTTATAAGACCCCTTTAGTAAAAAGAATGTCAGCAGTAAGAGAGGGAATTATAATAGTGGGAAAACAGAGGGGGTTTTAGGAGAGGTTTCTTTAGGAGTGGATGTGGCAATAGAACTAAGAGAAACTGGAATTTGAGACTTTTGAGCCAGATCAGATTTCAATATATCATTGCCAATTTGCCTCATGGAGAGTTTGTTGTTAGTCACAAACACAATGACTCCCGTGACCAGAGTAACAATTATAAACATTATGGCAAGAAAAAAATAAAACATGAGGGTACGATGTGTTCCCTGCTTTCTTTCCCCCAGCTGGAACTTTGTCAAGCAGCAATGGAGGTCGGTTGGGCTTCACCACTTATACATATCTTATGTATGTGTGCATATATACGTATATAGGTTTGTGTGTATGTATACCTGCATCCATGCCTATATTCTGGGGAGCCTCATGATATCATAGGATCCTATGTCCTGGCAGAAAGATCACTATTGCTATAAGAAGTCCATCGTCAGAAGCCCAGGAATACTAATGACGTGTCTAGAATTACAGAGCCAGAACATGATGAATGAGAGACCAGGCTCTACACTGATCTTGGTGCACAAAACTGTTTACACTTCAGGGCTGTCTCTTTTCCAGGCAGAATCTGCAGACAAGACTCTTAATCCTCTAGCTACTGATTTCATGAAAATCGCGGATGGAATTCGGCACACTCTTTCCTCCAACATGATAGACACGTGCCGCCTCTTTGATGCTAGGCCTTGGGGCTCTAGACCTTGAAACAAAGCAGCCCAGGTGTGCATGTGTCCTTAGCCAATCTGAAAGGCATGATCTGTGTGTGTGATGTCTCAAAGTACCCTGTACAGTAAAATGTATGTATCAGACCTCAATATTGAATTTATGTTTTAGTCCTCAAATAACAAAGAAGTTTTCTTTTATCTGAAACCCTCATTTAATGGTTTAATAGATTGCTTTTTAAAAAATTCTGACACAGGCTCCTTTAATAGTCTGTTGAAAGTTAGGAAACCTTCCCTTAGAAAAATACAAATGGACATAAAGATATAGAATGTAAAAAAATTCTGAAGGTTCACAGATCCCCTGAAGCTCATTCATTTAAATCCTAAACACTGCCTGAAGCGTGGACAGCAACTTTCATCAGAACACCTGGGTCGTTTGTGTGATCAGATCCCACTGTGGCCAGACTCTGTCATATGAGGAATTCACCTTTTTAAGACAATCTTCCCACACCTCCCAAGCAAATGAACTGCAAAGCAAATAAGGAAATCACAGGACTCAGGTATTTATAGAACTCATATTAAAAACCAAAAAAAAAAAAAAAACTACAGTATGATCCAACTACCTCCCTCCTAGGTATGTACTCAAAGGAATTAAAGTCAGCATACTGTGGAGATACCTGCACATCCATGTTTGCTGCAGCACAAGTCACATCGCCAAGTTACGGAACCAGCCTGGATGCCCCTTCAACAGATGACTGGAGAAACAGTGAAATCCATACACGATGGAGCTTTAGTCAGTCACAGTGAGGAATGAAATTATGTCATTTGTAAAAAAATAGAACTGAAGATCAACATGTTGAGTAAAGTAAGTTAGATACAGAAAGACAAGTATCACATGTTTTCTTTCATGCATAGAAAAGAGATGATGTGAAAGAACACAGACTTCTGGAAAGAAGACAGAGGAGAGGAAGGGATGGAGGGAGGTGAAGAAGGCTCTGGGACAGACCTGACTGAAGTATGATGGGGATGGATGTGCACATGAATATGCCGCGGTGACACCCATTATTTGGTGTAATCAACATGCACTAATAAAGAAACAGAATCCTATATAAGAATAGCAAAAAACAAGGTGACAGAGAATGTCAGCGCTAGCCTAGAAATTGGGAATCTGAGCAAGAGCTTGACAAGGAGAGACGAGAAAAGGGCATGGTGGCGAAGGAGGGGAAGAGCAGGGCAGACGGGACCATGGGTGCAGAGCAGTGTGGACCAGTAACAGGTCTGTCTGGGACCGGAGGGAAGCACAGAAGGACAGCATGACGACCTCCTAGCAAATCATGAGCAAGGCTGAGGAACAGCAAACGTCTTGAAGCAGCAGCTCCCCTCAGGCTCGGGCAGCCTGTGTGATGGATGTTTGAGCTGTTCTGACGGCACACAGGTGAGTGCGGTTCCTTCTGGTGACAGGGAAGGAAATTGTGACCATGTATGGAGATAGGACTCACCTGGAGAAACAGTAAGAGCTTGCAAAGACTTCATACGCTCATCAAAAAGCTAGACGAATCCTTATTAATTATCTCTTCCAATTTTTTCATTTAAAAATGTTTTGGAGTCCATCGAATGTCATTAGCATTTGAGGTAATTTTTTTCAGGGTTGGGGATTGACTCTCGAGCTATCTTGTATGTGTTCGGCAAGCGATCTGCCACAGAGCTGCACCCCAATGTAATACATCTATGAAGTGAATAAAGTTAATATGATGTTTGAAGTATCATTAAAATATGAATTTTTAAGTTTTAAAAAATTTACTATAATAAAAGATACATTGCTATGAATCCCTCTCAACACACTTGCCCTTACTTTAAACACATTTATTCCATTTTCTTGTTCCTTTCTGAAGCAGTTTTCGAGTCCTCTTTCATGAATTTTTCTAGTTGTACTGTTGTGTCTGCCTCAGTGCCCTGAATTGAATCAAACTGTTCGTCTTTCATGGTCATTTTGACTTTTGAGAAGAACCAAAAGTCCCACAGTGCTGGGTGTGGTGAATGAAGTAGATGAGAACACACTGTGGTGTTTTTATGTTTTCCGTTGGATGACACTCAGCATCAGCATTCCTCATATTTTTTATTACACCTTGTAAAGACACTCATGAAAGAGGACTCCAGAACTGCTTCAGAAAGCGGCAAGAAAATGGGATAAGTGTGTTCAAAGTGAGGGGGAGGATTCTGAGGGGGATTGATGCCAATGTGTCTTTTATTGCAATAATTTTTCTTTTATTTGAAACACACCATATTTGTTTTGCTTTGCTTTTTGGTACTGGGGATCAACTCTGGGCCTTGCACTTGGGAGGCAGGCACCAGAACCACTGAGCTGAATCCCCCGCCCCACACCTATTTTCTGACCAGCCCTATACACTCCTTCTTGTAGGGTGGAAATGACAAGCAGTGACGCAGTTCACCTCTGGGCAGCCGCTCCCATCCCAGATTACTCCTTAACCCGTACAGTGCTCGCTGATGGGCAGTGACTCAGCATTACGCTTTCTGCAGTCCACCGTTGGCAGCTGTACCTAGACAATGCCCTCTGCTGCTGCACAGTGAGAAAGGGCGCCGGGCCCAGGGGGAGCTTGTAGACCAGCACCCAGTGCCTGCAGCCAAGCGACAAATGGAGCCCTGGGGACACTGCCAGTCAAGGAGCTCATGGAAGCCGAAGGAAGAGCACACAGCAGCAGCAGCAGCAGCAGCAGCAGCAGCACTAGCAGCAGTGTTTCTAGGAGACATCAACGGACCGAATTCCACACGTAGGCATGGCAGTCAACCGTTAGGCAGAAGTCCCGGGTAAATGTCTGCGGGGCAGAAGCACAGGCATGCTCGTGTCCTGCTTAAACACTCTGAGAATCTGGCCCAGTCCATCTTCCCGTTTGTTCATCCATCCATCCAGCAGTGCTTAGGATTGCCAGGCACGACGTTCTCTGCAGGAGAGAAAGCAGAGGGGCAGGCTGAGCTGCCATCTCTCTCATGGAGCTACAGGTGTCGAACAAATGAAATCTACGAATACATAGGAAATTTAAATGTTTATCAAGTTCTATTAAATAAAATGGCAAGTTCACCACTGCATATTTCTCAAGTGGCATTCAACACAGCCCAGCTTGGGATAGCCGAAAAACATAAGGTGCTTTTCTGATGTCTACAGTTAACGCATGTTTATTTTATTTACTCATGTCTGTTGTTGCCTGGTGCTGGGGTTTGCATCCAGGGTCTTGCACATCCTGAGCGTGCATCCTATCACTGCCCTCACACACATTGGTAAACAATAATACCACTCAGGGTGGTGTGGATTTGGGGTATGAGTGTGTTACTTCATGTGATAAAGGGACTCTGCAGATGCAACTAAGGAACTCGAGACCAGGAGACTTTCCAGGATCATGCAGTGGGTGATCAGAAGAGTCTTGCTAAGAGGGAGTGGCTGGGTCAGGCAGGAGATTGGGTGATACAGACTGGGGCCACTGTGCCCACTAGCTTCCGAGGGCAGGGAAGGCAGGCACCCTCTGAAGAGCGAAAAGACAAGACCAGATTCTACCCAGAGCCTGCCCTGATGACACTGGCTCTTGCCCCACAAGCCCCATTTTCCAGTCTCTGGTCTCTTGAGTGAAAAAATAAAAATCCATGCTGTTTTATCCATGCTGTTTATCCATGTTTTATCTATGTTTAATCCATGCTGTTTCACCAGGTTGGTGATCATTAATGACAGCAACAATAGGAAATTAATACAAAATAGATATTCCAAGGTTTGCTGGAGCCACACCGCGAGTGACAGGCCAGGAATCAGACCGGATTGCTCTCATTGCACTACGACCTTTATCATGATCATCTCCAGCCCCATTCCTCATTCTCTGTGCTTTTCTTTTCTGACTTTTATCTTTTACAGGTTTTTGTAAATACCTTCCTGATTTCTAAGGGTTTCTGTGTGCTGAACACACAAAAGACAATACCACCCCAGCGACTAGAACCTGACAGTGCCCAGGTGGTAGAGAGTGGGATCACATTTCTCAAAGCCTTAGAGGGGAAGAGGAAAGGAAATGAAGGGCAGACTAGAGAAAGAGGACCAGTTCTTCACTTGTAATGCTTCGGTTTGGGTCACGAGGCATTGTATGTTTTATACGTTGCGGTATTTGCTTTCCTAACTTATCATTTAGGATTTAAAAATTTATGTTCAACAGTACATTGTCCTAAATTTTTAATTCCAGCACTGTCCTTGTAAGAATCTGGTCTCAAAAGTATGCCAACCTCATGAAATGGGATGGATGGTGTCTCCTTTTCTCTTGTTCTCTGTAATTTGAATAAAATAGGAATCATTTGATTATTTGCTGGATTTCACCAGAGAAGCCCTCTTGACCTACAGCTTTTATCCTAGGTATTATTATTATTATTATTATTATTATTATTTTGGTACCGGTGATCAAACTCAGGTCCTTGCGCTTGCGCAGCAGGCGGCAAAACCACTGAGCTAAATCCCCGGCCCTATCCTAGATATTATTGCTTAAGAGGTTAAGTTACTGGTTCATACAGATTTAAAATTGATTAAACTTTGGTCATTATGGTGTAAGCTTCCTTTTGAAACTTTTTAGTCTGAAATAATCACAGATTTACATGAAGTTGCAAAAGTGGAACAGACAGATCCTGTGCACCTTCGCCCTTATTTCCATGGGGTAAAGTTAGAATTCACACACCCTAGTACAGGGCAGCCCAGGGAATCAATGTTGGAGCAATCGACATTGCAGTGCATATGCAGCCCCGCCTGTTCATCACGTGTGTACACAGGCACAACCAAGGTAAGAATGTCCCATCCCTCCAAGAATGCCCTGTCTGCCCCTTCTGATCTATTTTTCATCTCTATGACCGTCATTTCAAAAATGTTACATAAATTGGGCCGGGGATTTAGCTCAGTGGTTCCGCCACCTGCCTCGAAAGCGCAAGGTCCCAAGTTCAATCCCCAGTACCCCAAAAAAAAAGTTACATAAATGGAATCGTACAGTATGTGACATTTTGAACTTGGCTTTTTTTTAAAGACAGAATTTTTTTTTCTTAGGGAAAGAGTCTCACTATGTCCCCAGGCTGGCCTCGAATTTGCAATTCTCCTGCCTCAACCTCCTCAGCAGCTAAAACTGTAGGCATGTGCCACTGTACCTGGCAAGACTGGCTTATTTTACTCACCAACGTGCTTTGGATCTCAGGAACAGCACAATTTGTTTAACCATTCACCTACTGAGAGACATTTTGGTTGTTTATGTTTACAAGTAAAACATATTAACATTCATGTACGAATTTCTGTATGAGCATGAGATTTGATTTCTCTGGGATAATGCCCAGGAGTGTGCTTGTCAAGCTGTATGTGAAATATAAGCTCAGTTTTCCAAGAAACCATTCAATTACTTTCGAGAGTGGCTCTGCCATGTTGCTTTCCCGCCAGAAATAGGTGAGAACCCTGGTTTTTCTGTATCCTCACAGCATAAGGTATTATTGATGTTAAATTATTGGCTATGACAATAGGAATATAGAGGTCTTATTATGGTCTGCACTTGCGTTTCCTTCATGGTTAGAGATGCTGAAAATCTTCACGTTTATTGGCCATATATATATTTTGTTTGGGATTTGTTACTATTGAATTTTAAGAGTTAGTTGTTTGTTCTCAATACTGAGGACTGAACCTAGGGCCTTGCCCTGAGTTACATCCCAGCCCTTTTCAACATTTTCTCTAATTTCGAGACAAGTCTTGCTAAGTTGCACAGGCCGGCCTGGCAGTAGGGCTCTGCCTTCCTCAGTCTCCCAGAAGCTGAGACTACTGGTGAGGCCACCCCACCAGGGGAGAGTTTTCACACAGCATCTACCCAAAAATGTGTACACCAGGAGAAGAAAAATTTGTATAAATATTTTAATACTAAGTTTCCTGAGACATCATGAGATTCACACAAGTTACCTTTGGCCTCTAGAATTACAAGCGGTGCCAAAGAGGTGGCCATTTGCTTCCAGACATTTATTAGCACAGCGAACTGCTGAGGAGTGCATACTTTTTTGGCAGATTCTATATATTGTGCGTGCATGAGTGTGTGTGTGTGTGTGTGTGTGTTGCTAGGGATTGAATCCAGGCCTCACAAGTGCTGGACAAACACTCTAACATGGTACAGCAATGAATGAACAACAATTTAAAAAAATTACAAAGCACAAACACATACCACTTTTACATGGAAAATATGGCCTGTTCAAATTTTAAAAAATTGACACAAACCATCACCAAGGAAGCCCAGATATTGGACTTACTAGATAAGGTCTTGTTGTTGAGAACAGAATATCTTAATATTATAATGTGATAGCTCTGGAAATCGAATTCTCCACCTTCCTCAGCATTTACTTTTCACTGTTTGTCTGTAATCATCTTTTGACCCAGTAACTTTCCCATCCCTCTTGCCCAGAGACCCGATCCCCTGTCAGGTGTGCCCCTGGTGCTCAGCGAGGGTGTGGACCGGGGCTGCCTTGCCTGACAGGCACGCAGACCTCGCCTGCCTCCTTTGGTCCTCTCCTCGAAGCTCTGCACTGTGATTCGCATTCTGAGCACCGGGATCAGCCAAAGATGAACCCTAAGGTCTCTCCAGGACTTTTCTGCGCATGAATCTCGTCATGGGTGTGGGTGTGGCTTTGCAAATTCTCCTGGATACACCTGCACTTTTGAATGCCCTGAGTCTCCAAAGAAATTCTCTCCCTGATCTTTTCTCCCACTGCGTGGGTCATCTGTCGGGTCTCAGTCTTGCTACAGGTTGTTTCCCGCCATCCAATGCGCCAAGTAAGTTCCAAATTAGGCACAACAGATGAAGGCACCGGCCTCTGTCCTCCAGGCGGCTCGCAGGGACTGGGAGTGAGGCCCCTGCTCCCTCAGCCCTGGCTGCTGTCTCCAGGGTGGGTGGGTGAGGTGAGAGTGGCCTTGGCCTCCCCGCTGTTTTGAAGTTGCTGTCTCGGGGCCGGGGATTTAGCTCAGTGGTTCCAGCACCTGCCTCACAATCGCAAGGTCCCCCGAGTTCGATCTCCGGTACAAAAAAAAAACAAAAATGAAGTTGCTGTCTCTTCGCTCACAGTTTCTTAGTTGCTGTGTTCCAGAGTTCTGACAAAGTTAATTCTGGTCGCTCTGGTTGGCCCTAGATGTTTCTCTTGGTAGATGGAGCTCAGAGCTGCCTGCCGGACCATTTTGATGGCACTGCCTGAAGTGACCCTTCCAAAGCCCGCTTCTCACCTTGGGATCTATTTTCCCACTGATATTAATATGGCTAAGCCAGCATATGTTGGTTAATATCATTGTGGTATAACTTTTCCCATTCCTTTTCTACCTTTTTGCACTTGTGTTTTAATGATTCTTATAAAAAGTATACAAGTGACTTTACATGTCTCAGCCTAACAATTTCTGTCTTCACTGAAGCATTTAATTCTTTTACATACAATGTGATGCTTCTCTGTCTGATTTTGACTTTATACTCCTTATGGAGCTTTCTAATTGTCTCTCATCTTTGCGTTTGTTTCTGCCCTTTTGTGTTATATTTTATCATTCTATTCTTTTTTCTATACTAATTTTAAAGTAACAATCTATTTATGTAATTTCAGCTGTTACCCTAGAAATTAAAAGATACAAGCTCAGTACATTACAGGCAACAGAAGACCTATAGCATTTATCCTAGCACCAGTTAATTTATCAAATTCATTTTCTTTATCTACTGCAAATTATTTTTACAAGTCAAAGATTATTTACTTAGAGTTAATTATTTCCAACTCACACAGTACACATCCATGTTGGGAGCTGTCAAAGTTCAAAAATATCCAAAGTCCAGAGGAAAATATTTTAAATGGAAGAAAAATCTTGGTCACCTTCCAGACTTTTTGCCAAGAAAAGGATCAAATTAACACAGCTATCAACGTTCTAGCGCTGCTGTAACAAAACGCCAAGGACAAGGTGACTGCCTGCTGCCCGAGTCCAGAGGAGGGCGGCGTCCACAGCCTCTCTGCCTCATGGACCTTCGGTGTGCCTGTGTCCTGCCCTTTTCAAAACAGCAGTCAGCTGAATTCGACCTAACCCGAGAAGGCCTGGTCCTAGCTGAATCGGCTGTTTACTATCTGTGGTGGTTAAGGTCATTCTAAGTGGGAACGCCCAGCTGAGCCGAGTCACCCACCTGGGTGAGGACTGTTGCCAAGGGCATACAGGAGAATGGGCGGGAAGGTGCTGCCATTGATCTTCCTGGAGAAGCTGGCTGTGGCTGGTTTTCCTGAAACTAAGTCAGCTGTTCTCGAAGGAGGAGGAGGAGGAGCCGGGTCCTTGCGCTGTCGCTGGGATGGCTGCTGTTCTCTTCCAGGAGTGCTGGTCTTCACCGTGCGCACACGAGCCTCAGCCTGTGTACTGACCCCTCGCCCCGCAGGTGCAGACTTTCCAGCTTCACCACGGGCACCCGGCATTCCCAGTCGACTCTCTGTATGGACTTGCCTGTGACGTTGCCCTGGGCCCCACGCCTCTGAGTGGTCTCAGGTAGGGCACTGCGGTAGGATCCAGGCCTCTAGGTCTCTAGCAGGTGGACATCTCTTGCGCTCCTCTGCATTTGACTTTTTGAGTGACCATTGTAAAATAATCTTGTAAACGATGTGTCCTGTACTAACTCCATTCCCTTGCAAACTCTGACAGCAACAGCACCTGTCTCCAAACACAGCCACATTCAGCGTTGGTGCCAGGTAATGTGGCAGAGCAAACCTGCGGCATCACCTGGAGGGAGCAAAGAGAGAGGAGGACTGGGGATCTGGATCTCCTCACCCGCTCTTAGCCAAAAGGCTGGGCCTCCACCAAGCCACGTCCTCGAAGAGCTGCAGGCCTCCTGCCAGGCCCCTCCTTTGGGTCCACAGCACCTCCCATAGCAGCGCCCTGGCACCTGCAGAGACCACAGGACTCCGAGGGTAGCAAATGTCTATGCAAACCTGCAGCTGGCATCAGCCTCAATGGTGAAAGGCTAAATGCTTTCCTTAAAATAGGGAACAAGGGGCGAATCTGCTCACACCACCGCTATTTAATGTAGTATAAGTAGGGGCCAACAGCGTAGGCAAAGAAAGCAAAAAACGCCCAGAGCAGAAATGACTGTTCCTATTTGCAGACGACATAATAACTGAAGAAATGTCTCACAAGAAATTTATAAAAAACAAAAAACCAAAACACTCCTAAAAATAAATTCATCCTTCACAAAATAGAAATACAATTGATTTTTGTATATTATCTTCTATCCGCTATGAAAGAACACAAACACTGAAATTTAATATGTCATCTGCCATTATTTAACAAAAATTGAACACTTATGTGTAAATCTAACAAAACATGCACTAGATTTGCTTGCCGAAAAGGACACAACACCAATGAAGTGAATGAGAAAAGATCTGAGTAAATGGAGAGGACACGGGCTTGTGACTGGGTAGATGCAACCTAATAAAGATCTGACTCTCTCCAAATGGCAAGATCGGTGCAATTTCTATTAAAATCCTAGCAAGGATTCTGTAGGTATTAGTTATTCAAAACTTATATGAGAAAGCAAAAGAATCACTAAGATGAATTTGAAAAAGAAGAATGAAGCCAGAGTAATCGGTCTGCCCAATTCCAAGACTTTTTTTTTTTAACCAAGGTAAGGGAGCAACTCAGCTGTGGAGAGAGAGCCTTTCCCACACACGGCCACCCACAGGCCAACAAGCGACTCTCAAGCTTCACATCTTATTCAAACATTATTTCAAAGGAGGACGCAGACTTAAGTATAAAATAACATCACCACCACCCCCGTGTTCAGAAAAGAGGAGAAAATCTGTGGTTTGTGGAATGAGGCAAGAAGTTCTTAGACTGGACATGAAAAGCATGATCCATAAAAGGAAAAATTGGTAAGTTGGACTGAATCAAAACTTACAACTTTTGTTCTGCAAAAGACCATGGCAGGAGGACTAACTATAGTTATAATAATTTGTTATGGAATACACAATATAAATAGACAGAAAACACAAAATCAGTGCATAAAATGTGGGGTGGGGAAGAAGTAAAAATGTAGTCTTTGTATGCATTCAAAGTCAAGCTGTTGCTAGCTTAAATTAGAATATTATAACTATACATGTTTTATGTAAGCCTCATGATAACCGCAAAGAAAAAATCCTCTAGTAGGTACACAAAAAATAAAGAGAATGAAATCAAATCATACCAGCACAAAAATGGAACAAATCATAAAGGAAGACAGCAAGACCGGTAGAAAGGAAAAAGAAACCACAAAACAGTTGGCAATAGTAAGTCATGACCTGTCAATAATTCCTTTAAATATAGATAACATCTCTCATCAAAAGATAGAGTGGCCAAATGGATTTTTTAAAATCCAAGAATATGCTGCCAATAAGAGACTCAGTTTGCCTTAAGGATACACATGGGCCAAAGGGAAGGAATGGGAAAAGCTATTCCAGGCACATGGAACCTAAAACCAGTCAAGGATGGTTGTATTTATATCAGACAAAACCAATTTTAAGTTAAAAAAAATTGTAAAAGGAGACAAGGAAGGCCACCATATATTGATAAGGGGGTCAATTCATCAAGAGCACATAACAACCCTAAATATTTATGTGCCATGTTCGGAAATTTAAAAGAATTCTAAAATAATAAGGGACTCGGACTCTCTAATAGCAAGAACACAAGCAAAACTCCCAAGAACTCTGATTTTAAAATGAGTGAAGGACCTGAAAAGACATTCCTTAGGAGACATACAAGTGGCCAGAGGAGGTATGAAAAAAGTGCTCAGCAGGGTAACCACAGGGAAGCGCAGCCCAGACCCACGGGGAGACACGGTCCCTTGTCACCGCGGTCGTCGCTGAATGGCTGTTCTGTAATGACGGCAAATCACTGCCAGCGGGTGTGGAGAGAGGAGCATCCCTCACTGCCAGGGGGAGCAAGCCCATGCGGCTGTGCAGAGGACCAAGGGAAGACCCCTGCAAACATCAACCATGGAGCCAGCATGCAGCCGGCACCGCTGAGCACGCACGTGAAGGAATGGAGGTGTCCGTCCACTGCAGCCCTGCTCGTGCTGCTAAGCGAGGAAGCCATCTGTGCAGATGTGTGGATAAAGGAAATGCGCTGCATGGACACAACACAGTACTGTTCACTCTTTACAATGAAAAGGAAATCCAGTCATCCGCAACATGGACAGCCTGGAGGACACCGTGCTGAGTGACACAAGCCAGACGAGACAAGAAAAGCAGGTACTGCATGTGGCACTCACGCCCAGACTCTGCCCTGTCCTCCTCACCAAGCACAGAGCAGGACACAGAGGCACGGGCCCACCGTGACAGCTTAGAGCTCTCTCTCAGACACGACGGTCGGAGATCCGCAGCACGGCAAGGAGTGGATTTCACAACTCCTGAAAGAGTCCATGTGCAACATCCTCCCCAGCACGCAGAGTGTGAGGAGACTGTGACCCTAGTTCGATTTGATCATTCCACAGCGTAAACACACATCGAAGGGTCACGCTGCACTCACACACGCATAGTTACTTCTCAATTTAAAAGTGTTGGAAGAAAAGTATTTTTTCTTAATCCCTGTGAGTGTTTTTGTGCCTCTCCCAAAAGGTACAGAGCTCTGTCTAGGGCTAAGATGGAGAGCTGGCAGTGACAGAGAGAGACTTGACAGCAGTTGGAGCCCTGAGCCTGGTTCATTCCACACCTGCCCAACTCCTCCTGTCCCGGCCTGCATTTCCACCTGTGCACCTCCCCCCCACTCAGTTCCCTGAGTCTCACTGTACCCCTCCCTGTTTGTTCTCCATTAACTTCCAAAGCATCCCCTTAAACAGCTCTTCCCTAAAGCCTTGCCATCTCTGCTCTGTAGCAGAGACCCAGCCAGTGGCCCTGACCCTGGCTCCCGGCCCAGGAGGCTCGTGGGGTCGTCCTGTCTCCCACCAACCCTCTCCAGGCTGGGGACAGGGTTGGTGAAATCTCGGTGCTGCTTTGCCCCTTTCCATTTGTTGTTTTATATCCTTCCCTCACAAACGCCCTTCTCTGCCGAGTCCAGTAGCCCCTCACCTTGATTTCGGGAGCTCACACAGTAAGGCACGGCCCTGAGATATTCTTTCAAGATCTTTTAGCCAAGTGGCGATCCCACGTTTTGTGCATGTGTGTTAAATCTGTGTTGCCGGATGAGACCTCATTCCTGGTGTGCCTGTGGGTGTCCCCGGTGAGACAGAGCGAGGGCCCAGAAAGCAGATGCCCTGCCTGTGGCTGGCACCACCCAGTCCAGGAGAGGGGAAGAGCACAGGGCGGGGGCGGGAATTCGCCCCTTGGCCAGTCAGCCTGCCGGGCCAGCCAGGGTGGCGCCTCCTGCCCGCGGATGGAATGGAATTGGCAGCACTGCCTCCTGCTCTCAGGCCTTTGGGCACAGACTGGGATTTCCGCACCAGCTTCCCTGGGTCTCCCGTGTCCAGATGGCGCTGCAAGGTCAGGAGCCCCGTGGCCTCCGTGATCAAGCGAGTGCGTTCCCCATAGTCAGTCTCTGCCCGCCAACTCCTCCGTGCCTGTCTCTCTCCATCTGAACACACACATGCACACACACCGTATCCCCCCCCCCCCAATCCCGGGCCCCCTGCTTTGTTTCTCCGGAGTCAGCGGAGCAGGAGCCACTAACCCCTCCAGCTCCCTCCGCCCTCCTGTCCATTTCCCTCCTTCCTCCTGTGGAGAAGAATCCATGCCGCTTTCCAGTGTTATTGGCCTGCTCCCCTCCCACCCCGTCTCCGTTGCTTACTTCTCGTCCTCGCACCTTTAACTCCCACAGGTCTCTCTCCACTGGACCCTTCACCCACTCGCGCCAAGGGCTCTCATCCCGACACACCGACACCCGGACGACGTCTTCCTGGGCCTCCAGCTTTCCCCTCACTGAGCCCTCTTTCTTTCTGCTTGTGCCTTTTTCTTTTTCTTGGCAGCCTTGGGCGCGGGCTGTGTCTACACCGAGCTACTCTGTTAATTTTTATTTTGAGACAGGGTTGCCAAGGCTGGTGTCAAACTTGTCATCCTCCTGCCTCAGCCTCTCCAGTAGGTGGGATTACGGATGTGTGTCACTGGGCCTGGCACGTGTACATCTTTTTTTTTTTTTTGGTACCAGGGATCGAACTCTGGTCCTTGCGCTTTCCAGGCAGGCGGTGGAACCACTGAGCTAAATCCCGGCCCCACGTGTGCATTTTTTGAAAGAACAGCCGGACTACCTTCACTTCTCTCCTGCATCGCTTCTTTGCACAGGCTGCTTTTCTGGGACTGTCCGTGTCAACGTCGCCGGTAGCCCGGTAGCCCCTGTCACCCCCGGAGCCCTGGGACGGCGGCCTACCCGCTGCGGTGCCCTCTTCCTGGACCGCTCTGCCTCATCCCTCCAATCTTTCCTCCCCAGCTCGCCAGCCCACTCTGAGCCCTGTCACGTCGTTGCTGGGTGGATCTTTCCTGAGCACGCTCCCCTGGCCCCTCACAGAGTCCTGTCACCAGCACCTCCTGTTCCTCTCCCGCCACAGTCGCCCTCTCTGGGCTTCTTCCTCCTCCAACCGCACCCTAGCCCCCTGCCACCCTCAGCTCCTTCCAGGCCAGTCTCCCCAGAGCCTCAGGGTCACCGGACCCTCCTGCAGCGAGGACTCAGTCTCCGGGACCCCGGGTCTCGTTCAGGCTCACAGTGCCCTCCCCTGTCTTGCTGTGGCCAGGGCAGACACCTCTTCCAGTCCCTCTCCCTGTCACTGGGGCCTGAAATACGGATGTGCCAGCGGTTTGGGTGTCTTCGGTCACCAAACACCCAGCATAAACAACGTGAAGAAGGAAGCACTGGCTTCGGCTCCAGCTTCAAAGCTGTGGCCCCTGGGTCCCCTTGCCTGGGCCGGGCAGTCCAGCCCATCGTGGAGCCTGAGCTTGGCAGGGGTGGAGAGGGGCCTGGCTGGGTCCAGGTGACCCCCCTGAGTGCACTCGGGCCCCAACTTCCTCCTGACGACGACGTCACAGTATATTCTGCTCAAAACCAGAAGAGACCACAACCGTCACTGTGCAGGCTTAAGAACGTGACGAGCCAGGCACGGTGGCCTACACGGCGACCCCACCACTCAGGGGAACGAGAGGGTCCCAAGTCCAGCCCAGCCGAGGCTACGCAGTGAGTGCAGGGCAGGCAGAAACCAGTGAGAGAGTGAGCCACTCACCCGAGCCCCCAGGCCCCTGCTCCACCCTGGCAGGCGGGCGGTTGTCAGCTGTCCCTGACTGCCAGGCTGCCAGGAAACCAGCCCAGGGGCCTAGGAGCCCCAGCAGGCAGGCCTCTCGGTCACGGCGACAGGGACGCCTCTCCTCTCCCTGAGCCAGGCCACCTGCACCTGCCCCTGCTCCGAGGCCTGTCCTCTATTTTAATTAACGGGTCGTGCTGGGACTGCTCCACCCTGGCACAAGCTCCGTGCCTTAGTGCTGTCCAGGGAGAAGGAAAGAACAAGGCCTCATTACTCGCATCTGTGCTCAACAAGGGAAGCAGATGCCACTGCCTCTGAGCCAGTCCGGCCGCCAGCAACCGAAGCATGAGGCCAAACTTGCTTCCGCCATGCGAAGGACCCAGGAGGAGCCGGGAAAAAGTGGTAACCGCCGCGGTGAGGGCCTCAGAGGCTGGAGACTGTCCCTCACAGGAGGGTCCTGGGAAGGGCGGCACGGGCTTGAAGACGTCTTCAGAGGTGGTTCCTGGCGTTAGCACAGACCCCGGGCTCCTTCTGTCGTGAGTCTCACCTGCGTCGGAACCAGCTGCTGCGCCTCCCACTTCTGAGACTTCCCTGAAGGCCTCGCCCACTGACAGAGCCTTCCCAGGTCTTCAGCGATGCAGACGAGTGAGTGTGTACTCACGCGTGTGTGGGCATGTCTCTGCCCTGACGTTGGAAGAAAGTTGCCATTGTGCCTTTTAAATCCCTGTTAGCCAATAAAACAACCAAGACTTCCTTGAAATATTTTAACCCAAAACTTTGCTTTTAGAATTCAGGTCCCTCCCTAAATTACAGGATTGACAATTACAGGAGCTTCTAAACGCTAAAACTGCGGCGGAGCTGCGGTGAACGGGGACAGCAGCCGCGGGCTGCGGGGTCCTGGCGCGGTCACGGACAGACTGCGGGCACAGCCACGCCGCGCCTGCTCCGGAGCGCGGTCTCAGGCTTCCGACACGACCCACACCGAAAAGGAAGAGCCCCCCCACCCTGCTACCGCGAGGGCTGCGGTGCGCCGGCCCCACCGGAGCGAGGGCCTGGCGTCCACATGCGTGCGAAGCAGAGCATCACTGCACAAAGGGCTCGGTTCGGCCACTGTGACTCGACCTTGCACATTCTGTCCGCGCCGGTCCACCCTAAAGCTCTCAGGCTCCGTCGCCTCCTGGGTTTCACCCCGCTGAGGTCCGCGGGAAAAGCCGCGGGCCGTGCAATGTCCGCAGGGCCCGAGCGGGGGCGCCAGACCTCCGTCCGCAGGCGTCGCGCGCCCCAGGGCCCGGGCCCTCGGAGCCCCAGTCCCCCCCCCACCCCGCCCCGGCCTGGACACTGCCGGGCCGTGCTCAGGGCTGCCCGCGGCCGGTGGGAGGCGACCTTCCGGGCTCCGCGCTCGGGCCCAGCCGCAGCCCGCGGAGAGCGTGACCTCACTCCGTGCCCTCACCGGTCCTCTCGGGGAGCGAATGGCCCGAGCCCGGAGAGCGGGTGGGCGGCCCGGCGGGGAGCGCGTTCGCCGCGAGGCGTGGCGTCCAGCGCAGCCGCCTTGTCTGACTCGGGTTCTCTCCTGCTGGGTTTTAGACTCCGCACTCAGCACTGGCCGTTGAACCCGGTGCTCCACCACCGAGCTGCACCCGCGGCACCTTCGCCCCTTGACGCGGTCTCAACAAGTCGTCGGCGCTGGCCCGGATTTGCAGTTCTCCCGCCCCAGCCTCCCAAGCAGCTGGGATGCCAGGTGTGCAGCGCCTCGCCCGGCTTGACCGCCGCCTCTTAAGAACGCCGAGGAACGGGCACCGAACGGCCTTTCCCTCGGAGCCCTAGCGTTCGCTTTCCTTTCGACCTGCCCTCGGTGGCTTCGGTCTGTGTTGGTGCCCGGGGCGGAGTCTCGCCGCGTGCTTCCAGCCTCGGCCGAGGAGTCCGGCAGGCGCCCGCCCCCTACCCGGGCCGGCCCCGCAGTCCTGACCCCGGCTCACCCCTCGGTGCCCAGGGCCGGCTGGCGGGGGACGCTCCGTGGGGCCGCAGGGCTCTGCTCCTGCACCGCGGCTGCGCAGGGCGGGCGCGGGAGCTGCTGTCCGGAGGAGAGGAGAGGCGGGACGTGGGGGGGCGCCCCTCGGTCGGAGGCCTTCCGCCCACGCGCGACCGAGCGCCCGGCGTCCGCGCTGAACGGACTCAGAACTTGGGGTGGGGAAGCTGCTCGCGGGCGGCTGTGACCGAGCTTCCACGCCGGCCTCAGGGCTGACCCGCGAGTCGCGACCCTGCGGGAGACCGCAGGTCCTGTGTTGGGCGAGAGGCGGAACGCCGAGCCGGGGCTCTGTGGGGAGGCCGAGGCAGGCGGGCGCAGTCTGCTGTGAGGCGGGCCGAGCGAGGACGCGCGGGCGTGGGGCGGCCTCGCGGGTCCACACAGAGCTGGGCCGCCGGGGGCAAGGCTGGGTACCCACCTGCGAGAGCTGAACTTCCCTTTCAGCTGGAAAAAACGCTCTCCAGTGTTTAAATTGCCAGCAGCGGCCGGCGTGGTGGTGCACCCGGTAACCCAGCGCTCCGGGGAGCGGGGGCAGGAGGATGGGCAGTTCGGCCTCTTGGTGGGACCCTGTCTCAGAGATAAAAAGTAAAAAGGCTCGGGGTTATCGCCGCGGGTCGATCCCAGTGCGGGACGGATCACTGCCCCGACTCGTGGCTGCCTGCGTTTCACCCGCGCACCGATCCTCGCCCTGGCGTGGGCTGCGCACGCCCAGAGCCCGGGCTTGAAAGCACTTTTCCCGCTCAGTCCTCGGGAGCGAGCGCCGCACGGCCCCGACTGCGCGCCCTGAGCTTGTAGAAGCGAGAAGCCTCCTCAGGAGCAGAGGCGCCCGCCCGTGTGGACCCCGCCTCGGGACGCTCCCGGGTGGCCGTGCCCCGTGGGGCCGCGTTCCCAGCCGCCCCGCCTGCTGCTCCACGGCGGGGCGCCGCGCTGCAGGGCCGGGGCTGTCACCCTGCAGGCTGTGGAGAGCACCCGCGCGGGGGCGCGCAGGGGGGGCGTGGCCACGAGCGGTCAGGGGCGGGGCTCGGGACCATTGTGGGCGAGCTGTGGGCGGGCGGGGGCCTCGAGAGCTGAGTGGGCGGGGCGTGGGCGGGCGGGGCGTGGGCGGGCGGGGCCTCGAGAGCCTTGTGGGCGGGGCCGGCGCGCGGAGGACCTTGGCTGCGAGTGCGCGGCGGGATTGCGGCCACGGCGGCGGATGGGGCTTGTGCGGTGACGCGGCCGGGACCGCGAGGAGGCCCGAGCGCGGCCCGGCATGGAGGGCTTCTCGGCGCGGACCTACGGCACGAGCGCGCCGGACCACAGGCCGCTGTTCGGGGAGACCTCGGCGCGGGTGAGCGGGCTGGACCGGGCCGGGCCTGCGCGGGTCCGGGTCCGTTACGAGGGGGCCCGCGGGCCTGGCGGGCGGTCCCGGCTGGGCCCTGAGGCGCCGTTCCGGCCGGCGGACCGAGGAAGTTGGTCCGCGTCCCACCCGGCCCGTGGCCCAGGGGGGAGGCGGGGCGCCCACTCCGGCTTCCCCACCGGGGCCCCTGCGACCGGACGCGGTAACCCTGCATCCAGCCCCGAGTCCGGACCCCCAGCACCAGCAGACCCGAGCGGCGCCGGGACCCGGGCCCCTCCGGCCGGCGATCCACTCGGAACTCTGCCCAGAACTTTGCGAACCCACATGGGTCCCTGCCTTTGCACGCCTGTCAGTTCAAATGCGCAGTACCTAGGCGGCCTCGGGCATGCCGGTAGCGGGCTCTGCTACTCAGGAAGAAGTGGAGTGCATACCGTATATATTATATAACCCCAGGTCTTTCCGGATTATGCCCGGTTCCGCGCTCTGAGAGGCTGGCAGGTCACTGGGCTTGGAGAAATTCCATAGATGGGGAAGGAAAGGGACCCCGGGCACAGGAGTGGGGTCCCAGTGGGCAGGGAGAGTGACGCTTACAGGGCTGGGGCTCTCGGGGACCCCGAGACACCCGCAGTGGCCCGAGGGCGTGGGTGTCCGCAGCTTGCTCCTTCTGATGCCCGGAAACTCGACACAGTAGCCCTGGACCTGGAAGCCTGTGGGAGTGAACGTCTGTGGAGTAAACAGAAAGGGAGTTCCCGTCACAGTGCAGACTCCGAGCTTTTAAAAGTTGTATTTGCTTTACATCGGCAGCTCTAAGTTTTAGGCGCAGCCCCTGACTTTGGGGCAGAGGGCACCGCAGCCCTGAGAGCAGAGGAATTCGAGAGCAGCGTCTCCTCGCGTTATTCCTGTTGGAGAGCTGAGCGAACGGCGCCGGCGGGAGGGTACTTTTGGGGTCACAGCCCGGTTCTCTGGTGACATTTCCCCAGCGCTCTGTGAGTGGGCATCGGGTTAAAGAGTAACTGATTTCCGCGCCTGGGCCAACGCTTCTCGGAAATCGCTTCCCCGCCCTCTCGGGAAGTGGGCTGAGGGTTTTGCTGCGGCCCTGTGCCAAGGGCGGCCTAGTGGCGGAGGTGCGGTTCGCCCTCCGGCCCTGTGGTCCCGTATGTGGGGACTCCCGCTCCAGCGTGAGCTCGGGTCAGTGACACAGACTGAGGAAACCGTCTAGGGACTTGCGACAAAAAGGTGCGGCATTCGTCCCTGGCAGGAAACCTCTCCGGTCCCTTGGTGCTGTTGGGATGAAGTCGGGGTCCCGGTCGGGGTGCCCGGTGCTCTCCTGCTGGTGAGACCATTTCCCAGTTCGGGGCACTCCCCAGGTGGAACACTTCTTTCAGATGAAAAACAAATATAGTATTAAAACCAAGATAATAAGAAATATTTGAAGTTTCTAAGCCCAGGCTGTTAGCATTTTCTAAACTAGCATTACCTGATAGAAGTATAATAGGAGCTGTATATGTAACTTAGAGTTTTTTAGTAGCCTTGGTGAAACACAAAGAAACGGCTGAAATTAATTCTAGTAGCTTCATTAAACTGCATGCATTTGTCATAGGACTGTAACATTTCAATATGAGGTTGAGATATCTTTACTTTTTTGGTGCAAGCCTTTGCACAGCATGGTGCCCACTGTAGTTTGCATCAGCCGCGCTTGGGTCTCCGTAGGCCTGGGGCTGGTGCTGAGCGCCGCTGCCCACAGTGCCCTGTGCAGCTGAGTGGGGTGGGGATGGCGACAGGTGCCTGAGGAGGCTTTGCTGTGCTGTGCGGCTTCTCCAGGCCGCCACGTGGGCAGCTGCTTCGCTTCACTGTGGCTGCCTTGGTAGGGTGTGAGTGCTGCTTCCCCCTCGCTGGTGTCCGTCCCTGGAGCTCGGGCTGCACAGCTCCTCCAGAAGCCTCTGGGGAAATGTGGCTTGGGCCGGCCCTGCTCCTCCACCCTCTCCAGTGGGGCTCCCACCCGGAGGTGTCTCTCCACACCCTGTCCCCACAGCTTCGGCTGCGGGCGTCTCCCACACCTGTGTGAGGAGGGCATCGAGTTCTCAGAGCTGTGAGTTGGCCTTGCGCTGTTGCTCATCTGAATCACTTTCTGCAGGAAGGGGACGCAGGTGCCGTGAGGTGGGGCCCCGCGGAGACCGGTTTCTAGCCCTCCTGCTCTGCTCGTGCCCGTGGCCCACAGAGTAAGTGGCCACGCACCCGGGCCGCGTGTGGTGGCTCCTGTCCTGTCGTTCCTTTTGGGCTGTGAGTGTGAGGAGTGACTGCGCACCTGCATGTGGCTGGAGTGTTCCAGCAGACAGGGAGAAGGCAGGAAGGTGGATGGGCCAGCGCGGGCCTCGAGTCAGAGCTGTCCCGCGCCCTGCCGTGGTAGTAAGCAAGCAAACAGCAGTGGTGAGAAGCTAGGTCCCTTCGTGCCCTGCGGCCCTGGTCCGTGCCGCTCAGTCAGGAACAGCTGTGGCCCCCAGAGCAGGCCTCAGGCTCAGGACCCTCTGACCCAGCGCTTGCCTCCTTGAGGTCGGCGCGTGGCCCCGGCTGGGGTGGGGGGGTGGGGCTCTCCTCCTCCTCAGCCCGCCGGCCACGTCTGGGGTCCTACGCTGGAGAAGTGGGTCCGCAGGTTCCAGGACTTCCTCTCCTCCAGCCTGTGCACAGGGCTGGCTGCGGCTGCGGCTGCGGCTGCGCAGGTGTGGGCTGAGCCTGCCCGTGCAGCTCCAGCTCCTCCCTGCGCTGTGCTCTTCGCCAGAGCCTCCCATCCCGCCCAGGCCGGCCCCTGTCCACGCTCCTGCCTGCAGCCCCGGCGTGTGGCCCGTGTGGCCCAGCGGAGGAGCAGTGTCATCCTGTGGGCCCTGCTGGTCTGTGATGTTTATGTACGTCAGGCTTAAGGGAAGCGAGGATTTAGCATCCCCAAAGCTAGCCTGCATTTTCGGGACCTTCTGAAGCCGCGGAGGCTCAGCTAGGGTTTGGAAGCCCAGGTGTCCTGGCTGTCAAAACAGGAAGCTGTGTCTGAAGTGAGCGCTCATGCAGTTAAAGCTGTCCCCGCCTCTCCTTCCTGTGAGCTGGGTGCAGCCTGGAGGGCAGCACCGAGTGCGCGGGGGAACTGCAGGGGCCTGGCCCTCAGAAGCTGGCAGCCTAGGACGGTTGATGTTTGCCACTCTGTGGGCCTTGGCTGGTCCACTGGCTTGAGTCGCTTTTCCTTATGGCCAGTCTCCAGGCGGTGTCTAGACACAGTGGCCACTGGACGAAGTACCGACAGATGCAGTGTAGAAGGAAAAAGGGCTATTTTGGCTCCTGGTGGCAGAGGCAGGAGCATCACGGCGGAGGGAAACTGCCCACCTCAGGGTGGCCGCGGCCCAGGCAGATGGCAGCCAGAGAAACACCCTGCAGGGCTCCCTGCCAGTGGTGGCCTCCTCATCCTGGGCCAAGCCAGCCTCATAGTGCGCTGTGCACTCACTGTGGGGGAATCCACTGGCATGTGACCCAGTCGCCTTTCCAGGGCCCCGCCTTGGGCTGGGGACGTAGCTCAGTGCCTGCCCTTTCAGCTCTGTGGAGCCTAATATGTCGCTGTTGGAGTTCCCACAGGTGTGGTGGAAACAGGACGAGACGAACTCCCTATTAGCTACTGGGTACCAGTCAGTAAAAACCCTGCCCCGTTGTAGGGGCTTCGTGTATGTCTTATCTCTTACCCCTGACCCTAACCCTGCATGTCAGTTCACCGCACAAACATGGAAACAAGGCCTGAAAATGGAGTGAAGCCAGGCATGGTGGCGCACACCTGCAGAGGCTGAGTTCTACCTGGGCAACTTGCCAAGACCCTGTCTGGAAATTAAAACTATGGGGGCGGGGTTTAGCTTAGTGCCACCTGCTTGCCTGGCAAACGCAAGGTCTTGGGTTCAACCCCCAGTACCAAAAAAGAAATGCAGCTCCGACTGCTCAGGGTCAGCATGCTTGCTTGGGCCCTGGGGCATGGGCTGACTCCCCTCGCCACTGTGCTCCGCCTTCCACACACACTGCATTTCAGGTCTGTGCGTAGTCAGATGAGTCTGGGAGAAGGATATGCACGCTCACAACCCAGAGAGAAACGCTTCAGAATGTGGGCCTGTGCGGGAGGACGGATGGCTCTGGCAGAGAAGAGGGGTGCTTGCAGTGGAGGGGCTTCGGGGTGCGCCCTGCTCCCGCACTGTAGGGGACAGGGGAAGGGGACGTTACCAGAACCTCTGCAGTGAGTCCTAGTCTCCTGCAAGCCACGGCAGCACACGGCGAATTACAGGAAAGGTAGAAAAATGAGACTGAGAAGAAGCTGAGCTTTGGGTCTGATCAGTGCTGCTCTGGGCGGCAAAGACAAAGCCCCCAGCTTACCACACCTTTTATTCACTACTTGGGGAAAGAGATATAACAAGTGAAATGCAGAGTTCAGTACTTCACATTGGGATAAACAAGGTGTAAAAAGACTGGGGGCAGCGGAAATCTAAGAACAATGAGGAACTATGCAGATGAAGATTTGGTTCCTCCCAGGAACTATGCAGATGAAGATTTGGTTCCTCCCTGGCGTCTCCCGCAGGTGTGGTCTTGTCCTGGAGATTACAGCCTCCGGGGATCACTGAGGTCTCAGTTGTGACCAGCAGCGGCCAAAATGCAATTATGTCTGGAATGTCCTAGCTGGGCTGTAAGCCGGAGAACTAGGCCTACTCAAAGGATTTTCCCCTAGAATTATGTAGCATTGCTCCCAACATCGCACCGTCCCCGGGGTACTGTCTCTCGGGAGCCTCGAGCTGCTGTCGTTCCCATGGCAGAGCTCACTGTGCCCTGTGCCAGCTGGTGAGGCGAGGGACCTCACTTTCCACGCTCTGGCTGTTGTCCCTGGTTGCCTCTGAGGAAGGGCCTTGCGAGGGAAGGAACCACGTTAACCCCATGGCAGGGCCTGGGTTCCTCACAGGGTTCGAGTCCCCTTGGTGTGGGTATCTGCAGAGGACTTGTCTTCAGCTCCTCACCTGGCCAGGCCTAGAGCTTCTGGGGCCTGGAGGCTCCCTGCCGACATGCAGGAACAAAAGCAGCCACTTGTAAGAACCAGCCTGTAGCTTATGGAATCAGAAACCGTAAGTTTGAGAAATGCAAAGCTTTGGAGGCAGAATTGTAGGATGTGCCCGAGGGTCTCAGCCAGGAGCCCTTTGGGCCTTCAGTTTTCTGTTTCTGTCCCCTTTGGGAGGGAAGTAGCGGCGGTGTTCAGGAGACGGAAGTGGAGCACTGAATGTGCCCTGGGCCAGCCTGTGGGGCCCCCGGTGTGGGGCCAGCTGGCTCTGCGGGCAGCTGTCAGTGGCTCTGGCTCTCCACTGGGCTCCGGTTTCCATGCTGGGTTCACCTGTGGTTGGCGGGTGGGAGTGCACTAGAGCAGAGCCGGTCGGTGATGGCATGCTTCTCCATTCCCTACAGAAGTGAAGGCCTAGCTCTGCACCCATCCAGGACACTGAGCCTGTGCTCAGAGACGCTGATGGCTTCGTCAGGAGCTTTAGGGTCCCAGATGGATGGGTGGTGCAGAGCAGGTTGGGGCGGAGAGGCAGGAGGAAAGCAGGGGCACCTGGCACCCAGACGCTAAGCAGTTGAGGTGCCTGGGGAGGGAGGCGCGGGCACGAGGCTGCCGGGCGGGCACACACACCTAACACAGGGCCCATGGCGGACGTGGCTCTCAGGCTGGCCCTGCTCGCTCGACCTCCCAGCCTCCCCTCCAGGAAGCTTAATCACACCACGGGGAGCCCTCCGTCTCCCTCTGTGTGGGAGAGGACATGCTCATGCCTTGTCTGGCCCGGGCTTTGCTCCTCCTGGGAGTGCTGAGGGGCCCTGCTGAGGGACCAGTCCCTCTGCCGGACCTCAGAGCTGCGGTGCCTGGAAGTCACTGCCTGGTGCTGCCCTAGTGACAGCCTTGAGCTCAGGGGAGGAAGACCTGGCCCTCAGGCTTCCCGTGGCTCACGGTTGGTATCTCCTCCGAAGCAGCAGCCTTGTCTGGGAGGCAGCTGGACGATGCTGGGTCTCCGCCTGGCCAGAGCAGGACCCGTGGGTTACAGGACCAGGTGGTGGCTTCGGCAGTGCCGTTGCTGCCTGTGCTACAGCAGCAAGACCATGCCCTGCGGTGACAGGCTGTGCTAGTGAGGGACACTCTAAGGAAAATTGGGCCGCCTGCTTCAGGATTCTTTTGTGTAACCAACATCCTTAGAGTGCGACAGAGCCTAGTGTAGGAAGGAAAATGAGACTCTTCCCACTGGGGGCTGCTGGTCCTCGTGGAGGATACGAGGTGGTGTGGCAAGTGTCAGGTCTGGGTGAGGTGACCTCTAAGGGCTCTGGCCCAGGAGTAGCTCACCTTGAGGGCAGGTGCCTGAATGGGGTCCAGAAAGGGTTTCTGCTGGAGGCGATGCTTGTGCTGAGCTCTGAAGGAGTGACAGTCACCCCCACCCGCTTCCCAAAGCACTCTCAGGAATTATGACCTTACATCTTCAGCTTCTCTTATGGGCCAACATAAGAAATGACTGTATTTTCCATTTATACAGACTCGTGCAACACAGTCTTTTCAAAGCCAGGAGAAAGTTCCCTCATCTAGTGATCCAGCATGATTATTGTTGTTACTGAAGACTTACAATCCCATCGTGTATCCCACTGGGCTCTCAGGAATCTTAGCCCCATGTCCCCCTTTGTACCGGAGAGGTCTAGAGTCACACATAGTAGCGAGTCCTGCAGTTCCAGCTTGTCTAGGCACTTACCAGGCATTTCGCTGTAACTTGCTGTTTCAGGTGCAGGAGTGAGACTAGCCCAAATTTCTATTCTTTTCTACAAATTCCCAGATAGAAGATTTGTTCTAACTATAGATTTAGCAGCCTTGGCACACAGTTGTCTGTTCTTGAGAACTTTCTCCATTTTATTGAAAGAAAGTACTTTATGGCTTTTCTTTGGCACATCTGAATTGCACATCTGAATCACCACTGCTGGGCTTTGGGGCCACTGTTAAATAAACTAAGAGTTGAACAGGAGTAATGCAGTACCACAACAATCGGTCTGATAACCAGTGTGGTTACCGAGGGACTGGCTGCTGGGGAGGACGTTAATTAAGCGTGGGTGTGCTGGACAAAGGGATGAGCCCATGTACTGGGCAGGACAGTGCTGCATAGCATGAGATTCTGTCATGCTGCTCAGAATAGCGTGCAATTTAAAACTTAAGAATTGCTTATGGGGGGATTTCCCATCTAATAATTTGGGCCACTGTTGACCACAGGTAAATGAAACCACTGAAACAAAACCAGACCAGAAGGATTACTGTACTAAATTCAGTTTAAATCAGAACATTCCTCGAGGGTGTGTGTGTGTGTGTGTGTGTGTGTGTGTGTGTGTGTGTGTAGGGTGTAGGGTGGTACTGGGGATTGAATCCAGGGGGTTCTGAGCTATATCACCATACCTTTTGCTTTGTTCATTTTTTATTATGAGACAGGCTGCATGCAGATTGCCAAGATAGTCCCTGAACTTTGATCCTTCCGCCCTAGCCCCACGAGTAGCTACGATTCCAGGTGTGCACCAGCATGCTGGGCTCCTTGTAAATTCTCTTTGTACATTCTCCAAAACTTCAGAAATTTCACCTTTTCATTGTTGCTTAAGTGGACGAGGTTTATTATATTTAGCACAAGGCCTTCAAATCCATTTTGGAAACTGTCATAGACACAGCGATTTGTTAGCATTCTAAATGCTATAGAGCTGGGTTGTCCTTGAGAGCTGGCTTTGGATATTTGGGATGCGACTGCATGTTTCCTCACGCTCATTACTGCCTGAGCTTCTGAGTTCGGGGTTCTCTGTCTTGTATCAGGATACTGGCCAGTGGCTGACCCGGCAAGATGGGGCTTCCCTGCTTTTCAGGCATTAGAGGAGGAATTCTTTTCTAGCCCCAGTGCAGACTGAAGCTGGTGATTCAGACCTGTAAATTGTTAGAACAGGAAAGTACTAGGTGTCATTTAGCCCAGTCTTCTCATTTGACAGACTCATTTGGGTTAAAGAACCAGTTCCAGGTCACATGGCTGGCCAGTGGCAGAATGAGGTAACCTTGATCTCCTGACTGATTTCAAGGTCCATAGTATCAGTGTGAGAGCTCTTAGACCTTCCAAACTGCTCACGCCACTTGCGTTTGCACCGAGTGTTGGATAGGAGTCTTTTACCATTCCCTGGCTGGATGGCTGTGGCAAATCCGTGGGTTTCACTGAACCCAGTTACCCAGCAGTAAATGGAGATGATACATTTCTTATTTGTGCCACAGGTAACCATTCACACATATTAGCATATATTAGCACAAACGAGCGCCTGTGACCTTTCCCTCCTTCCTCATTTCAGGGAGACAGCGATAAGATTCCTTTGGACTCGATAAGATTCCTTTGGACTCGATAAGATTCCTTTGGACTCGGGGAGATCTTGCCTTGTGCCCTTTGCCCGCGCCCTCCCTCTCAGCTCTTGGAACGTGCCCACACCAGCTGTTTCCGTTTGCCCACCCCTTTGGTAACAGCAATACTCCGTTCTTCCCTGGGTCTTTGTGGGGCTCCTCTTTGCGAACCACCCCTCTTCTCCTCCTTCCCTGATCTGCAGGTCTTCCTTCGCTCTCCCACACTTCACTGCTCTGTGATCTGGAGTCATGGTTATGTCTACACTGGACGACCCCAAGGTGAGCTCTTTACACTACCGAGAAACACTTCTGCCATATCTGGAATAGTTTGTCTCAATGTGGGGCCCTAGAGGAACCCACTGCATTAGAATAACTTAACCTAAAGGGCCGGGGACTTAGCTTAGTGGTGCCACCGCCTGCCTTGCAAGCACAAGGTCCTGAGTTCGATCCCTGGTACCAAAAAAAAGAGAATAACTTAACCTAGAAGGCAGGCAGGCAAGTTTAAAGCTTATGTATTTTTATCAGAATGATTATGCTTCTGTTGTCAGTAATTTGGAAAAAGCCACCTGTGTGTAAATCTTTATTCGTAATAGGCTCTAAAATAGGCTTTTTGAGATGTCATCTTCATCTATACCAGCAGTAGCTTCTGGATTGCTCTTCCTGAAAGGAGTTCAAGTGGGATTTTCTCTGTGGAGGTGAGCAGGCCAGACGCTGGCTCTCTCTCATTACTTTCTGGTGTATGAGACCTTGGCCGAGTTCTCAGTCTCCCAGAGCCGTTTTGCCAGCTGTAAAAGTCATTGCTATTCCATCTCAGCGTGTTTGAGAAGAGGATGTGGAAGCGTGGGCATAGTTACTGTTGTTTCACTGTTACTTTTCTGGGTGCTCTGATCCTGCTGGACAGCTGGCCATGTCGTTTGGAAGTCAGTGGCGCCCTTTGGGCTAGCTCACCCGAACCTCTCACTGGTTCTGCTGTGGCGGAGCTGCTGTGCGGTGTGCACCTTCGTAAACTTGTGCACGTCCTCGGAGCTGAGGGTCAAGCAGGAATTCTTCCATCTCAGAATGCATTAGAGTGTAGTTGAGCCTTTTTCACAAGGCAGAAGCAATGGGAAATCTTGTGGATATTATCTTTACATGCACATTTTATGTTACATTCTCATCTGTCTGCATTTATTTGTCTCGAGTGGAAATTGTAACAAGGATTGCTGAATTGTCCTTGGGTCTTTAACAGAGGGTTCTGATTTCAGATTGCTGTGTGCTGTGGTGCTGGTAAGATCTTTTTGTACTGTGGGTGTAGTTAAGAGTTGTTTGCTTTGTCCTTAACCTTTGCGTTCCAGTGGCTGTGGTCTGGAGGGTTGGATTTCCTTGGTTTCATCAGCATCCCCAGGACTTGGTTTTTCTGTACTCTTCCCGCTTGGTGGGACTCAGGGTCTTTGGGTTCTTATGTGAAAAGCAAATAATTTGGGAATGAGGGTTCCCTTGCTCCACCCTCCCACCCTGAGGTTCTGTTTACTGGCTGCTCACATTCCACGTCCTGCCCTTCACCAACAAAACAGTCGGTAAGGACTGCTGGTTCACTGGACTGTTTTGAGTTCATGGAAATGAGACTAAATGGTATCCTCAGTGGCCTTAACCATGTGCTCCCAATCCAGTCTTTAAAAACCGTACCTTATTCCGCGGTTTCGGAACTAGCTTTTGTTAACCCATTATTAACCTTAGAGATCCCTGGTTTAGAGCTCCTTCTAACTTGCTTTATGGGTTTTGGCAAATGATTTAACCACACTGGGCCTACATTTACCTTAGCCTGTAAAATTAGGATTGGATCAGAAGCTTTGCAGACAGTCTGGGAATTGGTTAGGGTGCAGGATGAAAAGAACAGTAGGTAGAACAATAGGCCTCTCGATCAAACCTTTCCAGTTGAAGGCTCTTGCTGTTGAGTGAATTGGAAAATCGCTGGCTAGGCAGTCTCAGAGACCGCATCAGCCTTGGCACCCTGAGGTCCTTTCTTTGTGGGACAAGGTCTCCCTGCTGCGTAGCCCAGGCTGCCCATCTCAGCCTCACGAGCGTCGCTCCCCGGCCAGTTGTGGTCCCTTTGCATAGGTGCCTTTTTTAGATTAGACAAGGACACTGTATCTCTACTGGAGGCCCAAATGCATCATAGTACTCTGTCATCCAGGCTGGTGTCGAGTCTGTACTGGTTCTGACCAGCCCTCCTCACTGCAGGGTGAATCACCTGTCCCTGCAGAAAACCTTCCCTCATCGGCCTGGTGGTCTAAGAGCCTGCTCCTGTTTCCGACTCTGCACCCCTCCGAGTCTGCACTGCGGGAGCTCAGAGGAGCGCAGCATGGCTTGTTCCCTTTGTTCTCCCCCATCCAGTGCCCAGCACTGTGTCACCCCAAGGTGCCGAGTCCCAGCCGCACAGCTCACAATCACAAACTCCTTTCTCTTTCAGGACCGAATCATCAATTTGGTTGTTGGCGGCTTCACATGCTTATTGATTCTAGTAAGTAGCTTTAATTTTGTACCTCACTTAAGCTCCTAACTACAGCTTTGGAAATTTTATTATAGTGCTCAGAAAAAGTCATAATGTTTTGATCTTATAACACTGCAGTTGGCAGCTGAAACAGCTGTTTTGATTCCCGCTCCAGTTTCCCAGTTGAATATGTGTAAGTCAGGCAACTAAGTTGCCATGTTTGCCTGCCCTAGTAAATCTGTAAAAACGTTAGTGGTTACCATCAGTCCCTTCTATGATAACCTACTGTAACTCTCCTTTTCTGTTAACACTTTACCTTTTGGGGTCACCTTTTAGGAGGTTTGATCAGTGTATAGTAACTTTTCATACTTTTAATATGGCTGAGTGCTATCACAATATAAACACAGCTATATTTTCCCCAGCCTGGTGAGGACATTTTCATTAATTTTGTTAAGAGAATGAATTTTAGTGGGGGTTTTTCCCCATTACTTCTTGTTTTTTGGGTTTTTTGGGGGGTACCAGAGGTCGAACTCAGGACCTTGCACTTGTGAGGCAGGTGCTGGAACTACTGAGCTAAATCCCTGGCCCTCCATTACTTCTTAATAAAAAGAACAGGCATGGTGCTACATGTGGTAGAAACAGAGATGGGTATTACAAATCCATCTTTCAGTATTTTTTTTTTTTTGGTACTGGGGATCAAACTCAGGATCTTGCACTTGCTGGGCAGCTGCGGTGCCACTGAGCTACATCTCTGGCCCTTTCGGTTTTTTTCATAAACTTAATAACCAAAGCCAACTATGATTACATTTGCTTTTGGTAAGAGTAGGATGGTCAGCCCTCTTTCAGTAGTTAGCAACCCTAGGAATGACATTTATGTGACTGCTAACGTTTTGTCTCCTTTCATGTGAGGGAGAGGCTGGGAAAGAAGGAAGCATTGTAGAAATAAACACATTTGCAAACGCTCTGTTACCGAACGCACACGTGGGGTTGATATGATTCTATAATATGAAGCATTCTGTGGCATTGCCTTGCCTAGCTCAAGCTGGCCCTGTCCTGCAGCTCCTTAGGGCCTGACGTCTTCTCTCTCCATACAGGTGACGCTGATCAGTGCTTTTGTTTTCCCTCACCTACCTCCCAAACCACTGAATGTATTTTTCGCTGTCTGCATCTCTCTGAGCAGTGCTACAGCCTGCATACTTGTGAGTACTATTAGAATTCCGACAGTGCACTCAAGGGCCTCAGGAGGCGGTGCCCTGGCAGAGGGTCCCAGCCTGGGTCTACGTAAAGGGACTCCCACACCCTCTGTTCCCCAACTGCACACGGTTTTTCAGTTTCCTTCTTTTCCCCTAACTCCCAAAAGCTGTAAGTCTAAAGAAGAATTTTGTTTCTTTGATAGCTAAAAAGTGAAAGGGTGAAAAGACTTTAAGGGCCAAAACGGAAATACTTTGCTTATCAAATTCATTCCAGGGCATGTGCCCAGAGCCTGACAGAAGCTCTTAAGGGAAAAGATAGCACCAAGTCCTGTATATTTTACTTTATGTGCTTACCTCCCCAAGTGGAGGTAACTTACCACAATTTCCTGGGAAACTTAAAGTGGCAGTTGTACTCTGGTCACAAGAATTTTACCAATTTCTTTCCCATTTTACCAGGCCAGGAAAGAAACAGATGGTGGTGGCTTCTGACTGTTTAGTCACTGAATAACTGGTTGTTTTATCACCTTCAAAAGGCAGAATCAAAACCGCAACCCCTTAAAAACAACTGTTTTGAATCACATGGGGCTTAAATCATAGTAGTGATGTATTCATTCAGGTTAAAACTGAACTGATTGTTTTACACTCCCATAACCTGAAAGGGCCCACGCCACTCTGGGGAAGTCTGCCTGTCACAGCCTACCCCAGACCCGAGTGACCAACACTCAGCTACTTGAATCTGAGTATGTACGGTATGATGCAAGCTAGCTTGTACTGCCAGTCTGAACTGAGGAAAAGAGTTTAAACGTGTCCTCCCTCTGTGAACTGTATGTAGAACCTGGAAGAGTTACACATTTACCCCGATACACTGAGATATATTCCCAGATGGCTTGCCAAATAGTTAGAACGTAGAGGAAAGTAAACTGAGGTGGTAGGGTAAGTATGACCTTGGGGTGTGGAGTCTCAAGCATAAGAATTATAAAAAATGAGAATTCTGGCTGTACTGAATGAAGGCATGAAGATGGATGGATATGATGACTGTCTCATCTGCAGAAATACTGAAGAATTAATGCAAAAAGAATTAGTCGTTTTAACAGTTGGCCCAGGGACTATTACTTAAAATTTAATTTGATTCTTCTTTTAGATCTACTGGTATCGACAAGGAGACTTAGAACCGAAATTTCGAAGTCTAATTTACTATATCTTATTTTCAATCATCATGCTGTGTATATGTGCGAACCTGTACTTCCATGACGTGGGGAGGTGAGGCTGTGGAGAAGGAACCCTGCGCAGGGCTGGTGAGAACTCTCGAGGGCAGCAGGAGAGACTGCCGGGTGGGCGCGGACCCGTCTTCCAGAATCTGACACATGAGCTCATGTTTACTGTACAGCTGAACTCCCTCTTGGACGGAGATGTATCATAGATCTTTGCTTTTTCTTTAAGGAGCTGATGTTGCACTAAAACATTTCAACCCTTAAAGCTCAAACAGCACAAGTAATTTTCACTTTTGAAATTAAAAATATTTTACAAATTGCATGGCAAAGGCTTAAACTCTTGCATTCTAAAACAAATATTCTTTTATTTCTGTTAAACTGAATATACAATTATTGTTCCCTAGGCAACCAACTTTTGCTTATAACTACAATTTCACATTAACAAAACACAGACGGTGAAAAGACAACTTTGATTGTGAAGATCTAATTACAATAATAAATAAAATAATTTATACAAGGTTTTTTTGTGACTTTTCTATAGGGGCCATATTCATTAAAGCCCTAAGAGGCTGCTTTTGGCTTAACCCTTCTCTAGTAATAGGAATGACTCTTGATTTCTTTCCTTTTGTTACAGAAGCAAATTTTGTTCTTTAAAACTGCCTGAGAGGGAGAAGTTATATTTTACCCCGACCAACTAATGCACTGAGTGAACGGGAAACTCAATCCCCCTTCAGCTGTGTTCTAGGTCATTTACACGGCAAACATGTCATAGAGGGTCGTGGTATCAGGGACAGGCAACATCACTGCTTTTTCCACTTGGCTGGTTTCCTTCAGTGTATGTGCCGCCGAAACCAGCACGGTTTACTTTTTTTTCAAAGTGCTAAGTCTGTAAACTAAAGACAGTGGTCTCTGTAGGGGGTGAAGACTGCTTAGCTGCTGGAAGGTTCTGTCACTGCCCTCACCCATATTCCCTCAGGAGGTCATGAAGACCTGCAGTGAGGCTCCAAGACTTAATGGCTTCCTCTTCGCCCTGCCTCACTGGCTCCCACGGCCAGCAATGGGTTAACAAGTAACTGCCACATAATCACCTCCCAGGTCTTGCTGTCCACTGGGTAAGTCTCAAACTAATCCTACCTAATCTTTTTGAAGAAGGTCATGGATAAGCTCCAGGCTGTGCTGATACGATGTCCCTGAAATGTACCCAGGCCTGCTCAAGACCGAGAGTGCCACGTCTGATCTGTGGAGACAAGCGCTTAGCTTTGGTGACAGAAGGCTCCCTCCTGACAGGTAACACTAAACATGGGATCCGCACTCCACTCAACCACACAGGTCTCGTACACCGGACCTCAGATGGACACGCAGAAGAGGTAAAAGTCGTAGCAGCAACAATGTGCACGGCTAAGCATGGCAGCTCTTGAGAAGCCAGAGGAATGGTAGAGTGAGCCTCCTGGTGGCTGCCCCTGCTTCTTTGGAGATACTGTAATTAACAGTGCGACTTCTTTGCCAAACTGCCTGTTTCTAAGAATCATCTAGTGACAGTGCACCAAGTCCTCCACATCCTTTGAGTCTTCTGAAACAGGACTGCCCAAAGATGATCCAATGATGTTCGACTCTTCCTGATGGTGCTGCAGTATGGGATCTGGAAGAGCGGAGTTTCAGGTTAGTCTTCAGGGTGTAGTGAGAGCACAGACGTGTTCACTGACTCATCCCAAGCATTTAAATAGTCTACCAAAGGCTAAGATTTAACTCACGAGTCTGTTGTTGGAGCAAGAAAAGACTGAAACAACTGAACTCAAGGACTGCCTGATTTTCCCCGTCAGATTTATCGGTCACATGATTCAAGCTGTATTACAGTACCTGTTAGTGTTGTCAAAGGCAAGACAGACTCGGTATCTATAACATCAGACGCCTGGATAAAGCCATGTGATGGAGGAACGATAAGTATTGTGTCATCATCAATGGTTGTTTGATCAACTTGTTCTACTATGGTGGGAGACTCTATATCCTAAGTAATATTTAAAAAGAGAAGAAAAATAACTTAGAGATGAATCCAGGTGTAGGTCACCTGTAAGTAGAGGAAGTGACTGAACTGGGTCCCGTGGAAGCCTAAGACCCCTGGCACCCCACACTCGGGAGTGGCTTCCACGGTGCTGCGGGAGAGGGCAGAGGTCGAGCGAGGAGCTGTGCTAAGACCACAGTTTTCTTACTCCCCTGACCGCCACAAGAGATCCCTGGCCATTCCCTTCTGCCAGCAACACCACTGCTGGGTCACGGACACTGGCCCAGCACAGATGGGGCTCTGTACTGGGAATCTAAAGCAAGGAAGAAACTGGAGAACTCCCCAGAGTATGTCTAGGACCCTTCCAGACTGCAGCTGGCTTCGAAGCTCCTGGCGATTCTGTAAGGTACAACTTACCTCAGCAACATAAGCACCGGTCAGGTCAGAGGGGGACCCTTCTTGCTTAAGATCGGAGTCCGAGATCTCCTCTTCCGTTCTGACCATAACACTGTTCATCAGTTCTGTGCTATTTTGGTCACTGAATCTGGACACATGAGCATCATTGTATGATGGTGCTAGAGTTATCCTAGGCTGATGAATCTCATCTGGGAAAGTGTCTGCTTCCAGTGCATCAGGGAAACCAGAGGACTGTATATCGCTGTCCACTGTGAGCTCCGCCTGGGACATGGAGGAAGTGAGGTCTTCTGTAGCAACGGTCTGGATGATGACTCTGGGTGTGTGGCACTGCACCGTGACGCTGTCACTTGTGTTCAGCAGATGTTCTGGCTGTAAAGCATCAAAGAAAACCATCTGGCAAAACGAGGACGTACTACTAGAGTCATTCAACAGATGACATCTGCAGGTGATGCCCACCCCTCTCCCTCTCCTGGAACTACAATGTTTTCATCATGTTTTTCCTAGAACTCCTGTTCATGAGTACTGGGCTCCTGTCTCCTAAATTCCCTCCTCTAATGTGTGTCCCTCCCGGGCTCAGAGATACACCCCAGTGAAGGGAGAAAGGTGATGCCACGGTGACAATGGTGGCAGAAGAACTGTTTAGATGCCAGAACTGCCTGACAGTCTTGGTGCTGGAATTTTGTCCAGCTAACCCTAGTCTGCAACTGGTACTCAGAAATCAAGTGGAACTGCAACATACGGATAAAGCATGAACAATGATCTGTTCGGGAGAGGCAGGAGCAGCGGCTGTCAGGGTTACCGAGGGGCTGGCGGCCAGAGTCAGAGGAAGCCCTTGGCTGGAGCTCGTCTGAAGCAGGTAGGTGCCAGGCGTGCCGGTGGGCTGCAGATGGAAAGACTGAGGAACAGGACACAGTGAGGCTTCAGTGCAGATAACGGACGGCAGCTAAGGTCACCCCTGCCCCCGAACATGGACCCACTTGGACTTCGGGCACAAACAGCACTGAAGTGAAGGGTGGACTACTCACTGCTCGCCTGTCTCGGGAATGCTCAGCCTGGAGGTGGAACAGGAGAACCACCTGTCCTGCCCTTCGCAGTCATGCCTCCCACTGCCTGGTCTCAGCGCCCTGTTTCAGGGTGCCCCACACATGAGGAACTACTCCCCACAGTGCAGCCGCCTAGCCTGAGGATCCCTCTTTAATCCTGTCGACAGCCAGAAGAACTGGCCATCTCCCAGTTTAAAAAAAGAGCTTTGTTTTGGAAGAGGCACAACAGCAGTGTTTACTCACTTGAACACATTTTCTTATAGTATAATTTCAGAAAATATTTTTGTATTAAGGGAAAATTTATCAAACTAGCAATTAGCACTGTTCTGCTGAAGGAATGTGATGCTTATCTGAAAAGCTGGTTTACGTATATTTATCTTCTGAGATTTTAAAGCATGACAAAATTATTCATGAATAAACTTTTCATACTGTAAGCTTTTATAGAATTCAAATTGGGTTCACACCAGCAACTGAGAGAATATCTACTTAAGTTAGGACCGGGGGGGTTCACATTCTAAGCCTGATTTTTTACTCTTCTTTCATCTTTGAAATCTCCTGTATACTGAATCCCCAAACATAGATTTTCTTATTTCTTCCATGGGGATAATAACCACCTCGCATGGAAAGGCTTGCAGGATTACCAATGATCATGAAAGTGCCTATCACTCGGTCAGGACTCAAATTTCTTTGCACTTTCCATAAAAGTGAAAGCTAGTCATTTTCCTGAAGGTCACAGCATGCTTAATCACATGCACTAAGGCCTTTCTGTGGATGCCTCTTATGCATTGTGAGGTACGGGTGTGCTCCACTTAGGGTATCTCAGTATGCTGAGGTTGCAGGCGTGAGGCTGAGGCACTACTGTCCTCCCCATTCCCAGCACATGGGAGTGCACACAGGTGCTCCTGGACTTGTCCAAGCTGTGTGGCGGAGCCCAGGGACAGCTGCAGTTGATGACAAGGCCCTTCACGTCACGGCGACGCGGCCCCATGAGTGTGACCACACTGCAACCTCCAGAAAGGCCGAAGTTCCATGTTCAGCCTTTGCTACGTGTCTTTCTGCGGACAGGTTTTCTCATTCCTCTTAGATATACCCGGGATAAGAAATGGTAGATTGTTTGGTAGGTCTGTTTAAGCTTTTTTAGGAATTATAAGACTTTCCCAAAGTGGTTAGCCCAGCAGGGTGGAGACGTTACAGTTCTGTGTCCTCAGTGGCTGGACAGTGTTTTCTGAGTCAGTCCTGCTGAGCAGCACATGACAGACAGTACACGGCCTTCTCTGATACCCCATGCCGACTCAGGCTCAGGACAAACCCACTCATGCAGGCTGCCCGTCGGCACTGCTGTATTCACACAGGATGAACAGACTGGTTTACATACAGAGGTGGAAAAAGCAGAATTAAAAGGATAATAAAAGTGGAAGTTGGATTTATGTCTGGCCTGAAATTTTTAATTTCATCTGCTTATATGATAAGATTTTTAAAAATTATAATACTAACCCATCTCATGCATAAAAATGGCCAGTATCTATTATATGAAGTATTACTCACTGGAAGAATCTCAAATGTTTGTAGTGTTCCACTGTTTAGTGTTAGTGTTTCCGAATCAACAGGAGCAGCAGGGACATCTCCTGAAGCTGCAGTAAGAACAAGGACAATAAAACGGTTGGGAAAGCTTCCGGTGTACTGATCTGTTGTGAAGGCAATTTCATACTGAGGAATCTGCATGCAAACCTGAAGTCACTGAAATTTCTTATAAGAAATCTAGGGGATTTATCTGGGAGGTGGCATGTCGATCTTAGAGAAGTGCATACAGAACTGGCCACAGTTGGCCAGTTCCACCCACTGCCAGTTTACACAACCATGCCCAGTCATTTATTTTTCCTGTGGCTGCTTTCACACTATGGACTTCAGGACCTGTGGAAGATACCATAAAGCTCTCAATGTCTAAGATGCTATTGGGGCCTTTATAGAAAAGGTTTATCAACCTGTACTATGTGTAACAGTGCCTTCAGTTGTTAAGAAATAAAGAGGAAGGAAACTGGCAAAGCATTCTTCTTGACTCTGGTAAACAACACAGATATGGGGAGTGGTGATGCTATGATGCTACACCAGGTCCTACCTCTCAAGACACTGCTTCCTGGAAATGGAAACCTGGGCCAACTCACGTTCAGACTGCACCTCTTGCAACTCCCTCACCTAGCTGTTCTGGTGATCAACAGTGCTTTAAAAACAAACGTTAAGAAGCTAGGATTTCAGAAGCCCATGTTCAGGGGACTGAAAGCACTGCAGAGAACAGACAGTACACCCTTCAGAGGTGTCCACCAAGACCCAGCCTGACCACTGTCTGCCCAGGGTCACTCAGGGCTGGAAATGGTGAGAACACGAGTGACCCATGGGTGTTTTCGGCCACAGGTCAGTTTGTGCAGCCCTGCCTCTAGCGTAAAAGAGGAAGTAAGCTCTTGGTCAGAACGCTAAGAATAACGGGTGGGTTACCAAACTCTTTACTGTACTCACACGTCTTTCTGGGAGAAATTGTTTCACACATTTGTCCATTTGAAAACGACGGTATGAATGAATGTGGGGTACCACTTTTAGGATGTTGCTGCCCAACAGGTACTGTCAACCCCGGGGAAACTAAGGCTTCCACACACAATCAATTTACAGCTCACAGCAGCTCACATATTTATCTGGACCATACCTTCAGTTGCTCTGTAATTCTCAACTATTAGAAAACAAAAACAAACCAAGAGGGGCCAAGGGAAGCAAATTCTTCATGCTTTATTACACTGGAAGATGGATAGAGCAAATAGCCAAACCCAAAGTAGGGCTTGAAGAACTATGATTAGTTTAAATATCTCTACGGTCATTTGTCTATTTATTTGCTGGGTGCTGATTTCCCAACTCAGCTCGAGCCCAGACCTCCCTAGGGTGAGCAGCCACCCAGTAGTCTAAACCGGGGCACAGGGTGCTCTGGGAGTGTGTTGTGACCCCTGGAAACACCATGGGCATTGTGTGGGTGAGGTTAGGGACCTCGAGCAGCCTGCAACGTGAAAGGCGGCTCTGCAAAGATCCATCTCTGAGGATGTCAGCACCTGCTCAGCTGAGAACAGTGCCTGGTGCCCTGTGGGCAACGGCTCCTCCACGCCAGGAGCACTGTAGACCCTCTCCCAAGCGAGTGCCGCTGGCTCACAGAGTGCTGCTCCCATTCCTTCTGCCACTGCCATCCAACGATGATGGGCAGAGGCCAACTTGGCTGAGAGTGAAGAGCCCCTCCCTGTGGCAACTGCTCCCATAATCTTATTAAAAGCCAAACTGTCAGAGGCTGAGGACAACAGGGGATATGAAACCCACATCTCTATATACAGTAAGTCCCCAGCTCATGAACGAGTTCTATTCCTGGAGAACTGTTTGTAAGTCGGATTCGTTCGTAAGGCGCCAAAGTGAGTCATACAGTAGTACATCTGTGAAAGTCTGCAACTCGAATGTTCGTAAGTCGGGGACTTACTGTACTGCCACAAATCCATCCCCAATCTGTGTCTTCTGCTGAAATTTCATTAAATAATGTGCCACCTTGTCAATGGTTTCTTTGGTCCACCGACTATTTTCAGGCAGTTTGCAATGAATCATTAATCTTAATTTCTACTGAATGATTTTCACTCCATCCTTAATTGTAAAACTGGGAAAGATGTTTCAGAATGGTTACGGTGGCCAGGGCTGTAAGTCCTTCCTAGCACATGTTCATCCTTTGCAAATACTGAGGTGAACTTTACTCCTGCGCTCGGCTCTAGCAGACGAAAGGGTCAGAGCTGTCACCCGAGCCCCACACTTACAGACGTGGGTGATCTGGACTGGGATCTGCAACGCGGCCATGGGGCTGGGGGGCACGGCTGTGCTCTCTTCCAAGCGGGCCACTCGGATCTGAACGTGCTGAACACCGGAGCTGGAATTGCTGTTGGCAACTCCGGGGCCTGCCTTATTCTCCAGCAGCGCTGGGTGGTTTTTCTGGCTCTCATGTAACTGTTTCAGACCTTTTATTAAGACTGCAGGGAGACGGGGAGACAAAAAGAACACTGACTCTCTGACACCACCGTGAAGCAACAGGGAGGTGGAGGGGGGCAGGCAGCGTGAGGAGGGCAAGGTGCCGGGAGTAACATTGCATGCTGGAGGTGCGGATTGATCAAGCAACAGTAAAATCATTAAAAGCACAACCTGTCCTGAATGCTGGGAAACATTAGCCATCACAATAGATCTAAAAAATTCTTTTCTGGCAGGGTTGGGGTCTTGCTACATTGCCCGGGCTGGTTTTGAACGCGAAGGGTCAAGGGATCCTCCAGCCCCGAGTCACTGAAGCTAATGGCAAAATTGTTTTCCCATTTTGTGGGCTATTTCTTCGCTTTGTTGGCTCTTTCTTTTGCTGTGCAGAAGCTTTCTAATCTGATATAATCTCATCTGATTCTTGCTGTTATTTCTTGTGAAATTGGAGTTCCATTCAGAAAGTCCTTGCCTACGCCTATGACTTCAAAAGGTTAAGCACTTCTGCTTTAACATTTAGATCTTTGATCCATTTTGATCCCTTCTGATTTCAGTTTAGTACATGGTGAGAGATACGGGCCTAGCTTCAAGGCTCTGCATGTGCACAGTCACTGTTCCCAGCAGCATTTGCTACAGTCTATCCTTTGTCCAGCGTATGCTTTTGGCCTCTGTCAAAGATTCGGTGGCTGAATGTGTCTGGGGTTGTTTCTGTGTCCTCTATTCTGTCCCACTGATCCACGCATCAGGTTTTATGCCAATGCCATTCTGTTTTTATCATCATAGCTTTGTAGTATTAACTGAAGTCAGGTACTGTGATGCCTTCTGCTTTGCTCTTGTCGCCCAGGATTGCTTTTGCTATTCTGGACTTTTTTCTTGTTCCATATGAATTTTAGGATTGTTTTCTCTAGTTCTGTGAGGAATGCTATTGGTATCTTGATTGGGATTGCATTAAATCTGTGTATTGGTTTTGGAAATATGAGCATTTTGACAATATTGGTTCTGCCTATTGAGGAACAGGGGATACCTTTCTATTTTCTGATGTCCTCTTTGATGTCCTTTTCTAGAGTACTGTATAGTTTTTCCTGTAAAGGGCTTTCACTTCCTTGGTTAATTACTAAATATTTAAATTTTCTTGATGCCGTTGTGAATGGAATCAATTTCCTATTTCTTGGCGAGTTTATAATTGTTGTACAGGAACACTTGATTTTTGTGTGTTGGTTTTGATTCCTGCCACACTACAGAATTTGCTATTAATTCTAGGAGTCTTTTGGTGGAACTTTTTGGGTCTTCTATGTAAAGGATCATGTCTACAAATAATAATTTGACTCCTCCCTTTCCTGTACATATCCCTTTTATCTTTTTCTCTTGCTTGATTGCTCTGGCTTGATTTGCGTACTGTATTGAACAGGATGGTGACAGTGGACAACCTTGTCTTGTTCTTGAATTTTAGAGGGAATGTTTTCGGCTCCTAGTTTGTCATAAGTGGCTTTTATCAGGTCCTTCTATTCCTGTTTCCTTCTGGGTTTTTAACACGAACAGATGTTGGATTTTGTCAAAAGCCTTTGTTGCATCTATTGATATGATCATGTGATTTTTGTGACTCATTATATCTACTGATTTGCATTTATTGAACCATCTTTGCATCCCTGGGATAAAACCTAATTGAATGAATCATCCTTTTGATGACTGGTTGCATTCTACTTGCCAATATATGACTGGGGATTTTTGCATCTTTGATCATTAAGGAGACTGGCCTGCAGTTTTCTTTTTCAGTTGGGTCTTTATCTGGTTTGGGGATCAGAGTGATGCTGGCTTTTAGGAATGAGTTTCAGTTTCATTAAAGAGTCTGAAGAGTATTAGTGTTATAACCTTCTTGAAGGTCTTGTAAGTTCAGCAGTGAATCCAGGACCATCTGGTCTTGGGCTTTTCTTAGTTCATAAGCTTTTTATTACTTCAATTTCATTCCTTGTTATTGGATTGTTCAGAATTTTTATGTCTTCTTGGTTCAGTTTTGGTAATTCCTATGTTTTCATCAAGTGAAAATTCCTTAGCATTTAATTTTCTTTGGAAAAATGAAAATGGGAGTTACACATTAAGGGGAATGAATCTAATACCCTAAATTAAACAGACTATTCAACTTAGTTTAGTGCCTCAATGCAAAACAGGCAATGGAATGAAAACTATGCTGTTTTACTTCAAGCAAACTCAATTCCAGATCTCTAAATTTACATAATAAATGAAATTAACAAGGCTTTTGTTCTGCAAAAGAAGTTTATCACATATTTTCTCTAACAAGCCCAGTTAAGATATTTAGAAGTATACAATTCATAAAAAACTTGATTTAAATTTTGAGAAATAAATCTCAGTAGAAAATTAAAACATAAAATATTTCCTCTTTGCAGTTTTATGTAGAAGAATAAGAATCTGTGAGGATGTGTCTGTTTTCAGCTTACAGGTTTGGGAATTAAAAATTATATTAATTCTTCTCTAAGGAAGAAAAGATAATATTCAGGAAATACGGCAGAAGTTTAAGTGGAAATTGGCTTTGACGTTTCTTGAGGCACAGAACCTGTTTAACTGCCAACGTGTAAGCATGGTAATCAAGGGAAGGACTTGAAGCAAGCAATACATTACCAGGGAATGAAACATCCTTATGGTTTGCAATCTGCCTTTTGACTGTCCACCATTTACTTCGAAGCCACTGTGGTGAACGGACGCTGCTCCATCCCTCAGCCAACAGATCCCAGTTTATGTCATTTTCATCATCTACATCAAGCTCTGCTACCCTACAGGTTACAAACAAGCGTGTGTTAGAGGGCACACTGTTTCTCCATGAGAGCCCTCCTCGGCCTGGATGACGGCAGCACTGGTGATAAAGGGCGCATGGCAGATAAACCCAACAGGCTGCTAAGGTCCAGTGGCACAGGGAAAGGTCCACAGACACAAATCTGTGTTCAGAGCCAGCAGCTCAGAAATCCAGTCAGCACAGCCTGCGGTTAAGGGTGTAACCAGTGGGCCCAACTGTGACTGGTCAGAACCAGAAGCAGCACTGGGAAGGGGGGGAGCAGGCCAGCGGCCGGGCTGGGGGAGGAAAGCTAAGAGCGTTTTTCCAGAGCGTTTCTTAAAGTGGCCTTTAGTTAGTTATGCTTTAGATCTGAGCTTGTCCATTTGCAAGACAAAAATGTTCAGCAATGCACTATTTACAAAGATGACCAATGGAATAAAAAAATTCTATTAAAAACAAAATTCAAAACAAAATGATAAAAAGATTAAGAAAGCCCCAAGCAAAAAACAACCAGCAACAAGTATAACCAACTTTGAGGTTTTAAGTCGTTCATTTCCTAGCTTTAATTTGATGGTTTTGGTTTGCAACAGGGACAATGGCAGGTCTCTTATTTCAGTGTTGTTAAGTGTCCTCTTGATGTTATCTTTTTCCTCATTTTGGCTGCCGAGTCTTAATGTTAAAACAACTAATTTTAAAGAATACTGGGATCCTCTTGACGCCCTTCCTGGATGTGGCCCAGTGAGGCAAGCTTGGCAAGGGGCTGAGGGTTGATGGGCTGAGAGACTGAACGGCCCTCTCCCTGGCGCGGCCCGGCGGTGAGGCGGGGCACACAGGACTTCAGTCTCCACGCCTCCAATCTGCTACCTTGCCCGGGCACTAAATCCACTAAAAAGGAACGAACACAAAACAAAAAAGATCCCAATAAGGAATTCCGAGGGTCTCCCACAGTGGCTCTCTATGGAAAGGGTGCTTTCAGACACAACACACCCAGAAAACGAAGAAGACCGCCAGGACCAGAGCAGCCCAGGGCGCTCGGCACATACCTGAGGATGAGATTGATCTCGTCTTCCTTGGTCCACTCTGTGCCCCCACTCTGCTTCCAGTTCAGGTAGTTGAGCCACTTGGAGCGGCACTGCTTCTCCGAGCGGGTACCCACCCGCTCTGCCACTGCGGCCCAGGACACGCCCTGTGTGACCGTGTCACCGGGCTCAGTGCTCGTCAGCTCGTGAACCACCTCTGCAAGTCTCTTTTCCTCTTCTTCCGTCCACTTCCCTGAAAGGAGAAAATCAGCCAGATGATGCTGCCTCCTCTTTCTATAGCGCTGACTCAGCCTGCAGGGCGCAGCAGAACTAGGAGTGTACTTCTGAGTGGCCCTGTGCTGGGGCCACCTTAGTATCTACTAAGCCAGCAGCATTTTACTGGCCTGGTAGAGGCCTCAGTACAAAAGAAACAGTGGATCCCAATGGAAAGGCTGCCTGGCTTTTTAAGGAAAGAAAGACCACACCAAATAGAACTACAAAGAGTGATACACTCTCAACTCACACCAAGAACTTAGGGTATACAATGTGGGAAGAGCTTCGCTGATGGCTTTGGGACACTGTGACTCCTACTGAGTCTCCCTGCCCTGCAGAAGTGAGTCGTTCAGCCTTTTACTTACAGGAAAGAAGGGGGAGTGTGACTGGGGCGATGCCTAAGGACTCCCACCTTTTAGTCAAAACTAGGTCGGAATATCTTCTCTTCCCACTATCCCAATTCCAAGTCACTGTGATCAAATACCACGTGATGTCAGCATTATATACATTTTTATTCCTCTTCCTCCTTTTAAACCTACTAGTAAATAATATCAACTATTCCTCTTGGTCTTTTTAAAAAAAAATTGTGCCCAAGCAGAAAAATTTGTTTAAAAACTCCTCCTGGTTTTAATTTAGTTATAATAGCTAAAAGCCCAAAAACGTCAAAAAGGCCATGCTCCTGCATTCACTGAATGTTTGTTATACGCTGGTCCAGTTCTGCATACGGTGGGCAGATTCAAGGTCAATCTTTGCTCTCCTCTCAAGCCTGCTATGAAAGGAGAAATCCCAAGGTGGCATTTCTTTGGTGGCACCAGAAGAAAACTCGTGACACACCATGGCACAGCACTCCAAGGAAAGCGGCTGCAATCAGAGAATGGGACAGGGCCTCCACATTGTGCTGCCAAGAGCTCTGCACTCAGAGCACTGCACACGCAGCTCTGGGGACCTTGGCCTAAACGTACAGGTGCCAGTCCTGCTTCGTTTACTAAGCCACCACACCAGAGTGCCAGAGCTGGGGACACTGATGTCCTCAGGCCTTATGGAGACAGTGATGCTGGAGGGGGTAAGGAGGAAACAGTCTCAGCTTCACTTCGGTGGGTTAAGGATGAAAAATATGTACCCAAGAACAGCAGCTGCACTTGAGAATGAACACAGGCTGTGTGAACTCTTTGTAGAACGCCAGGGTTGAAGGGAACTGTGACAGCATCTATTCTAAACTCTCTATGTAACAGAGGAAAGTGAGGCTCAGCAAGTTTAAGTGCCAGTGCAGAATCTAAAAGAAATACTGCTGCTGGTCCCTAGGCTGGGCTATTATATCACCAGTGCGTTAAGTATTAAGATGCATCTGCAGCCTGGCCTGGAGACTGAAACACAGTGAGTCCCCTACTCACGAACATTCACTCGGGTTGCAGTTTCACACGTGTACTGTGTAAGACTCAGTGTTGGCTTACAAACAATTCTCCCAGAATGGAACCTGTTCCCAAGTTGAGGACTTACCGTAGCAACAATCATGTATTTTCTGAGATAGAAAAACATACTTGAAGTCTGAGATAAGCGAAAACATACAGACCTCTGAAACATAGCTTCTTCTTAATTTGGACTTGCCCACAACTCAAGTTTTCCATAGACATGAGCTGATAAAGTGTCATTAATCTAAGTTCAGTGAGACGAGCCTAAATTAAAATTATTTCCTGTTTGTATAACTCAAAATTATTTTCCCAACTAAGACAGCTGTGATTGCTGCAAAACCAAAACATGCTCCAGCAAGGCCTCTGACAGCGGAGAGAGACTGTGTTTGTGAACAGTGTCCTCTCACACAGAGCCCCCAGGCCTCAGCGGGACCCGCCGGTAAGCTGCGAGAGGCGGCATGGAAGACACAGCCTGAACCCTGGACCGCGGCACAGACGGTTCTGTTCCCCAGGACAGGAGGGAGGCAGCCTGAGGGAGGAGAGCTCCGCCGCCGCTCCGCTCAGGGCCCGCGGCCACGCCCGGTACCTGTGTTGCAAGTGTCCTTCATCAGCCGGCACCGGTCTTTGACGGAAGACGCGCTCCTCCCGAGGGCTGCCCCTATTGTTGCCCAGTCGTTGCCGTGCCTTGCCCGGAGCCTAGAACAAGAGTCTGCCAATCAGCATTGGGTGCACCTGTTCTCTCCCTCTCAATTTCACCATCTATTCTTCATTCTTCTTCTTCCCACTGGACTGCTTTGGAAGTTGTGGGCAGCAATACTTTGAGAGCCAAAGTTTGAAAGTGTGGCCTTTTATTGGGGTCCACAGTTGTCTGTGGGTGAAAAAAAAACAGGCAGCAATTGCCCTTTTCCTGGGTCAGAGAAGAAATAAGTAACTTGGATCTGTGCTCGAAAAGACCAAATTTTCCTCGGGTTACTGACACATGTCCCGGGCGAGCCCCACGCTTCCTTCCCTTTGGGCAGACTCCTGACAGGCCTTCCTCAGACCCTGGGAAAGTCCCCAGCGCCCTGCGTCAGCAGGAGGACCCACTCTCTCCATCCTTCCGCACAATCCACACCACGGAGCAAACCCTTTAGGACCCCACCTCAGTGCAGCAAAACCGTGCTTCCTAACACGAGCAGCACAGGAGGCAGTCGGCCTGGCAGGGAGGGAAACACCTGCCACGCCGCCACTTTAAGTCAGGCCTCAGGCAGCCGACTCTGGTCTGCTCATGGTGTGTAAATGCCCCAGGTCCAGTCGTCGGGCCACCAAAATCGGTACCTAATCCCTCTGGCACCGCTATTATTCAGTGGCTGACAGCAGAAGCCAACATTTGTGTGTTACGGACACAGCTACTGTGTGCGGGTCTAGATCTGACGATCAAGCTTATTGGCAAGGCTAAGTTATTCCCGTCCACCAAGAATCTCTTCTCAAGTTAAAACGTTTAAAAACATAAGACATAAAGCAAAAAACAGTAAGAAAGAATGAAACCAAAATGTAAAACTTACTCCTTCAGCTTCTCAATTTCTTCAGGTGTATATCTAGAAATTCAGAGAAATTTTTAAAAAATCAGTTAAAATAAGCAATGGGAGATGCCATAATAAAAATCAGGATTTCATTTAGGGAGCTAAAAGCTAAGTCAGCATAAGGTAACCCATTTTAAGTGAATTACTAAAAGTTAAACAGCAACTACTTTTAGTTATAGTAAAATTAAGCACCGTACAATCTCCTCTAGGAAATCTTAACATTTAAAACATGTATTTGTTCCTGTGCTGTCTCTTTACTTCAAGGTTAGGTTTTTAACTGTAATTATTCCAAGACTTAGGTCTTTTGTAAAATACAGCTAAAAAGAAAAATCTATTGAAAATTCTTTAAGGCACTGAAAAAATTAAAATTCTCTTCATGTCCTGTAGCCGGGCATATACATCTGATATACTCTTGCTCTTTCAATACAGCCAATGAAATGTTTTCTAAAAATGTCAGTTAACAATTAGGAAAGGCCGTTTAGTTTTTTTGAGAGAGAGGGACTTGCTATTTTAATTCAGACTCGAACTTGCAATCCTCCTCCCTCAGTCTTCTGTGTGGGATTGCAGGTCTGTACCACCACATCCAGCCTACTGCTCACTTTTTAAGCACTTGCACAATATGGAAAGTTTATTAAAAGTTAACAAGTCATTCCTGTTCTACTTTTAAAATATCTCTCTTTTGCTACTGTGGTAAGACATAGTTAATTCACTTCAGCTTTGAAATGCACTCTCATCAGCAGGCTGCTGAAAGCTAGAGGGAAAGAAGTAGTATCTAATAAGCCATACTGCTGCCATGTGAAATTCTCAGGGAGACAAAGTATGTCAGTCCCACCAACTGATCATTACGCTGACGCTTAATGATGCCTTGGCAAAGTCTAAACTTTGTTTCCAGAAATGTATTCTCCACTCTGGTTTCGTAAAAAAAGGTCCAGGTATTTAGCTCAGCAGTTTCCCCGGTACCGAAAAAAAAAAATCACTGGCCTAGTAATGTATCTTTAAACCACTACCGAAGAATTTAGAGTTCTTTTAACACTTCCTGTATCTTTAATCACTACTGTGATTTTTTATGTTTACTTTGGAGCAGACTTTGGCATATTAAGTGTGCCAAGTCTTCTATTTAGGTGATTCAGACTAATTTCTAAAAGAGGCCTCATTATAACAAGGTTTCAGCGTATTCAACATAGACCCAGAGGGTAAATATAACAACAGTAACTCAAGAGCTGTCTCCAGTTAGGTCTTCATTGTAACTGTACTTAAAAACATGATAGTTTGGTAAATATTTCCCCTAATAGATCCAAACACACAGCATTACAAGTTTTCATACTTTCCCACATGGTTCCTGTCATCATACATGCGAAGTACTCTTCTATAAACTGCAAACAAAGGCCGGTTCAAACCCCACGCTATGGTCCTGTAGAAATCTTTCCTTTCGTCTTTTGACATCTCAAAGATGATTTCTGTTGCATCTTTTATTCCACGTGCCTAAATGGGTTATATTTCTTTGATTTAGGGATTTCTGATAAAATGCATCTGTTTTATCAATTACATTCAGCAAAAAAATATATTGTTAATAAAATCAAGTGTAAACTTTAAAATAATATAGTGACATTTGAAGGCCCCCCAAACAAATCATATTAAATTCAGTTTCTGTCATTTCCTTTTAAAACCATGAAAAAACTAAAGAAAGAAAATCATAAGAGCAAAATTAATTGAATTGGTAAAGTACTGTGAAAGGGTAAGTGAATCAAGAAATTGGTTCTTTCAAAAGATACATTAAGATTAAAATTCCAATGATAAACTTCTGACAAAGTATTTTAAAAAGAAAAACATTAGGAATAAAAAATGGGGCCTAAATAGAGACACTACAGTAATTAGAGAATAAAAGAACATTATGAACAATTTTATGATAATATATTGAGACAAATAAAATGAATCAATTCCCAGAAAAAGTCAACCCACCAAAGCTGAGTGTAAAGATAGAAAATCAAACAGCCGCAGACCAAAAAGCAAGTTTAACCAATCATTAAGTAATCTTCCCACAGTGAGAACACCAGGCCTCGTGACATCAGACTCACTTCTACCAAATGGCCAGAGACACAGGGCTCTGATCGGAAACTACTTTCAGGTAGAGAGAAACCGGGGCACCTCGTTGGTCACTTTAGCAGCTCCACAAGCTCAGCAGCAAAGCCAGAGCAAGACAGGCCCAGAAAAGAATTTCCAGGCTATGTGCACTGCATTCATGAACACAGGTCCCCAGCTTCTAATGTTTTATAGCACATCAAACACAGCAATACACAAGTTATACCTCAGTGCAAAAACTGACTTTATCCCGGGAATAAAAGTTTGTGTCAAATTCAGAAAATTAATGAATTAATCACATCAAAAAAAAGTGTAAAATCTGAATAAATGTGGAAAAAGCATCCATAAAATTCAATATTCATATATGAGAAAACAGCCAATTAGAATATGCTAATCTGATAAATGACATATAAAAATAAAGACTGGAAAAGAATCATTTGTAGATAATGTAATATATGTAGAAACCTGATAATCTATAAAAAATTGATTTAAAAAGGCATTTTAGCAAGGTTGCAAGATAAAAAAATCAACACAGCATATCGGCATTTACATTTCTATAAAAAACTTATAAAATAGTTTTACAAGTTCTCATTTAAACAGCAACAAAATTAAAAGCACCATGATTAAATTTTAGGCATATTATGAAGGTGTTTTTTGGAAAATATAAAACTGATCGAATATTAAAGAGAAATTGACTAAAATGGAGAGTTACACCATATTCTTCAACAGGAAGAGAAAAAAAATACAGTAAAGGTGTTAATTCCTCCAAATTGATACTCAGATTCAATGTAATCCCAATAAAAACTATGTAAGAATTTTTAGGACAACAGCCATAGTCCACTGAGAAAAAGTCTGACCCCCACCGCAAGGCCGGGATGTGGTCACCCATGTAGAAAAGACAAGACAGCAGGGCTCTAACATTTATAAGCGAAAAAATCAGCATGAAAGGCTGGAAAGTTACAAAACGTGAAAAATTATAAACCGTTTATAAGCTAACACATGAGAATATCTTCATGCCTTTCTCATGGGAGATTTCTTAAACAAGGACACAAAATAACAAAGTAAAAGATGATAAGCTTGATATCAAAACTGGGAAATCAGTAAATTGGGAGCAAGATGTCTAATGATAATAGCCCATAAACTTAGTATACAATATACATTAAGTACGTTTAATGAAAGAGAAAGAGGAATTGCAAAAAAGAAACACAAATGGCCAAGTAAGCATATAAAAATGTTATTATAAATGTGCCAATCCCCTAAAACAAATGTAATTATGTGTACTGCAAACATGTACCAATAAAAATGTTACCAGAGAAATATAAATTAAAACTATAACGAAATATCATTAATGAAACACTTGTGAAAACAGCAAAAAACTAGAAAGACCATGTAAGTAACCACTAACTCCAGAATCAGTAACATGTATTTGCATAATGATAAAAAGCTGAACAAATCAACAAATATCAAAATCAAAACATTGAGCAAAAGAAGCAACTTAACACAATGCTCTAAGAATGAACTTGGGTATTTCAGATACATAAATTTCAAAACCAGGTGAAAGTAAAATTACATTGGTATGCATTTTAGATATTTTTGAATGTGTGAAACTTCATAGTAAAAAGTTTCTTAACTTTTAGAATCTTTTCTTAAATTCTCGTTCATGTGGCTTCAAGGCATGGTGCTGAAGGATGACCACAGAGATGAGAAACTTCTGCTCACCACTACTTTTTGTTTGTGCAGTTATTTTCACTTATTCTTTAAATACAGAATATGATATTTAATTAGAATTGTCCACAGTTTAAAAATACCGCTTTCAGAAAAGCACAACAAACTAAAAGTGCCCAAACCGAAACCTAGTGACCTTTCCCAAGGACAGCGCATCACCTGGATGGATGTGGTCGTGTCCCCCCCGCCCGCCTCGGTCTCCTAGGGTGAAAGCTCTGGAGCCGTTCTGCGTGCTCAGTGTCCCCACAGCGGTCGCTGCTTCCCGGGAGCTGTGTGCTCAGGGGCCTCTCCAGTGGACTGTGATCCTGCCGCTGTAGTTCATTCTCGTCCGTACCCCTCTCCTGGTCTCGACCTTAGTCACACACCTCCCACTGATCACTAACTAAGTCAGGGGTCCCTGGAGATCACGTAAGCTCCCAGACAAGAGACCATCTTCTCAATTACCCAAACCTAGTATTGCTGCTTTCTACCATCATACCTAAAACTACAGCATTTTCCAGTTTTAACTAGGGTTTGTGATGGGTGGACAGCTGTTAGTATATTTCTGGAATACTTTCAGTGTTCACTGTTTTTGTTTCTCTTTAAACAATAAGTCTGGTGGAAGAACCCTCATTGATTAGTAAATAGAAAGTTTACAAAGCGTAGCTTGGGAAGGCTACAGCTGTACACAAAGCCTCCTCTAGGAACGCCACCCTTACACACATATCAAACACTAAGGGGCGGCCACACAAACACCACGTACCCTTCCCAAGCGAGCCCACACTCCACCTGCAGACGTCGCCGTGCCGCGCCAGTCCAGAGGCACACGGGCAGGCAGCAGTCTCCGCAGAAGACCTCCCCTCCAGCCCCACCTAAGGCCCCAGCTTTTCTTCACATCTCAAGCTCCTGCTCCTGTGGGTCCAGTCCTCACTCTGGCCTGGCCGCCAGAGGCCTTCCTCCTAGAGGCTGTGTATCTGGAGTCACCCTAAAGGAGTCAGTTCAGTGTGGGGCACTGTGCTCTCTGGTTCTTTGCTACTCTGCTCTCACACACACTGTGCCCTCCAGTCAGTCCTCTCTGTGGTCCAAGTTGGGTCCACAAGACTCAGCTCAAATCTTGCTCTTCTCAAAATCCCCCTAACTGTTCCAAGCCCAAGAATACTCTTCCTTCTGACTTCGCAGTGCAACTTACAGGCCAAAAGCTTTGTGTCCATCCTCACCTGTCTTCAGTTTTCCCAAACGGACTGTGAGCTTTGCAAAAGCAAGCATCACATGTTAAGGAAATTCTTGTCTGTACTGCCTCAAAATACTGTGTTCAAAGCATGTTTCACAAGAGACCTAAGCTAGCAAGAAAGCAGCCTGAAAACCATTCTACAAAAGGACCCATGGGACATAAACTCCAGAACATGCATACCTTAGTCTCTCTTTATTTCTGGTCTTTCTGAGACAGGGTCTCGCCGTGCAGCTCAGGCTGGGCTCAGCTCACTATGAGGCCCAGGTGGCCTCAGACTCACAATGCCCTGCCTCAGCCTCCCGAGCACTGGGATTACAGGTGTGTGCCGCCATGCCTGGCTTATGTAATGTAAATCAAACTCATCTATACAGGGCTCATATAGTAAAATTAGACAATATGAACATTCGATAGGGTTCGTATAATATAAATCAAACTAATTTATAGCTTGCTTGAAAAGACAACAAAGCAAAAGATACTGAGAGGCAGCTATACTATAACTACATCATACTTTAGAATTATTAAACCAAAACATATTAGTAGATCATTGTTACAAAAATCAGTGAGAAGCTCTGAATAAGTACATATAAAGCTGCTTGGGTATTTTGCAACTGGCAGTAAACAAATTAAGTGAAAAATAAAAATATATCACAGGTACCTTTAGATAGCGTTCAATATTGTTCATCAAAATATCAATTTCTTCCTTGGACCACATCCCCTGCTTCCATTTATGTCCTTTAAAAGAAAACAAGTATTACAAAAAATGTTACTCCTCAAGGGGCCAGGGATTTAGCTCAGTGGTTCTGCCGCCTGCCTTGCAAGCGCAAGGACCCGAGTTCAATCCCCGGTACCCCCCCAAAAAAACAACTGTTACTCCTCAAGAAGAATAAATACTACAGACTTGTTTTGTGATTATCAGTTGTAATAAAATGTAGCTAATTTAACTTTGCATCCACCTGAAATATGAAAAATCCCCAGGTAATGGTGGTTCCTCAACCTCTGGTGTTTAAGGAGAACTATTACCACCTTCTTTTATCCTTTCAGAAATACAATAAAACCGCTAACAAGAGACTTATAAGTACACGAAAAGCTAATTACGCTAAAAACAGTTTGAAAAATTTGTCCAGTGAAAAATAATAAGTTCTGGCTGGGAATGGTGGCACATGGCTATAATCCCAGCTACTTGGGAGGCTGAGGCAGGACTGCAAATTCAAGGTCAGCTGGGAAACTCGGTGAAACCGTCTCAAAATAAATTTTAAAAAAGGAAGTTTTATACGTAAAGGAGCATGTATAGAAGATTCTCGGGCAAGATAAATGCAAGACCCTGGGCCCTGAGTGAATAATGCACCCAGATGTTTATGGGGACCATCAGCATGGCCATCACTGCATCCCTGCTTGCAGGCGGCCTGCCGACCCTGCTCACTCTTTGCAGTGCAGCAGCACTGCTTCGCCAGCAGTTACCTGAAGCTTCCAAGCTGCTTTTCAGACTCAATTAGCAGATCTCTGAAAAGGTCTGAGTTCTCGCTCTCTTAGGCCATAACCGCACCGTTAAAAGCCATCCATCCCTCTGCCTCTGTTCAACTTCCTTCCCTGCCCTTCTTTCTGGGGTACTGAGGACTGAACCCAAGGCTTCTGCACTGACTCACATCTCCCACGCTTTACTCTTCTGAGACAGGGTCTCCCTGAGTTGCCCAAGCTGGGCTTGATTTTTACATCCTCCTGCCTCAGCATGTCAGAGTGTTGAATCACAGGTGTGTGCCACCACACCTGGTTATTTGTTCCAAATTTTAATAAACAAAATCTACTCCGTATCAGAAAGAAAACAATAATAACAAATGTTAGTTTCTGGGCTTAGTTCAAAGTCGTGCGGGGCACAGTGGAGACAGAGAAATGCAATGACTGACCTAAAGCACAGGGATGAAGGCTCAGCTCAGAACTTTTCTGGGCCCTTTTTACCTCTATTTTCCTAGCTGTGCACTATATTTCATGGTGCTCCTTACCTTTGTTAGTTAAGGAATCCTTATCTTCTTTCGTTGTAAACCATGCTTGGCTAACTGCGCAAACCTCCTCATTACCCAAGGGAGAGATTTCATCTAGTTGCTCATTCTGTAAAATCTTAAAAAGTATAAAAAACTTAACATTCCACCTGATCCAGCTTTGTTTATAATGCTAGGCACAATAAAACTAACCTAGTAGTATGGAATTTACTTTTTTAGGTACAGTAAAAATACATTCAACTTACAGAAGACAAACATTCTTTGCTTTTATTATGGCAGCATAAAGACAATACTGTTGGCATTAACATAATATGACCCTTATTAAACAAGTAACTGTACTAGTGGTTTCCATTTTTTTATAATGTCGGCCAACCCCGAATCAAGTATTGAAATCAATACAGGATATCCCCAAATCACTTATGGATCTTTGTAAAATGAACTTATACATACAGCTGTGATCAGTTCCAAATAGGAAATGAGAATACTAGGGCTGGGTATTACAACTGGTTAATGTTCTCACAGGTAGTTCGCTACCTAAATACAGTTACCTGCGATTTCTCCCTGAGTTTAAAGGATTCGCAGGCTGTACGACGCTATTACAGAAGCCCTGCCTGCTTCCTTCCTATCGATAGCTTTGTTTTAACCCATTCCTAGAGCTGCTTCGCAGCCTTATTAGCGCTCCCTTCCTCTCACACAACGCTGGTACTCATGCTCACTATTCCTACTGCAGCATCAGCCATCTTTTGCACAACTGTTACTGGATTGCATGCATTTTCGACTGGACATACCTAGTCTAACAAGTTCTGCAGGACAAAGCTGCTCTTGGTAGCAGAGCTGGCCTTGTCTAATAAGAGCAGTAGTTCAAATGAGGCAGCTTTGACAATGCTGCCACCGTGACAGATGCAGCCTAACCCAGGCAGACCAGGGTGGAGAAGAGCTTCAGGCCCACTCCATTCCATCACGTGAGTGTCTGCCTGAATGCGGCGCCCGGCTGTGTTACTGGCTGGAGGCGAGGCCCGAGAGACTGGACTGTGTGCTGGCCAAGCAGAAACAGCAATTCTAATCGGGAGAAGTGGACTCCATCTCACTTGGGACAGGCTAAGCTGGCAGTGAACAACTTACGCACAGGAGAAGAAACATTCTCTACTGTTGCTGTTATATTTTTTACATCTGGTGATAATACACTGTATTTATGGAAGTGTTTTTAAGTTCAACTAGAAATCACTGGAACAAGTCTAAAAAGTTTTATACTCCTATATGCCTGTATTTGTTTTATAGTTTTATATTTTTCTTTTGTTTTTAAAGATTCAAGCTTTTATAAAGAATTGAGACAGACTAGATGATGTCTTAAGGCTCCCTGAATTCTGTCAATGACAATTGTTTTAAAGATGTGACATAGGAGTTACATTTGTAAAGGGTAAACTGGAGAACTATCAGGAGACCATGATATAATACACAAGTTTAAATTGTAATGTAGAAACTACTAGAGGCTACCTTAAATGAACTGGATGGATAAAAGAATCAAATCACCATTTTCCAAAGTGTCTCTAGATACACAGTAGAGCCCATTCCATGAACCTTAGGAATAAGCCCATCAAACTGATTAACCATTGTCTTTGGGTACTTAATATATTTGGCCTCAATTTCCTGACAAAGAGTCACAATTTCTACTCATCTCATAGTACACAGGTATCAGGTAATTCAGATATCGGACAGGCAGTATATTCAACACTGTCAATAACAAATGAGTTTATTGGATGGAAAAGGAGACTTAGGTATGTTTAAGATACCTATTACACATAGTATAGATACTACATTGACAGTATTCTGCCCAGCTTTTCACTATTTTATATATAAATCTTAAACTTAGGCCTTAATATATTACTGCCGAAATACATGAAAGTTAATTGCAGGAGTTTATGTCTATAATATGACAGGGCTTAGAAATCTAAAAACAAATATTCAACCCACTCAAGACCTCTTAAAATTACAAAGCACAGAATATACTGAGACGTTTTATAACTCCTCATTATTTTCCAAGCTAGTCTCATGATTGGAATGAGTTATAATGCATTAACTACTAAATTATGTCAAAAGGGTTCACTCACTTTACAACAAAAACACAGTAAGTAGACTTTTTTGAATTTTTTAAACTATGCTGATGTTCAATACACAACCTAACATGAATCTTATTAAATAAACATTAGACACTATTCAAAGTTCTTTATCACTAAAATGGTAACGCTAAGCCAAGAAGCTAACATGAAGTCATAACTTACTCTTTGGCATCAGGTAAAACCAAAGACAAAACCTTACAACTCAGGACAACACTGCCACTACCCAGGCTTATAACAAGCTATGGTGACTCACATGTGAGACTCAGTTCTCTTGAAACTGATTTTGGAACTCTTCTGAGGTTCATTATTATAAAGGTTCTCAGTGCACACATCTGAGATGTCCTCAGTCCTTATATGCTCCCTACCAGCTGGAAATGATTTTACTTCTTTTTTTTTTTTTTGGTACCAGGATCAAACCCAGAACCTTGCGCTTGCAGGGCAGGTGGCAGCACCACTGAGCTAAATCCCTGGGCTCGATTTTACTTCTTAAATAGTCACTGTGATGCTTAAAAAAAAATTCTGTAACAGCCCTACTTCAAAAATATCTTACTAAATATTTCATGACATGATGAGATGGAGTGAAAAGATAAGCTACTAAAAAGGAGAGGCTCAATCAGCCAGAGATAAACTTGTAAGTAATACAGATCTAAGCTTCAGACTACCTAAGAGGACAAAGAACTGATGACTTTTGGCGGAAGTAACACAGCAAGGGCTCAGACGAGAAAACTAAACAAGTTGGCAAGGAAACAGTAAGGCTGGATCACCAGCTACCTTCTCGTCCTACAAACACCAAAGGGAGAGTACTACTATGGCTGCTGTTAAAGCACAACCTGTGGTTCCAACAGACACGGACCACTCCACAGGAATGCGTATGACAAGTCCATCTTTGTTTACACCTGAGATTGCTGTGCAGAGACTGGAAGTCCAGACGCAGTGGTGTGTCTCACCTCCATCTCATGGCTGCTATTCTGTCAAGGTACGTTCTCATCATTTCATTCCCTAATGGTGCATGAAGGTCCCCTTCTGGAGGCTGGTGAGTAGGTGTACTATACCTGGATCTGTGTCACAGTCCCCTCAGAAATCTCATCATCTGCCACTTCTGCAGTTGCAGTCATGGTCACCTCAAAGCTCTGATCATTTTCTGAAACTTAAAGAAAAGAATAATTCATGTGTAGAACAGAATTAAATAGGATTTAATTACTCTTAAAACACCCATGGAAGAAAAGGTGGCCATCTATTGACGCTCTTTGTCGATACACCCCCACATGTACATATTCATTTGCTTAATACTGGGCATTTGATTTATACTAGGTTTCACTCTGGGAGCTGGGACACAACAGCGAGCAAAATAAACAAAGACTGTTTCCTGGAGCTTTGACTCTACTGCAGGAAGACGCAGATGAACAAAACACCATGGCTGCTGCGGTGGAGAGTGACTGCAAGGGGAGAGAGAAAACAAAGCAGAAGCGTCAGGGTGGGGCTGTGTTTACAAGTGCAGACCCGGGCTAGGAAATGACCGAGGCCTGACCTAAGCAGGAGGAAAGCCAGTCACGCCAGGACTTTAAGGGGTGAGTCCCAGGGAGCCCAGCGAATTCTGAGACAGGTGTGCCTGAGGGAGGGGCTTGTGAGTGACACATCCGGCCAACGCTGCTGAAGAAACCACAGGAGCAGAGGCCACGTGGGTCTGGGAGGCCGAGGCACAGACTCTGGCTTTAACAGTCAGACAGGAAAGCCTTGGGAGGCTCTGCATGGAGAAGGAAGAGGACCACCTTAGCAGGAGCACCCTGGCTGCTCTGGAGAAAATGGGTCAGGGCAGAAGCACGGACATGAAGTCAGTTGAGCTAATACAGTCATCCAGGTAAGAGGTCAGGGCGGGACTGGGGCGTAGGGCTATGTAGTTCACATGTAGATCTACAGTATTCTGATGGCAGGAGAGCCAGTGCCATCTGTGGACAAACTACATGTGAGAGAAACTGAAGAGGCAAGGATGACATTAAACTATTTTTTTAGCCAAACAACTGAAGAAATGACCTGCCACTAACGAGTGAGGAAGACTGTAGGATAAACAAACATAAGGATTCCGGAAATTTCAGGAACTCAGTTTCAAACACATTACTTTAGGTAGGCATGGTGGTGCACGCCTGTAATCCCAATGTTCTGGGAAGCAGAGGCAGGAGAATTGTAAGACTAAGCTGGACTGGGCAACTTATCAACTCTGTCTCAAACTTAAAAATAAAAGACTAGGGCTGTGGATTAGTGCAAAAGTCCTGAGTTCCATCTCCAGTACCACAAAACAACACACACACACACACACACACACACTTTGAGACATCTACCAAACATCCAGTACTTCGGAGAACTCTGCAGGTGGCTCCACTGTACAAACAGATAGCACAATGGACTTCTAAGAGAAGTGTGGCTGAAATAAATCTGGGTGTCATCCCTAAAGAGAATATTTAAACTATGAATTGAAATCACCCAGGAAGTAAAAACCAAAGAAGGAGTCTAAGAACTGAGTTCTGGGGTGCCCACATTTAGGGGTTTGGGTAATGTGAATAAGCCAGCATCAGACTGTGGAATGGACACAAATGTAAAAAGAAAACCAGAGAAATGTTCCCTAAAAGCCAGGTGACAAATGTTTAGGGAGGAGGAAGTGGTAAATACTGCCAAAAGATGCAGACAGATCAAGTAAGACAAAGACCAAAAACAAATCACCAAAAAAAAAAAATCAATCACAGGATTTAAACACAAGGTCATCTCCAGAAACCTGGGAAGTTGGGGTGAAGGGGTAAATCCTTCTCCCTAGGGTATATTTTAAAGAGAAATGGAGGCAAATATAGGCAATTCTTTCAAGTCCTCTGCTTTAAAGTCAGAGAGAGAAAACAGGAAGCAAGTGGGCTAAGGGTCTTTTTAAAGAAAAACACGTTTGTATACTGATGGGAAGGAACCAGGTAGAGAATGAAAAGTTAACGATTCAGTAGAGAAAAGAATTACTGAACAACATCCCCAGCAGGCAAAGAGGTGGACTCTGGTAAACAGAAGGGTAGGCCTTGGCTAGGATACAGGAACCCAAGTGCAGACAGGGGTGGGAATGAGCATACACATAACCCATACACAGATCATCTTCTTGTCGCTCCACTTGCCTCAGTGAAATCAAAAGGCTGTCAGCTGAAAGAGAGAAACATGGAGGGGGTGGGTGCGAGAAGTTTCACAGTGTTGACGACCGGCGTCAGAGTGGGAGAAGACACACTACAAAAGTGTGGTTGACTGCGGGCAGCACGGTGAGCTCACTGCAGGCTAACTAACTCGTCAACAATAAGACCGGCCAGGTCAGCCTGCCTGTCCTGCTCCTCTACAATTCCTGTACAATGGCTGTACCCATACAGACATGGACAGGTAAAGACAGATTCAGCCTGGGTTATAGTTTCCCCAAAGAACAGGGCAAGGGAGAGAAAAGGATTTAAAAATAAAAGCAAGACAGTGACTTTAAGGATTAATCATGAAATTGCAACTGAGCGAGGAGAAGGAAAAGATGCAAGTACAGGAGGAGCAATAAAAACTGGTAAAACCAGCTGGGCGTGGTAGCACACACCTGTCATCCCCAGCACTCCAGAGGTCCGAGACAAGAGGACCCCAAGTGTGAGCCCACTCTGGGCAACTCAGCAACCTAGTGAAACCCTATCTCAAAACGAGCGCAGGAGGCTGAGGAAGCAACTTAGTGCAAAGGCCAAGTTCAATCACAGTCCTGGGGAGAGCAAGAGAGGAGGACAGGTAAGATCAATGGGCCGCACTGTGGAAAGGAACGTAGGCATTAAGAGTGTACTACACAGGAAGGAAGTGAGCTAGAGAGAAAGCAGCACTGGAAAGCATCAGTCTGAAAAACCACAAAAGGGCTCCAGTACCGTACAGTAATAGCAGGATGGCAAAGAGAGTGAAAAACGGACAAAGGGAATGGCTGAGGTACTGCACGAATCATCTAAATGAACACAATAATTACATCAGGAAAAGAAAGTGCAGAAAATGCAATGCCTAATGACTACAATAAAGAAGTGGTTAAGTGAGAAACATAATGAACATGCGAAGTGAGTTTGGGTGCGACAGGCTTTTAAGGCCCAGAGACAGATCATCTTCTGAAGCATGTAGTAGAGACCTGCATGTTGAAAATAAATCTGAATATACATCTTCAGCAATCATTTCACCTCCATGAAGTCCAGCAATGCTTTGCTCAGTGCCAGATGCTGACAGATGCAGACCCTCAAGAACCCCCCTCCCACAGGGACACGTAATAACTGTACATGTTCACCTGGTGCAGTGTGACCATCTGGCGTATGCACCCAACATCAAACCCAACCAGTGCTTGTCTCCTCCAACTCCTGTCCTCCCACTTCACATGTGTAAGCGCTAGGAACCTGTTACTCACCCGTGAGACTGCGTCTCAGCCTCTTCAACTTCCCTGCTCTGCCCCTTCCCACCCCCAGCAGCCAGCATCCCACCCGCTGCCTCCACGAACCCCACCCCGTTAGCCTTCACACACGGGCAGAAACGCAGCACCTGCTTTCTGCGCCTGGCTGACTTCAACCAAGACAACATTCTCCAGTTCCATCCAAGATTCTGCAAATGACAGGGCTTTGTTCTTTTCTACGGCCGAGTAAAATCCCACATATATACATACGCACTTTCTTGGTGCAGGCATCCACTGGCAGACTAGACTGACTCCAAAAGGGGACCACTGAGATCGGTACTGCAACACACGCCAAGTGCGGGCATGGCCCCAATTCACTGATCTCGTATCTCAGGAGCATGTCTAGCACAGGCTCAGTTTGAGCACACAGCAGCTCTACCCCGCCTTGAGGAGCCTCCAGCCTCCTTAGTGGCTGTACTAATTTACCTCCCCATCAACAGGGTACAGGAGGAGCTTCCCCTTCTCGCACCCTTGCCAGCATTTGCCGTTTGTCTTTTTGATTACAGCTATTATAGATGAACTGATACCTTAATCTTGTTATTCATTAATGGGCTGATTTTCTGTGCCTTCATGGTTAATCTTGGAGAACGTATGTATCCACACACGTATCTATTTTTTCTTGGTTTTCCAATTTATTGGTGTATGATTGTTCATAGTAATAGTTTTCACTAATGATCTTTTATATTTCTTTGGTACGGTATCAGTTATAACATCTTTTTCATCTCTGAATGTGTCTGAATCTTCTCACTGTTTTCCCTGGTTAATCTACCTAAAAGTTTGTCAATTTTCTTTCAAAAAAACCAACTCTTTTGATCGTTTACATTGTCTTTTTAATTTGTTCTTATCTCTGCTGGTATGTCTTTCCTTCTAATTTTCGTTTGTATCTCTGCTGAATTTCTCATTCAGATCATAAATTATTTTCCTACTTCTGTCTGTCTGACTTATTCTGTCTGGCTGAGAGTCCTTTAAAGTATTATTATGGCTTCTTTTCTAGGTGGCATATCAGTTTCCCTCTTTGGAGTCAGTGCTAGAGAGTGCTTGCGTTCCTTGGGAGGCATCCTGTGACCTTACTTTTTCCTGTTTCCTTGTCCCTATGTTCATATTTTAAATCTGGAGGATCAGTCGCTTCTGCCAATTCTACAGACACTCCTGGAGATGTGTCCCAGGGTGCTGGCTAGGAACCACTTCAGGTGTGGTTCCAGGCAGGTGCAGCAGTGTGGAGCCTGTGCAGCTTCTCTAGCAGAGTCCACAGGTGGCCCCACAGCCTCGGTCCCGGGCTTAAGTGACTGCTTCCTCTGGGTGTAGCTCAGCTGAGGCAGCCTGCCAGTGGCTTGACATGGCCACCTGTCTGTCACCTCCTGTAGGTGTGTGGGGCAGGGCCACTCAGCAGGTCCAGGAATTCTGGTAGTGGGAGCAGGGTGCCGGGTAGTGTCGGAGGCCAGGGAACAACCAGGCTGCCCCGGCAGGCACAAGGACAGTCCACCTGTCACTGTCGGGAGGGCACACAGGGACTGCAGGGGCCTGTGGGACGGAGCTCAGGGACAGGCTGCCCAAATGTTTGCAGGTGCTTGCACAGGTGTGTGGCCCCACTGTCTCTCGAGGTCAGGGAGGTGTGGGGCCACTGAGCTCCTTCCCAGGCCTATTCCTGCAGCTGACAGGGTGGTAAGCAAACTTCATGCTTTTGTGTAGTTTTTGTTTAAATACAGAAACTTTCCTAAGTTGATTTTTTCAATATACTTATTTAAACATGTAAATCGCTTGAACCCACTTTTTAAAAAATTCAGTCTTATTGCTAAGTATTAGACTCTGGACTGTGTTCCATGTGATCAAACAGCTCATGTGCCCCTGTGTAAACATTTCTACGTTATCACAGGTAAATGACGGGGGTGTGGAGGAGTCTGCTTAATATCACGAAAGTCTGAATGTGTGACCGTGAACAAGGCGCTCTTCTTTAACCAAATGAATTAACCAGGCATAATTCATGCCAGAATAATCACTCAAAAATTCTACTTTGGAAAATATTCGTCTAGAAACATGTGCACAGCTATATCAATCAAGTCCTTAAAATCACAACACAATGGTAGTCACATTAGGACAGAACTAAAAATACACCTAAATCATTAGGAAGAGTTCATTTAATTAGAAATATGTTGTGCTAAAAAAGACAAACAAAAAAGAAACGTGTTATACTTGCACCTGTCATACTTGGAAGCAGCATTAACATTATCACTTTTTCAACTCATCTGTTTTCCTCCAGATGAGGATGTCCACTACTGGATGCTATGGCGCACTGTGGCCCTCCACGCTGCACACTCGTCTGTTTGCCACTAGATGAAGATGTGCCCTGCTGGAGGCTACGTCCAGTCAGTGCTCAGACACAGCCTGGCTTTGCTCTACACCGAGAGTGCCAGCAGCAGTCCCACGTCCACTCACAGCCACGGCCTGCGGCATCCACCCTGCCTCTGCAGAGCTACCACTCTTCAACAGGCTTCCACACTCTGCCACGCACATCAGAAGTGAAGCAATGTCACAACTGGTATGTTACACTTTTGCCAGTGTTATTCCAGTGAAATGTTTCATTCCCTTAGAATCTAGTCTATTCTAAATACCACTGGGATAGAAGCATGTTAAGATTGGGGGAGGGGGTCTGGAGATGTAGTTTAGTGATAAAAGAGTGTTTGCCTATCATGTGCAAAGCACTGGGTTTGATCCCCACCAATGCAAAAAATAAATAAAGTAAAGTTTCAGTGAGAATAAACAAATCAGGCATTTATCCCCAGTCCGTGTACCATATACTATATGGAAGGGGCAGTTGTAACGCTGGGTTAGGAGCATACCCTCTACAATCAGAATGCCTGGATATGACCTGTAAAAAGTCACTATCTCTCCACATCTCGCTTCCCTAATCTAAGGAACAGGAATGATAATAGTGCTAGTGCCTATTGTACAGCATGCTTTTTATTCAAGGTAAACATGGTTTTTGAGGGGGTGTGAAAAAAAGCTCTCTTTTTTTGTGGTCCTGGGGACTGAACCCAAACCCTTTATACATTGAGCTACTTCAGAGTTCCACTTTCTTAAAATTTTTATTTTCAGACAGGGTTTTACTAACTCCCTAAATTGCCTTCACTGGGTTCCAACTTGTAACCCTCTCACTTCAGCCTCCCAGAGGGCTGGGATCACAAGCATGCACTACTCTGCTTGGCTAAAATCTTAACTCTTTCCAAACAAAACAATGGTTAAAAACAGTACATTTAAAAAAATATACAGGAGAGACTATAATTCACCCCCCTAAAAAAAAACAAGTCTAAAAAGATTCCTCATGAAGCCTGTAAAAGGTGGAGAATGTTTAGAAGGATAAAATTAGGCAGTTAGAAGCACTTAGGGCTGCGACAGGGAGCCTTTCAGAGCTTTCGATGGCACAGACAGCTCATTGCACATGCCACAGGCTCACCACCACCGGCCTGGCACATAGAATTAGTCAGAAAGAGGTCTTCTGGACGAAATGAAAAGTAAAGGATCCGAGTCTACCTAGAAATGCCAACTCAGACTCTTGCAAGCTAAAATATGATTTCAAAAGGGGAATTCTGGGCTCTTAACACACAGTGACTTACGTGGGAGTGCAACGACTGATATGCAAGGAGTAGAATCATCAATGCTCTGGTCATCCTCCGAGGACAGACACAGCCTCTTGTGCGGGGGGTCAGTACTGTCCTCTGAGTCTATCTCATCAGCTTCTAATGGAAGGAAAAAGCAATTAACCAAACAAAACTCTCAAAACTTCAAACCAATAAAGAAAAAACAAAAGTTCCAACTAGTAAGAACTGCGACAATTTTCTTCTACATGAGCTCATTCAGTCTGGGTGTGCAAAGGGACTTACAGGACATTACCTTCTCTATGCCCACTGTAAATTTGCCTCCCATTCTCACACACAGACAAGGGTTGGGTAGCTGATTTATTCACAAAAGGTACTGCAATACTGGGACTAGAACAATGAAGGCTACACCAGTCACAAGGAACCTAGAGTGCAATGGAGATGACTGAACCAACAATTTCGCAACAGTGCTGAAAGAGCTATGAAGATAAATGAAGAGGCTGCTGTGAGTGCACAGAAGAATTTGGACTGGAGGCACAAGAAGGTTTGCTGAAGGAAGTATCTTAATCGGAAGAGACAGGAAGCCAGAGAAATGATTACTCCTTCTGGCAGTAGGAGCAATATGCACAGAGGCACCAAAAACAAGGGGAACTTTAAAAAAACTCACGCTGTTGGGGACCATAACCAATTTTTGTCAGAAATCTGAAAGATGAATTAGAGGTGGGAGACTAGCTTAAAGGCTATTAGAGCTACTCAGGTAAGAAAAGACAATCTAAACTGAGAAAGGGGACTTAAAACAGGAAAGATGAATTTTAAAACACCATACCATCAACAAGTCTTCCTGGTAAAATAATTGCGGAAGACGACAGAACTTATTCCTAACTACATTTATGATTTCGGACACTTATTTAAAGGGGAAAAAAAAGCAAGGTAGCTTTAGGAAGTATGTGAAAGAACTGTTTCAAATATGGAAATTTTAAGGTCACCGCAGGAGCACGGTGGCACTTGCTTGTAATCCCAGCTGCAAGCTCAAGCCCAGCCTGGGAAACTCAGGGGCACTCTGTCTCAAAATAAAAAGGTGCTGAGGATGTAGCTCTGTGTGAAGGCCCTGGGCTCAATCTTCAGTATTGCCAAAAGAAAACAAAAAAACAAAAAAACAAACAAGAATAAACAACAACCAACCTCTCCCAAACTGAATGGTACACACACATATACAATGAAAGGAGACAAAAGAACTAGATTAGTAAAGATGAACTTAAAAGCAAAATAAATAAGGAAAGAGTAGGCAGAAAAGTAATAAACTCACAAATCTCAAAACTTTGGAATCTTAAACCACCCTAGATGATCATATAAAACCTTAAGACAGTTTTGTAAAATTTTTAAGTTTCCAACAACAAAGGTCTATCAGTACTGGCAGAAGTATTTCTACATTTTTCTAACATATTAAATGCACTGCTACCATCAAAAGGTACACAGAAGCATACAAGAGTCCATCAGCATCTGGAAACTCAAAAAGATCCTGTTTATAAAACAGCGACCAGGTTAATAAAGGCTGAAATTTATGGTACACTTAAAGATTGAAAAGTACTTTAAAAATATAATAAAAACCATGAATGAATTAAGATCAATGCACCACCCAAAGGGATCATCTCCTCTCCCCTTCGGCGGCACGGTCTGCCTGGATCACGGTGGGAAGCAGCCTGCGCTCTCTCTCCTACCATGCCGCGGGCAGTGGAGGATGAGGTTCCCGGCGGTGTCCTGCGTCAGCGTCACAGAGTTCACGGTCTCGACTGTCACTGTGTCAGAGTCCTCTTCCTCTGTGCTCATGCTCAAGTCTGTGCGGGAACAGGCTCCAGGTCAGAGATCGGAACCTACTTCCCGACAGGAGCCTGCCCCGCCGAGAGCCCACGTGGCCACCTGCCCGCCGCGTTCTTCCGAGAAACAGCAGCGAGGACTCGGGTTCAAACACTGAGTTCTATAACTTACAGGCATTATTTAGAACTTGATGTAATAACCTACAAAAACCTGACTTCTCTAGGAAAAAAACAAACAAACAAACAGCATTTACTTTTTAAAAAAAGTTTTTATGAGGCGCAGGGAAATAGCAAACTTGAGGCCCTGAGTTTGATTCCCGGTACCAAAAAAAAAGAAAAGTTTTTATAACCCTGAATGAAAGTGAATCTGTCTGAAGATGTTTATCAGCAGAACTCTCTACTTTTTGGTTGTTTTGTCATATATTCACATAGGTGTTTACTTCCTAATTGCTTAGCAACTGACTCATAAAAAACTTTCATCTTGATCTAAGAATTATTTTTCCTAAACACTTTTTACAGGCATTTAACCTCTATTATCTGAATAATAGAGGTCTATTTCTTTTGACATAGAGAACTCTTGTTTAAAGTGCCTTTACCTGATATTCTACACACATACAATACTTTTTTGTTCTCGTCCAGACATAATGAATGAACAGAATCTTAGAACAGCATCTCCTGGCTAATACATTGGGTTGCAATCAATGGTCTAGGGCAGTGACAGCCAACCTCTTAGGGCTTTCAATGGTAGGGAGAGCCTGCTTGGCACATGTGCCACAGGTTCGCCACTACTGGTCTAGCTGAAATCGTCACAACCTCTTTCAATGTTTAATGACATTCTTGTCTCAATACTCAGTTATGGTCTTGTCCACATATTTTTTACCAACTGAATGAGAAGACTTAAACTTTGGCCTGGGTTCACTTAATCACTCCATACTGACTTGACTCTTGTACCCAAGGTATCAATTCAAACATTAGTATTTACCTTTTCCACAAATCTATTTTCTTTGACAGAAACTTAAAATCGCGGTCTAGTCACACCTAACCTTGGCTGTCAAGTGTCAAAGACCCGGAGGGCAGCTCACCTAGACAACGATGGGACCAGCGGCAGCCCTTCCCTCAGAATCCAGCCGCTGTCCCTTGGCCAGCAGCATCACTTTCATGTTACCCAGATCATTTCTCCCTGTGCTCCTGTCTGCAGCACTCTGAAAAGAGACAGCATTCCACAGTAAGGCTCACTAAGAACAAGGGAGTACGAATGCCAGCAGCGTGCCAACGGCACTCGGGCCTCTCAGCCAAACCTCAAGAGGCCATGGCGGTTTTGACACAGACCCTTTGGAAATCAGCCTTGGAAGGAGTTCCTCTCCCTACTGGTTTACAGCCAGCTTCCTGGGGCAAGCAGGCCCTCATCAAGCAGTCACATATTCTCTGAAAAAGGCAGGGTTAGCTATGTGAACATCAGAAATACCATGTCTTATAAATTAGTGTTAGCACCTCTTTACAATACCATTATTTCATCTCATGTTAAAATGATATAAATATTGATTCATTCAGAAACCATTTTAGGAGGACAGGCCAGAAAGCAGTCAGGCCAGAAAAGGTAAATTATAAGCAAGTAAGCTCTTAAATATAATGTGAAAACATTCAAAATATAATGTAAAAACATTCAAAACCTGAAGTGATTGGTTTTTTGTTGTTTTTTTTGGTACCGGGAATCAAACTCAGGTCCTTACACTTGCGCAGCAGGCAGCAAAACCACTGAGCTGAATCCCCGGCCCCAGTGACTGGTTTTTAAAGGTGTCTTTCAAAAAGCTTTTCAGGGCGGGGGAATTCAGCTCAGTGGTTCTGCTGCCTGCCTCGAAAGCTCAAGGTCCCGAGTTTGATCCCTGGTGGGGGCCCTCCCCCCACCAAAAGGTTTATTTTTATCCCTAAAAACCAAATTATTAAAAAAAAAGGCATAGAATCTAAAGTTCCTGGGGATGTTTCAACAAAAGTAAAGACTAAAATTTCCATTTTTGCAGCATTCTAATTAGAACTCCTCTCCCAGGTAGCTGTATTTTAAAACTATCGTATACAAATAAATATGCAGTAGAAAAGGTATCTAACTCTGGAGCATAAAAAAATGTGACATTATTTAAGAATTCTTCTATCAGCAGACACTTACGTTGTTCTCAATTTTTAATTTCCTTAAGTGATACTGAAATAAAAATTCTCACAAGCTGTTTTTTCCTTAACTGTCAATAGTAACTGAAAACTAGAGCTAAGAACATAACAACATTTAGAACTCTTAATGATAGTGCAATCTATTTTCCAAAAAGGTCTTGTGGTATAAATCCTACTTTTGGTAACTCTGTCATTTTTATTTTAAAAGAAACTTTATAACCATAAACACAAGTGCTCACTTGTGGACGGCATGTGGACGGCCATTCGCTGCTCTGGTGTGGATGCAGTGTCCTCCCAGGCCCGGTGCAGGGAGCCTGGTTCCAGGATGCACAGCACGGGACAGGCTGCTACGCTGCAGAGCCTGGTGGGAGGTCCTCAGGCCAGGTGGGGGTGCCCCAAGGACAGACTGCAGACCACGCCCCCACCCCCCTTGCAACTGCCTTGAGGCCCTGGGGAGAGACAGCACCAAGCTATGTGGACTTCAGCCTTCAGAACTGTAGATAACTATCAAGTTGTCCTGCTTCAGTGTCTCACAGCAAGAAAACAGGGGCCGATCACACAAGGCCTTGAAAATTCTTACAGGACTTTTAAACTGTGGAATATAATTTACATTCTCGGCTATGACTACAGTGTGGAGAACAGGTATAGGAGTAACTTAAAGACATGCTGTCTAAAAGCTGACTGTGGTTTGGGAAGGTGTCAGCAATCACAGAAGAGATGGCAGAGCACCAACTGTGAGGCAGGGCAGATGGAGACATGCAGACCCAGAGAAGGGAGCACTCTCAAGATGACTCGTGAGCTGTCAGCTTAAACATTTCAGTAATTTGAGACATCTAAACCTTGTGAGATCTTTTACATATACTATTGCAAATACTGACATATAAGCGTAAGGTATAAAGCAGCCAAATGAAGATGGCAAGTTCATAGTCGGACATCTAAACTGAACTCGATAGGCAGGGTTACACCTATACATGCTAGTGCCACGCGAACATCAGAGCAGGTGGAGAACAGAGCCTGGACCCCAGCTCTAGAGCAATCTGAGTACAGCTCCAAGTCAGGAAGACAACAACCAAAGGAGACTGCAAAGGACCAATGAGACCAAAGAAGAAAGAATGTGGACTTGAAACAGGTGTTTTCAGTATTGTTGAGCGAGGTGAAAGAAAGGCAAACTGCAGACACTGCTTCATATGGCTCGGCTTTGTAGCTCTGACAATGGGAAGGGCAGCAAGTGGGGTCGAGGCAGTTGTTACTCAGAAGAGTACTTCGAGGTTAGACTGAGAATATCGCTGCCTAAGTCTACTTATGATCACCAGAAAAGCTGAGCAACTTAATGCCTTCATTCTAACACATTATACACAAAACCGAGCTTACCTTCTGGAGCCCTTTCCACCTCAATTACATATCAGGAAGATCACCAACCCTACTGTGAACTTTTTGGAGCACATAAGCACAATACCATCAACCTACCCTGCCCTCCCTCCCTCCGTGATGGGTAATTACCCCATATGCCACATTTGTATTAACTAGAAACGAGAAGATATAATGGAGGAAAAAAACCCAAAATTTTAACAGCCATTTTAACTGGTGAATTGGCATGTTAGTATTTCTTATTTAGTGGCTAGCTTTAAAGCAACAATACTCTAATAAATTAATGGGAAAAAAATCTAAAATGTAGTACATTTATAGTGGCATTCTTATATTACCTTCACATCTAATTAAGAAATACACTGTTTCATTTATAGCTCCCAGTAAAGATGATCCCATTTAATACAAAATGACCTGACAGAACAAAGGAGATACACATAAACAAATAACAGCCCTGGATTCGTTAACACTGAATTTGGTTGAAGAGTCACTCATGCTGCTTTCCAATCCAGCACTGATGTAAAGTTCTTATTCAGTCTTACAGCAGTATTTCCACTGAGTCTACACATCAACCTGACTCTGAGCAACCGTCAAGGTCAAGTGATTCTCCTCTAAGACCCAAAACAACCTAAGGAGAGGTCACATTTCCTAGTAAACAGATTGCTACTAGATCCACACATAGTGTGAGCACAGGGATGGAGTGGGCAGGTACCATCAGTGGAGACCACGAGAAACACAGGTGGCAACCCGCGGACCAGTTGCCGGGGTGGGGATTCTACGTTAGAAGGTGGGATGAGCCTACGTCGCAGGAGTAAATACTGTTAGAACAGGAAAGCTAGCAAGGTACAGAACAGCACAAGTCTATCCGGTGAGCTGGGACGCAGGCAGTAAGTGGCATTTAGTTTCAGTCTGCCTGGCCCTGTATGATGGAAGGAAGCAATGTCTGCATACCGCGTTATCTTCCAACTCTTGCCCACCGTTTGTTTTTACCACACTGAGATCCATCCTTTCTAGCCTTTGCTTACTGTAGCAGAAGCATTTTCCAATACTCCTGTTTATGTCCTACACTTCAGGAAGTAAATAGTATCTAAATGTATCTAACCAATAAATATTACTGAACATTTGTTTTTCGAGGTTGCTATTAAAAATTTTTGATTAGCACCATTACCAACTATTGCATATAAGCAATGCCTTAGGAAAATACTTAAAAGGGGAGTTGTCTAGTAACACATAAATAATTCGAAAGATATATTTTAGGGTATATTTGTTTTAAAATAAAACAGAAAAATCTTCATGGCACATAAAATGTAAGTTTCCTACATCTTGAACATGGGTACATGCAAGGATGTCAGAAAACAGATAAGGCCACAGAATACTATCTTCATGAATAAGGATTTTAACTCCCTTTAGGAACACTGCACTTGAGGGCTAAAGTATGGTTCCAGACCCCTGGAAATGGGCAGCTTTACATACTTTCTGCAAAAAAATTGAGATTAATCAACATAGAGTGTGATGAGTCAAGGTACCTAATTAATGTTCATTATGGCTTGGTTCTGAGGTGATAAAATGACTATACTCCATAAAGGTTAATGAAGTTGTTAATGAAGTCTGTTTTCATAGACTTCAATTGCTTGAAGTTGATTCAATTCTCAACTATGAAAAACAAAGTCACTATTTGAGTAAAGACAATTACCAGGCAATATGGGTCATCTTAAGGCACAAGATTTCAAACCTGGCTCAGCAACAAGATCATACTGCCTACTAAAAAGATTATTTTTCACCCAGTGCACAATTTGAGGGCTTATAATGTGTCTGGCTAGACTGAGATTTCATATCCAAATATGAGCACTTTTATGCAAGGAACCAACCATCAGAAGCTCTTTAAAAGGAAATACAAATTATTACCACATTCCTCAGATTTACACTCAGGTTAATTTTTTAAGTGCACTTCCTTACCAGATACTAATACACACACTGGGAGTATATAAACCTAATGAGTACTTCTTTTGCTACAAAACACTGATGGTAAGTGAATAATTAGCTTTGATTACTGGTGCTTCAAAGAATAACCCAACAGTGTACCTAACCAAAATGACGTTTTTTTGTTTGTTTTTTGAGACAGAGTCTCACTATGTAGTCCAGGCTGGCCTCAAACTCATGGTGATCCTTCTGCCTCAGTCTCCAGAGTGCTGGGATTACAGGCATGTGCCACCACACCTGGCTTAAAATGGTATTTTAAAATACAGGATGAGGGCCGGGGATTTAGCTTAGTGGTTTTGCCGCCTGCTGTGCAAGCGCAAGGACCAGAGTTCGATCCCTGGTACCAAAATGAATAAACAAACAAACAAATAAATAAATAAAATAAAATAAAATATAGGATGACCAAAAGGAAAATTAAATCATTGATAAAGAGCTTTCCAATGTGTTTTTTTCCCTGATTCTTTCTCGTACTTAACCACAGAAGGGGCTATCTTTCCACAAATTTGAAAAAATTGGGTAATGATAAACTTCTCCTAATATTTAAACTTAATTACCATTATGGAATCAAAGCAAGCAAAACCAATTTGTGGCTGCTATTACAAAAAAAATCTCTTCGCAAAACAAAAACAATTTCAAGACAGACATATGAAAGCAAAAAAATTTCCTATAATTTTATAACTATATGTATAATTAACCCTTGGCAATAGGTTTTTCACTTTCTCTGATCATCTGTTATTTACACACAGACAATGCTTTGGAATTGAAATTGGAAAGCATTTAACTGAACTAATTTCTAGGGAATCTTTACAATATGGAAAAAAGTGTTGAAAATCATAATGGTTAGATACAATGAACTATTAAGGTAAACTTTTGATATGGCACGGTAACATCTCAGTGTTAACGATGTAGCCTCAATATAAAAGTGGAATGAAGTCCCTAAACTTTGTTGTTGTTCTAAGGTTTTAGTCTTTCCACCAGACAGGTATGGAAATTTGAGACAAATGAACCAGGTCCTTCATACCTTCAAAAACATTTCAAGGCCTTTTCTGTATTTTAACATTTATGTGTCAGGGTGTAAATCCTTAGGGACACTTGTTTCTTAATAGCTTATTCATTCCCACAGGTGTTAATTTAAACCAATGTACTCAATGAACCATGACAACGGCAACTGTTCAAAATAATGAGATGTTATTTTCAAGACTTGGGAAGTTTTTACATGAGCAATAAAAACTGAGTCTGTAGTTGTTCAAGAGACTAATTACTAATCAGGTGATTTCTGAGTAACCTTATATATCCTCCCTCCCTTTAAAGCATGCTGGGTGGAATACAATAACTTTTCTCTCAAAAAAATGTTTATATAGTACATATTTATTCCTATAACTGCTAAAGGTGTGGACCTAAATTTCTAGTAAGTATGCAATGCCCAATGCTCACTGATTAAATGTTGGTAAAGACAGGGCAATGGCATTGTGGCTCCACCACCCGGCTCAACGCAATCGCAGTGAGATTCACAGCACAGGCCGGTTCCAGATCAATCCCCAAACGCCAATTTAGTGTGAACCTATCCGGGAAAGACTGGCTTGTTCGGTGGCACACAAAAGCATCTTAGGTATACAGGGCCTAAAACATCACAGATCATGTATTTTTCTTCGTAATAAATTGGTTTTTCTCCCGATAGGATCAAGTTGTTTCTGTGTTTTGCAAATGGGAGGAAAAATCTTGCTTCTCTCACCAAAGTGGTGTAATGTCTGCGTCACTATTTTTCTAATGTTAAGGAACGTAATTTTAATGTTTTACTTTTCTTCTAAATCTTAACTAAATTTCTAAATCCTAACCAGACACATCAAATTTTATCAATATTATACAATTATAAAAAGCTAAAATTTTGTATATACCACAGTTGGATTCTTTGAATGCCATAGTGATACAGTACTAATCAAGGTACAATGGTCCTCAAAGTTATCCGAAACAAATTAAAAACCAGCCTCAAGAAGTGTTAAGTAACGGAAAGACACGAAAATGCCTAAGAAAGAAAAAATGGACATGATGTTTGTAAACTTTCAACATAGCCAAAGAGGCTTTTTTTTTTTTTTTCTTTTTTTGGGGTACCGGGGATCGAACTTAGCGCCTTATGCTTTGCGAGGCAGGCCTGGTGGCACTGAGCTAAATCCCCGGCCCCCGAAGATGCTTTTCTTACTGGAAATTGAGCGGAAAAGCTACAACTGGTGGGCTGCACGACTCGGACGCAGGTGTCAGCCAGTGCCAGTGACACTCCCCTAAGCCTGAGACACAGGGTTTTAGAACGTACAGAGCAGGCGTTCTTTCCCCCGCGTCCCCCTCGTCTACCCGGCGTGGTTACGAACGCGGACCCACTCTGAACACGAGCTGTGCTGCCCGCGCCCCAGGCCTCCACCCCCAAGACCCCCGCGCGGAGCCCCGGGAGCCGCCGAGGGGCCGGGACCTGGGACCCGGGACGCGCGCGGCTCGGAACGCGGCGGAGCAGAGGCCCAGGCTCCCGGAGCAGCGCCGGCCCCCACCCGCCCGGGGTCCCGGCGCCACGAGCGCCGCCATCTTCCCCTTCCCGCCCGCTCCGCGCCCTCCGCACCGCCCGGCCCGGGGAGAGGCGCGGCCCGCGCGAGGACCAGGCCGCCGAGCCTGGAGCCTGGAGCCTGGAGCCTGGAGCCGGCCGGGCAGCCGCGCAGCCGGCGGGCGGGAAGGGGCCGGGCAGCGGGCGGGGCGGAGCGGCGCGGCGCGGCGCGGCCGGGAGCTGAGGGCCCCGTCGCACTTACTTCCTGTTTTGGGTCCGGGCACTTGGGAAGAACCAGGATGGAGGCCCCGAAAATACCAGGATGGAGGAAGCGGCCGCGGCGACACCGGCTGCAGCGGGCGAGCGCGAGCGCAACGGGCGCCGGAAGCGAGCTGCGCCGCGCCGCGCGCCGTGGCGTCACTTCCGGGCAGTGGAGCGCGAGAAAAGTCTCAGGCCAAAGGTGTGCGGGAAGGTAGTCGGTCTTTGGAGATGAACCTCAGGTTGAGCTCACCACCGCACTAGGGAGTACGGGAGTGTTGTGCGCAGTCATGCAAAGACATAGCGATGATCGAGAGTGCTGTGCCCAGTCCTCCGGAAGCACAGCTCCGCCTTCTGCGTTTAGAGAAAAGCAGGATGGATGTGGAACCCAGGCCCAAACCGTCTTTACGAATCTTCACGAGATCGGATTTTGTCTGTTGAAGAATCCCAAAGCCTGGGCAGTTTGACCCCTGTGACAGCTCCCGTATGATTCCAGCCTCAGCTTGCTGATTTATGAACCTGGAGGAATTGTACTCTGCCTTCCTTTCTCTACTGGGGTGGTAGAAGCTTTAAGTTGGACTTCAGTATTCTTGCGCCCAAGGACCCCGTGTAGACTTACTGCAGGGTGACAGGGTGTCATCAAGCATCAGTTTTAAGTAGCTATTAAAGTTAAGATTTAGGGATTGGTTTTCCTCTCTTACATCCTCTGTGCAGCTTCAGTTGTTTCATGCAATCCTGTTTTCCTGTGGATGCAAAGCATAGTTGGAAAACTTATGACACTAACTCATTAAAGACATATTGAGGGAAAAAACCAGACCACAGTGAAATGAATTTAAATTGAAAGAGACCACATTGAAATGAGAAAAACAAATACTTGTTTAGGTTTTCAGCCAAATGTATATAGTTTACATCAGTAGTCACATACCATTTATCTCACAAATGTTCCTCACAAATGTTGTAATTCACAAAAATTAAAAAGAATGTAAAATAGATTCTACACACTAGAATGGCTAAAAGCCAAAACACTAACACACCACATTCTGGCTAGGCTGTGGGAAAATGAACTCATTCTCTGCAAGTGGTAGAACCATTTTGGAAGATAGTTTGGCAGGGTTTTTTTGTTTTTTTTTTAAACATTCTTACAGTATGGTACAGTAATCAGTCGTTATTTATCCAAATACGTTGAAAACTTAAGTCCACACAAAAACTTGTACACTATGCTTGCAGGAGCTTTTTTCATAATTGCAAAAAATTGAAAGCAACCAAGATGAATTTGAGTAGGCGAATGGGTAAATAAACTGGTACATCCACACAATAGCATTGTATTCAGCACTCACTAAGAAAAAATGACCTATTGAATCTTGAATGTGGAGGAACCAAATGTACCATCCTGGTGGGATATATTGACAGTGGAGGAGACTGCGTGTGGATAGGAATGGGATATTTGGAAATTCTCTACCTCCTGCTCTGTTTTGCTGTGAACCTAAAAAAGTATGAAAGGGCTAAATAAGCCCTTGGGGTTTAATAATGTGTACCAACATTCTCTGGAGGCTTGTATGTGAGTTGAATGCTTCATATGTATTGAACTCACTTAATGTTTACAATGCCTGTTGCATCACTACAGTTAACTACAGATGAATCCCATTTTACACAAGAAGCAAGAAGAATAGAAACAAATATGTGGCAGAAGCCTGGGCTCTGACCTATCCTGCTGGAGCTCACAAAATATAGTAAGAGTCTTCTTTTACTGAAAACAAATGATCATAGCCAGTTTCCAGATTCTTCACTTTACTGGAAGGTGGATATTATGGTTTAGATAAAATGCTCCCCAAAAATCTCACACTTAGAGGTGGGGCCTTGTGGTAGGGGATGGGTCCCTAGAGGTGTGAACTGAAGGATGTATTCTTGTCTTCCTACTTTGCTTCCTGGGTGCCATTCAGTGAACCATGCATTCCTGTCTTGGAGCTGGCAAACCATGGACTGAACCCTGGGAAACTGAGCCTAGCTAAGCCTCATCTCTTTTAAATTGTAGGTGCCAGATATTTTGTCCCTGTGATGGGAAAGTGACTAATGCAGTGGAGACTTTATCAAAAACATGTTGTTATTGTATTAGTAGCTTTATTGCCAATTTGTGGTTCTCTCTGCATCCCTTGGAGAAATGGCATCTGTCATTCTGTTTAATGTTACATAAGTGATGTTTATGTAAGCAAGGCTGTGAGGTGGGATAGCGCTTCACTGTTGTGTATGTGTTGGAGTCAGACCTGAATGTGAATGTTGGCTCCAGTGCTTAATGGTGAGTATGTTACCTCACGTCCCCAGAATTCATTTACTTTGAAAACTGGGGGTGATCAGATCTACCCTCTAGAATTATGTTACATGTGGATCTGAAATGTTCCTTGTGTGTTGCAGGTGTGTTCAGAGATGGGATTGTGGGAAGGGATTGTATCTCGAGGGCTCTGGCTGGATTATTATTCCAGTGACTCCACAAATGAGTTCAGAGTTGAGTGGACAGTTGGGAGGTGACAGAGGCCTAGGAGGAGGTAGGTCACAGAGGCTGTCCTGGAAGGGCATGTCTTGTCCCTGCCCCTTCCTTGCTCCCTTGCTGCCTCCTGGCTGCCACAAGGTGGCCGATTTGCTCTGCCACACATGCCCACCATGATGCTCTACTCACCATAGCCCAGAAACAACACAGCCAAGTAGCCATGGACTGAAACCAGGAGTCAAGATAAACCTTTTCTCTTTGAAGTTGCTTTTTCTTAGGTATTTGTAACAGTGACATAAAGCTAACATGCATGTAGACAACATTTTGCACAGAGCCTAATATGCATAGTAAGTATTAAAAATGGAAGCTAAAACCCCAAAACCAGAAAAGCAAAACCACTCAAAGAGCAGCTCTCATGAAATAGTAATTATGTGTAAAGAATGGCTGACACGAGAAAGCGATTTCTAATTATCAACATTTTTTGTAAAAGGGCCATTTTTGTAAAACGCTTTTCACTAAGGCATAAGAATGGTCTCTAAGTTAGTTTGGCTGCCATTTGCTTCTGCAAAATCTTAGATAAGCCTGCACTCTGTTGATAATTTCCAAACAAAAGTCCCATGTGTCCTTATAATTATATTCTCCCTCTTAGGGAATTTCTCTCATAGCTACCTTTCCCCAAGGTCAGTTGGCATTTACTTAGAAAAAACAAGTATATTTTCATACCTTAATGCATAATTGTGTGGGAAAAGCAAGAGGTGAGGGAAGTGCTTCTCACCAGCAAGCAAGTGATGAGTTCTGCAGCAGATGTCAGCTGGGTGTGGTTCAGTTCAGTCTTGACACTACCTGGAGATGGGCCTGGTCCCAAGTGGGCCCCTCCACTTATACTCAGATGCAAGGCACACGTCCCAGGTGGTTTTACCCGGGCTTCCAGCCAACCAGGTGTAATTGGATTCCCACAGCCACCTCCTCAGGGTCGATAAATTTATATGAGTGGCTTGTAGGAATCAGGGCCACATCTCCTTCTGTTTACTGGCTTATTCTAAAGGTTCAGATGAAGAGATGCATAGGAAGGGTGTGGAGGAAGGGCGCGGAACTTCTGTGCCATCCTCCAGGAGCATCCACATGTCCCACCGTCTAGGAGCTTTCTGATGGCTGCCCTGACTTCTTCTGGAAGCTCACGGCACAGGTGTGACTGAAGCGTGGACAGGCACTTTGACCAGTGACTGGATGGAAGGGGGTGGTCTGAAGCTGACGGGCTTAGTGGGAGCCCAGCAAGGCCTGCCTGGTGTCGGTGTCACATGCTTTCCTCGTGGGCACCAGGCAGGTCTCCTTCTGAAACAGGGGTACTTATCATCACTATCAGCAAGCTGATCACAGAACTTCTTTATGACCAGCTCCCAGACAAAAGGATGGTAGGGTGAGAGCTTCAGTGCTCCACCTTGGTGAAAACCATTCTAATTTTCATGGCCCTCCTTGGGAGGGAGTTATGAGGCAGGAACCATGGCTGAAAACTAAAACTACATCTATCAATATCAATGATTTAAAAAGGGAATGTATTATCATAACATTTCTGTACCTTTATCTTGAACAATTAAATGTACAGACTGTCCATAACACAATTTTAGTCACGGAGTATCTCCCTGCAGTTACTCTCGTCTCACTACTTAATCAATGTGGGGGGGGGGAGGGCATGAGAAATAGTTCTGTCTGAAATGGAAAGTGTAAACGTATCTATAGCACAGAAAATCCTTCTATAGATAGTGTCTTAGTCACTTTCGGCACCTGAGATTTGCAACTTAAGGGAGTTGGGGCTTATTTTGGCTTGAGGTTTGTAAAGCTTTTGTTCCCATACTTAGCTGGCTCCAAGGCAGGGCGGCACGGTGCAGCCAGTGGCTCAGGGCACACGGCAAGGAAGGAAGGAGGCGCAGGAGGCAGGGAAAGGAGGAGCGAGGGAGAGAGAAACCCTTCCAGGCCTCGCCCCCAGTGCCAACTCTTCCGACCACGTCCCACCTCCTAACAGTAGCTCGCTATAAACTCATCAGGGGACTAATCCAGTGATGAGCATCACACCTCCAGGATCCAGTCACCTCCCAAAATTCCCACCTATGAGCTCGTGAGGTTTTGGAGGGACATCTAGATAGAAACCCTAATGGGTAGGAAGGTAGAGACATGCCGCACGGCCTGCCTGGCTGAAGGGTTCCCGGAGTGAGAAAGCACAGTGAGAGATTAAAGCAGACAGACAAAGAGATATAATAAGCTATAGGTGGGGCCTGGCGGGGCTCTGACTCCTGATGGGAGGAAAAGACGGCCAAGCAAAGGGCCCAGTTTATCTCTAGCAGTAGAGATAGGGCAGTGCGGGGGCAGGTAAAGGGGCTGGTCTGGAACCGGGGCTAAGGGCCGCAGCACCTTGTGCTTGGGGTTTCTCTGGCGAATGGGCGGGAAGGAAGCCAGTCTTCTCCTCAGCCAGGCCTTGCTCTGCCACTCCACTTGTCACCTGTTCTCCTCCCAAGGGGCCCTGCCCCATCCGTGGAAGGAGGCAGGTTAGGCCTGGCCATAGTGATCTGCAGCATAGCACTCCCAGCAGACGCACAGATCTGCCTTTGCTAGCTATGATTGCCTCTGTTGGACTCCAGATTTTTAACAACACTTCCATGAACCTCATCAGTAATGAAATGATGAAATGTTGATGAAGTTATTTTCTTTCACGAAAAGTTGCTATATTAACATGAAAGTGTTCCAGATACTGAGAAGCGTGTTCTGTTGTTTCATGATGATATCATGTGCTAGACAGTATGATTTAGGGAAAAAAGATTCATTTTTAAAGCAAAAGAAAAATCCAATGAGTAATTTCTTTCTGCACAGCCTGCCAGTCCAGGTGCCCTCCACCTGACGAGCGTTCATGGACAGGCTTTGCAGAGCTTCCACTTGAGAACCGATAAGGGTCCCTGAGCCAGTGGAGGGATCAGTGGGCTGTGCCCCTAGGCTCTGCAGGTGCTCTTCCAGGCGGAGTCCGGTCTCATTCTCTGTAGGCTTTCCTCTGGGCCTCAGCATGCCGAGGTCTCAGAGCCCCTTCTGCATTCCCTTTCCACGACCCTTTTAACCCCTTCACCTGGTCGCTGCCTCTGTTACCTCTCTGGGGAGTGGGGGTTGAAGGCTCCAGATACTCCCATCCAGTACAGGCAAAAGTTTCCATGTTCTAAAAGTGTGTTTTATGTAGAGCATAAAACAGAGCAGGCCTTCCTGAGAAGATAGTTAAGCAGAATCTGGAAAGGAGAGAAGAAAGCACTGCCGTAGGGGTGGGAGTCTGGAAGACATTTGAGTAGCTAGTGTAAGAAGAGCATATTGGTAGGAAGCAAGCGGCCTGCTGGTCTTTGTAAAATGTGGAGAGCATGCACTAGCTAGGTCCACAGCAGACGTCACTCAGCCTTTCAAAGTTTATCTTACTGTGGTAAGGACGCCTACTCTTCCCCCTTACAAAACTTCTAAGTGTACTGTCCATGGCTGTTGACTGTGGGTGCGAATGTCACACAGCAGCTCTCTAGAGTTCTCACCCTGCTTGAAACTTCAGCCTGTTGATGGCAACTCCCCATGGCCTCCACTCTCCTTCTGCTCCTTGAGTTAAGTGGAATCGTGGTGTTTGTCTCTCTGAGGCTGACATCTCATTTCACACCGTGTCCTCTAGGCTCGTCTGTACAGTCGCATATTCCACTCAGTTTCCTTCTCCAAGGCAGTCGGGATCCCTGCTACTCCAAGCTGGCACTCGGAATGAGTCTGGAGAGCAGAGACGAGTCAGGTGCAGCCTGGTATCGCTGTGCTTGTCAGCCTGCTGTGGGGCACCTTACATTGCTTACTGCTGCCAAAGAGAAGTATATTACCGGAAATGTCTCAAACCAGAAGAGCCGGAAGCCAGCTGTTTCTGTTCTGCAACAGCCGCTGTCCCCAGGAGAGCTCCGTTTTTCTTCAGAGTGTTACTATGCAGACAATTCTGAAATAAAACAAATATTAGGGTTTGTTGTTATTCAAGTGGAAGGAGGTTATGTTACCAATGTTCGTCTTGTTTATTTTGATCCACTGCCTTAAGAAAGACCATGTCATTTTAACCAGCAGATGTCCCTGTTGTTCAGCAATGTTCTTTTCTTCCCAAGTAGTTGGTTCACCATAGATGGAAATCTGGGGGCTTGAATGTATAATGATGTATTACAGCAGAACAAGGGCAGCCCTCAGGGATAAGAAAACTGAAGGAACAGGCATTGTTCTTTGAAATTTAAACATGACAAAGCTCTCTGCAGTTTAAAGACTTGTTGTGGAACAAATGCCTTCTTGCCCAGCCAGTGTACATCTGGTTTCCATGCACAGGGCATGCTGTGGCAGAGACAGGAATGAGGAGCTCCTACGACATTTGCAGCTCTAGGGAATTTGTCCATCTGTGTCTGTCATTCAGTCACTTTGCCCAGCAGCTCCTTGTGTGAAGCAGTGTTCTAGGCACAGCGGATGCGGTGGACATGGAGTCCTGCTCTCCAGGATCGTATGCTCTGGTGGAAGGGCTTGCGTACTCGGTGCAGCTTGTACCAGACTTTCCGGTTAACATATCAATTCACTAAAGTCCTAGAAACTACCCGTAAAATTTGCTCATGATCAACAAGACAGTCAAGACTGAGAAAAACAATGTGAATCAAATCACTTGGTGTCATTAGATTAAAGTAGATCCCAAATATTAGGAAAGATGGCCAATGTCCATTGGTCTCTCTTAGTCAATACACTAATAACCTGCCTGGCAAATATTAAGTTCTCTAAAAGTGGAAGATATTACTTGTATTTACCCCAAACAACAAAGAATAAATAACAAAGAATGAATAACAAGGCAAGAAAAATATTGCATTCAGCGTGTGTGTATGTTTTACTGTTGTGTAGCATTTATTAGGAGAGTAATTAATTCTGTTGCAGTTCAGAAGAGCTTTGGATTATCAAAAATGTATTTAATACATTGACTTTAGCATAACAACAGGTAGTCTAAATCTAGATATCTTTTCAGCTTCTTTTAAACTGCATTTTAAAATGGCAGTCTATTGCCAATGGGTATGAAAGGGCATATAGTAAGTTCTATTTCTAAAAACACATATTATTTCTTCTTGGAAACTGCCTGGCTTTCATGTTTCCAGACAGTGTTTGAGTACTAGAGAAAGAAATATGGCCTTGTACCTAAGGAATCCCCTTCTAACGAGGGGTCACCGGGTACTCTTAATCTAGATGTAGAAGATGCTTACAATTCCATGCAAGCTAACATCTTTCTGGACCCGAAATTGTTAGGGTTAATGTCTAAACCCAAACAACACACTGTTGCCAGGCACGATGGCACACGCCCGTAATCCCAGCGCTCTGGGAGCCTCAGGCAGAAGGGTCATAAGCTTGAGCTCAACCTGGGCAACTCAGTGACTTAGCAAGACCCTGTCTCAAAGTTTAAAAGAATTCCGGAAGGGTTGGGGACGTAACTCGGGCTGAGGTCCTGGATTGAGTCCCCAGCATGGTGCTGCCGAAAGAGCAAGGAACAGCTCCACCGCACGCAGCCCAGCAGGTTACTCCTCTCCAGGCCAGCAATTACTGGAGCTATCGGCCAGGTCTTTTAATCCCGATCCAATTGAAGACTATCTACACGGTGTTAAATACAAATACATCAAATTAAATTCCAAAGCGTGACATGTTAGTCAGGACTGTATGGGAATTAGGCAGACCCAGTGAAGAAATGTGACACGGAATTCTTAATTTAATGAAATGATGACTAATAGAATTAGGAAGGCGGTTTCTATGGACCAGCCATCTAGGCTTGAAAGTATTATTATATGTAATCATATTTTATAATTATAGCCATTGCAGCATATATAACACTATTTTAACAAACCTAGGGTAAGGAAGGTAAATGATTTTAGCAGAGAATCGGTAATGTCTTTTTTCTGTGTGTTTTTATGTTTCTTACCAAAAGTTTATTTTTCTTCCTAACTTTGCTCTGTGTTGATTCAACCTGGTGTAGAAAGACACAAGGCCATCGTAGTCACCGTCTGAAATAAAGCGAAAGCCCCTTTCTTTATTCCATTGTAACTGGATAAGCTCTACTTTGGGTTTCCCAGGATGCACTGTCTTTTCCTTTTTTCTTTGCCAAAGAGCCATCTGCCTCAGAATGAGTCTACTAGGAATACTCTTGGTCTCAGACCACAGGAGTCTCCTCTGGGGAGAAACCCATGCTGCCTTCCACTGTTGACCAGTTGCAGAAGGGACACATGATATAAAAAGTCCTCTACACAGTGTTACAAATGACTGTTTCCTGAAGGGGTCATAGTAAATACTCTGTCAGAAATCTGTCTCCTGCAATGGGTAAAACTGAACATAATCTGAAGCTTTTCCTGTCAGGGTTTTCCTACCTCTGTCTTCACTAGGACAACATTGAATAAGTCGTAGGACTTTCAAAATTAGATTGCTTTCTTCTTGTTCACTGCTGATGGGAATGTAAATTGGTTCAGCCATTGTGGAAACCCTCGAAAAAGTAAAAATTAGAACCACCCTATCATCCAGAAATCCCACTACTGGCTATAGATCCAAAGGAAGCGCAACAGTCCACCCAAGAGACACCTGGACCCCCGTTCACTGCAGCAGCATTTCCACCAGTCAGGGATGGGTGCACTTTGGTTTCCATCAGCTGATGAATAAAGAAAATGTGGTACATGTACACAGTGGAATAGTATTCAGCCATAAAAATGAAATCCTGTCCTTTGCAATAACATAGATGTAAAGGAAGATTATTATGGTAGGTGAAATAGGCCAGGTGCAGAAAGACAAGCACTGTGTATCTCAGTCATACGTAACATCTAAAAAAGTTGATCTCAGAGAAATTGAGAGTAAGGTGAGATTAGCAGAAGACAGGGAGGGGAGGGGAAGGGGGAGGCTCCCGCTGGGGAGGAGCAGGAAGCTCTGGTGTGTGCACAGTGAGACGCCCATAGCAGCAGAAATGTGGAGCATACCCAAGAGCTAGAAGAAAGTTCTTATCATGAAAAAAAATGACGCATATTTGAGGAGATTAATGTTTAACCTGATGTAATCATCTTGTAATGTTTATATGCCTTGAAACATTACATGGTACCCAAATATCCACAATTTTTGCTTTTCGTGTATTAGTTAAAGAAGAAAGAAAACTCGATTCCCATAGGTAAGCGGCTTACAACTGACCAGGGTGTTCATGCCATTTCCATATCCGCTTGGGATTAGAGTCTGAAATTCTAAAATCCTTTGTTTTTATGAAATTTCAAATAGAAATCAAAGCAGATAACCCCATTTCTTCTAATTGTTTAAACAAGTAAAAGGAGAAGCTCAGGTCTAACAAAATCTTAAAAGTCATGGATCACACACTGTAGGCGTGCAAGGAAAATACCTGCATTTCTCTGTGTGTAGGAAGTGTGTTACACAGCACTCGTTCGGGTGTTAACACAGCGTCAGGATACTGAGGGCTCCTCCCTCCTGCACCTCAGTGGCTTTTCTTTTTATCTCTCTGGACAAAGGACTTTTCAGAGAAATCCAAGCATAAACTTTCTCAGTAGCCAGCTCCCCACTGTTCCATTTATTTGTGCTCATCCTCAGCTCCTTCCTCCAGGATTAGCCTTTGAAGTTCAGAGCCTCCATGGTAACCTCCTCCCCTTGTGTCTCTTTCTCATTCTATCCTCTTTCCCTAATGATATCTGTTCACTCCAATCCCTTAATTGCTTTCTGTACTTGAAAACTCCTAAGTGTATAACTCTGCTAATCCTCTGTTTAAACACCGTTGGACCCGGAACTTCCCTACAAGGCTTGCAACGCAGTAGATTGTGTTTTCCAAAGGTAGCTACACCAGCATCTCCCATCCAACAAGCTTTTCATAAAATGGGAGTGAGTATGCCCTACTCCCCTGGAAACTGGAGAGTTTTGTGCATATTTTACCCAACAGAGTATCTAGGAAGTGGTGTTGTAAGACTTCTAGAAATAGGTTAAAAAAAAAAAGGTTATTATCCCCATGTGAACAACTGGCTGTGTCACTGGCAGAATCCCCAAACTAACCACTGGGGGAGAAACAACAAAGCCATATGTTGACGAAGGGAGAGGGATGACTGGAGACCCGTAGTTTCTTCAGCTTTCCCTCCACATTAGTTATCAATGCTGCATAACAAATTGTCCCCAGTCCTAGTGGCTTGAAACAGAAAGCATCACCGCACAGTTTCTGTGGGTCAGGACTTCAGGAGTGGTTATAAACTCTCCCAAGGTTGCAGTCTTTGGGAAGATCCGCTGCCAGGATGGCTCATTCCCATGGCAGTTGACAGAAGACATTATTCCTGGCTATCTGCCGAAGGCTTTGATTTCTCACCAACGTGGGCTTTTCTGTGCTGGCTTGAGTGTCCTCACAACATGGCAGCTGACTCCCCAAGAGCAAATGGTTCTGCACAGAAGCTGCAGAATGTTCGTACTGTCACTTCTGCTGCATTCCATTCATCTGAAGTGAGCTGCTAAGGCCATCGAAGGGAGTAGAGATTGGGGTTCACTTTTTTTAAAAATACCCTTTTTATTCTTAATTGACACGTGGTAATGGCACATGTTTGTGGGGTGCAGTGGGACATATCAGTACACGTGTGTAATGGGCAAAGATCAGATCAGGATAATCGGTGTCTCTCATCCTAGACATTTATTATTTTTTTCTGTTGGGAACATTCAGAATCCTCCTTTCCTTATTAGCTATCTTGAAACATACAATTCGTGGTTGTCAATATTACTCTACTGTGCTGTAGAAGAGTAAATAGAAGTTGTTGCTTCTATCCACCTGCATCTGCACACCCATGTGCAAGCACCCTGTCTCAGGCTCCTCCTGCCACTCGCATCCTAGGCTTGGCACTTGCTGTTCTCTTCTCCCATCCAACTGGATTTTTAGCTTCCACATGTAAATGAGAACATATGTACCGTCCTCCTGCGCCTTGCTTACATCATGTGATGTCATCCACTTCCATCCGCATGGCTGCACGTGACGGAATTTCTTTCTTATTTATTGTCGAGCATTGTGCCTGTGTCTACATGCTTCCTTTTCTTTATCTGCTCATCCACTGGTGAACACCTGGGCTGGTTACATGTCTTGGCCATCATGGGTTGTGCTGTAGTAAACACGAGGGTGCAGATATCTCCTCACACTTCCTCTGGACATATGTCAGTATGGGGCTGCTGGATCTTATGGCAGTTCTATTTCTAGGTTCTTTTTTTAACTTCTACACTTCTCCATAACAGCTATACTAATTCATATTCCCACCAACAGTGTAGGAGACTTACCCTTTTCATGTCTTGTGCCAGCAATCCTTATTTTTTGTGTTTCTGACAGTAGCCACGCTAACTGGGGTGAGATGGTATCTCATTGTGCTTTGATCTGCATTTTCATTTCCGTGAGGGTTAGTGACATCAACTCTTTATGCACTTGTTGCCGGTTAGGTCATACTTTTTGAAGAGATTTGCAGACGCCCTCCATGCACCAAGACAGCTCCGGCCACTGCCCAACTGTGAACGTGTCCAAGAGTCAGGAGCTGGAGTTGCTCACCTCAGCCCTCCCCCGTGTCCCGGGTCCACCGAAAGTACGAGTGATAACAAATGATTATGGCTGTTTTAAGCCCCTAGGTTTTGAAGTACTTTTTTTCAGCACTAGCTAACCAGCACGTGAAGTCTATGGTGAACCCTGGAAAATAGAAATTAGTCTGTCTTCTAGGGTCCCCATAAACATTCTGAGCCTTTATGCCTGTCTGCCCCAGAAATTTTGGTCCAAGAAAGGAGCAGCGCATGGGAGTTGCTTCTCCAGCACTCACTGACACTCTTCGTTTGTCAAAATGTCCTTCCTTTTTGTTGGGAAAGCTACCCTGTGTCTTTGGCATTCTCCCAGGGCTCTGCCTTCACGAAACAGACTCTGATCCAGGTGAGCTGAGCTCTTCTCTTGAGTTTTCAAATGACAACTCTTAGAATTCCAAAACCTTGTTTTTCTCTCTGTAGTTCCAAGTACTGAAAGATCAGAAACTCTGGATTTCAGTGTTATTCTCGCATAAATTTAAAAACCACTCAAGGGCTGTGAATGTAGCTCAGAGGCGGTGTGCTTGCCTAGCACAGGAAAGGTCTTGGATTTGATCCCCCAAACTGCAACAGCAGCAACAATAAATCCTTTCAAAAATTTAACTCACTTCATTGTTCTCGCCTGTATGTGTGTTCTTCCTCTGAGGCAATGTATACGGAAAATCATCAAAGCTGCTTTTATGTTCAGGGAAAAGTAATAAATGCACACATTTTAAAAGGAACAGCAAAATATTATGCTGATGGACTACTTGTCCCAGCACTTGAACTATTTGGTATTTTAATAAAAATTTACACAAAGTATGTGTATGTGTTATAATTCATTATCTTTCTTTTTGTGATAGAATTTAGAGTTTGGAAGACATGGGATGATACTCAGGACTGGAATTTCAATTTACATCATTGCACATTGGAAATGGAAATTGGAAGAAACACGTACCTGGAGATTGTTGACATTTTAGGAAATAAGCAATGGAGCTGAGGGTTTCAAGTTAGAGCGATGGTTCTGGATCACAAAGAGCTGACAATGTGGTGTCCCCCTGAATCTTTCTTGTGTCAAAGAGAAAAGCCCAGGCCCAGTTATGGGCCACGACTTAGGGATGCTAAGGGGTTAAAAAGACTCAGGATTTAAAAGACTGCAGACATTGTACGTCAGAGGCTGAAAAAATTTCTTTTATATGTTCAAAACATTTTAAAATATAATTGATACAATGATTTGTAAACCATAGTGCAGGAAAGAAATGTCATCAGTGTAATACATGTTTTTATATTTATGATATTGCCAATTATGTAAAATACTCATAGAAATGACCTGAGTTCTGTGTGTCAGTAATGAGAAACAGAGGTTACCTGAATATCTGGGGGAGGAACCAGAAGGGCCCATCAGTAGCTGAAATAGGACAGAGTGATGTTCTGTATTTCCCAGTTCCACTCCCCCACAGCTTACAGGAGTGGACTAACTTGTTCGGAAAGGGACTTCTAAAGAGGGTTGCCTGTGTTGTATGTGGTCAATCTAATGATCATGTTTGCACTACCCAGAAGCTTACATGGAGTCTGTCTTAGTGAATTTTCTCGTTGCTGAGGCAAAATACCCAACACCCACAAGTTAGGGGAGGAAAGGTTTATTTGGCTCATAGTTCACAGAGGGTTCAGTCCATAGCTGGCCACTCCAAAGCAGAGTTGCACATAGCAGAGGGAAGCAGCTCATGGTGGGGAGAGGGTAGCAAAGTAACAAGGGGCCAAAGGACCTGACAAGCCACTTTCTGTCCCTTATATTGTATCCAGGCTACCAGGATTAAGGCAGTGCCAAACTAATCAGTGGACTGATTTAGTAATCACCCAACTTTAACCCTAGCATTGCACACACTCTAGATTCAGCCACCTCTGAAAAAGCCCCACCTAAGATTGCATGAGGCTTTGGGGGACCTCTAGACACAGCCATAACAGAGTCTGGATAACCTTCCTTTGTAAGGTTATCTAGTGGCCGCACGGCTGGTTCAGCAATACATCGATGTGCAATCAGAATCAGCTGTGTTAGAGTACACAGCTGTCCATCTGTTGTGGAATTTCCACCAGCAGTATAAACTGCAGTGCATCTGCACTCATTTGGAGAGTTGGAAAATGATCACTGAGGCCTGGTCCTTACTGATGCCTCAGCAGCAGGGCACAAAATGTGGCTGAGAAGAAGGTTAGACGACGTCCTTGAAACCTGGTGATAGTTGGCTGACGTTTCAGCGAAGAAAATGATTCCTACTTCATGCCTGCTGTCAGCAGCTTAAACGAATGCTATGTTAAGCCTCACCAAAGTCTCCCAAATTGCTAGCTTTGTGGCTCCTATAAGCAGCATATTTGGGAATTTGATACAGATTTTTAAAAATAAATAGTTTTTTCATTATACTAAATCCTACTTTCAACACTTTCCTTGGCTTAAATGTGGATTTTAAAAGAAGCTGGCAATATGTAGAAGACATTGAGGTCCCAATCTCCTGTCTCATTAATCAGCGTCAGATGTTTAGTGCCCAGTTCCAGAGTCCAGTTGCTCTCTCTGCCTCCCACACTACTCTGTAGGCTCTCAGTGCCTCGGACTGCCGTGGCGCAGTGTTATGGCTGGGATCCAAAATGTCCTCCACAAGGCTTATTGTGTGGAAGACTTTGTTGCCAGCTGATGGGCTGTTGGAATTGGGATTGGGTCAGGAGGGCTCTAACTTTGTCAAGTGGGTGAAGTTGATTAGCTGAATGGGCATAGTAGGAAGTGGGGCCTGATTGGATGAGTTGGGCTACATAGTGAGGTCTTGTCTCAAAAAAAGAATAGATAGCAACAGAGAAGCAATATGCTCTTGCACTTGGGACCTCTGCATATCCAATTAAGTGTTCTACCTGGAGAGTAGAGGATAAAGATGGACAGGAAGAAGAGGAAGGACAGTATGGTAAAGTTTAATTTTAGATCTTTAGCAATGAAGAAATTCTAGTTTTTATAATATGGTTGTGTTGTGGGATAAAAGTTGAACAGAGTTTTAGTAGCCAAGATATGGATCTGAAGTACGAAACAAATCAAGGCAGATGTTGAAGTCAAAGGATAATAGTGTCAGGGAGGCGAAGAAGAATCTAAACCTTAGGCTAACAGAACTACTGCAAGTCGGACAGCCTGTGGTTGACCCTGGTTGTCAGCTTGACTGGAGACACCGGGAGAGTCTGGGCTGTGAGGCGCCTTGAGCTCCCAAGTGGAAAAACCCATCACTGTGCTTGAAGCCGAAGGGGCCGTTAGAAGGTGAGCCTGGCTGGAGGAAGGACATGACTCTGGGGACCGTGCTGTCCCCTGGCCCCTTCCTCTCTTTTCTTTTCGATCTGCTCTGGTTTCTGGGTTCCATGGGGAGAGCAGCTCTCCTCAGCCTTGCTCTCCAGCACACTGTTCCTGCCTTGGGGGTGGCCAACTGTGGACCGAACCTTCCGAAACCATGAGCCGAAATCAACTTCTTCTCCCTTAAATTGTGGGTTTCAGGTGTTTTGTCCCAGCCATGGGGAGCTGATCAGTGCAGACAGTTTGGGATTTAGTAGGCTACAAATTCCACCAACTGTCACATGAGACAATTTTTTCCTAGAAACTTTATAGGTAGCACAGGGGAAATAATTTTATGTTCGGCAGCTTTGAGAACAGTGTCTATAACCTGGGGAGAAGGAGGACTAGAACACGGAAGACGTGATGTGGCACTTGTAGCAGACCAGGTGACCGGGAGACATAGACGCATTGACTGACTGGGGAGGACCCCACAAGGGAGTGCAACCCAGTAATCATGATGGAGCGGTCTCAGCTGGTGTAATTTGAACACATCCAGGGTTATCATGACATTCTTTTATAATTGTAGGCCTAGATACACCTGAGATCATTTAGATCCAGTACCTAGATCATGGAGCCTAGAAAGCCCAGCTGCACAAGGTGGCACGTGCTGTGTAAGTCAAAAGGGAGAGTTGCCTGAGGACAATGAAAGGTCGAGGGAAGCAAGGAAGCGCTTAGCCCTCTTACTGTAGGAATTGGGGAAGATAAAAATTAGCCCATTACAGTAGGTGTCAAAGCAAAAGACATCATTGGGGAAAGCCAGATTTTGACTATGTTATTGCAACTGAAAGAACACGTTCACAAAGTGTGAGGTGAGAGACTTTTGTCACTGATTAGGAGTGCAGTGGAAAGAGCCAGGGCAGTGCGTGGCACAGCAGAGAGCCAGAAAGAGGGCGGCACAAGGCTGAGACTTTGCACCTGGAACCAAAGCAATATAAGACATTCTCATGGCTCAGTGTGAGCCAGAGTCAGGGGACAGTTAAATGAGTTTGCCACACTTCTTGACAAATAGCAAATAGTAACTAATCATTGTTTGTGCAAATAATTATTTGAGGCAGGAAGGAATGCGGAGCGTATGGTACTTGTAAGAGCTGCCAGCACTCAGAAGGGCCATTGACAAGAACGGGAGGTATTAACTCAGAACGAGGAGCTTGCAGAATGCATTCAGAGAGCACTATGAAACACTGCAGCTGCAAATTACCCTTCCGGGTACGCAAAAAGGCAGAGCATGATATGTGGGCACCCCATGGCCCTCTCCACACCCATCGCTCCTTTGGGGAGAGAGGACAGAGAGTGGAAGGCGGGAAAAGTGAAGGCAAAGACGGAGTTAAGTTGGACAAGAAGCCCGCCTCCCCTTACCTGCATTCTCTTATGCTCCAGCCTCTCCCCACTGTTGCTGGAGAACCGGATTTGGGTGACCTGAACCCAAAGAGATCGAAGACCGCCCTGTGTCTGCTTTGAACCCCACAGTGAGAATGGAGTCAGCAACTAGATTTAAAGTCCACTTTGAAGACAGAAACCCTTGAAAGGGCAGAGATGAAGGGCTGGACAATCTTAAATGACCTAAAATAATGTAATAGGATTGTCTCCCGCTGGGAGAGATCTTTACAAAATCAGCCTGGAAATTTCACCTGTTGTTCAATGTCATAGTCTGTCACTTTTTAGTTATCTACTTTGGGCAGGTTAATTTACACTTGAAAGTTAGCTTCCTTATTCCTAAGGTCCTGAAGACTTAAAATTAATCATGTGTATAGGTTTTCCTCACAGTGCTTTTTTAAAATTCAAGATCAAATCAGTATCAATTGAGAGGAAAGTTAGAAGCATAGTGTCATGAACTCTTTTTCAAATTATTTGAGAACAGGTGATGACGATACACCACAGCCCACGAACCCCCAGATGTCTTTCCGGCAATGATGTTTTCTTACATAGCCGTAATCAATGCGTTATATCATCCAGTTCTCAGATCTCATTCAAATTCCACCAGTTATTCTAATGTATACTTGGTAAGAAAAGAATCCGTTCCAAAATCATGCTTATGTTTAGTTGTCTTGTCTCTTTAGCCTCCTTCTATATGGAAAAATTTCTTGGCCTGTCCTTGACTTTCATGACCTTGACACTTACAAGAATTGCAAACCGGTATTTTGTAAAATGTCCTTCCATTTGAGTATGTCTAATACATGCTCACGACTAAATTTAAACTCTGCACCTTCATCAGAAGCGTTGTAGAAAGAATGCCACCAGTGCAATACTTCCTACTGATTTCTCACCCGTTTCCCAGCCACAAAAGCTTCAGCTGGTAAATGGTTCTGCCTCGTGTGATTTGCCGTCTTCTCCACTCAATTACTGGCCCTACAACTAGGCACATAGAGTCAACCACTGCCCCGACGGATCACGCCACCGCAATGTCTTTCTCGGCTTGGCAGAAGCACTTCCTAACTCACACAAAGCAGCTGAGTTCCCAGGCCCTCTGGGGGCGGGGTGCTCCTGTCTTCTGTCCGACCTCCCAGCTCTTCCTCTTCAGTGCCAGCAGCCGGCCTCCTCCTGCCTTCCACGCTCCGACCTCGAGGTCCGGCCCAGGCTCTGGTAAGTGCTGTGGGTGTGCAGGCGACTCCAGCAAGACCCCTTCACACAGACAGTGACACAGAGGCGCCTGTGACTCTGGTTCCTGCTTGCAGCAGTTTTCCACTGATTGTTACACTCCTGGCTTTATTACTCACGGATCATGAGTTCCGCGTGCTTTTCTGGTTTCTAACATGTCTTGATTGTCTTACCTTTTTCTTTTCTTTTCTTTTGGTAGCAGGGATCGAACTCGGGACCTTGCTCTTTTGAGGCAGGCGTCAGAACCCCTGAGCTGAATCCCCGGCCTTGATTTTCTCATCTTTTCCTTCATCTCGTGTGTGTTTTGAGGTTTGAGGTGTGGAGACTGGCTGTGGCCAAAATAAAAGAGCATCACATACGCCGGTACTGACCCTTCCCAGTGATTTCCCCCTCCCCACACATACTGTGGCTTAGAGCAGTGGCCTGCCTGAAGAATACTTTGAAGATACGTGAAGGAAGAATTTATGACATTCAAGATGACTGTGTGCTGTGAATATCTGGGGATGAAGATGAACTCCCTGTCTTCTCAGAAAGACTTTAGAAGCCTGTGGAGTGTTCAAGTTTTAAAAATATCACATCACAGAAGAGCAAAGCCCTTAAAGGTGAAGAATGGTTGCCCAGCAGCGACGCTGAACCCTGAGCTGCCTGCCTGTATTTGGTAGGTAAAGAATGTATCGGTCAGGGAGTGTGGGGGCTTGGTGGGTAGCTCTGAAATTTCAGAAAGGTGAAGGTGACAGAGACACGGGTTGGTGGATTGTGCCCACAGATGGGGAACACTGGCCCACAGATGGCATAAAAATGGCACCTCTCATGCCAAGGTTACGGTCTCCAAGAAACTTTGGGCAGTAATTTAGCTTCCCACGTGCTGTCCCTACAGGCAGAGAAGGTGTAGGCCTTAGGGACACGTGGCAGTAACGACTTTCTGTGCCAACTAATCTCCTGGCGTTGGAATTTCCCTGTCAGGCTTGCTGAGCTGGCTTAGCCATGTGGCGCGGCACGCGGCACGCGGCCGTTGGCTGAGGGCCCTGTGAGAAGTGGGGCAAGGTGAAGCTGCTTCTAGGAGCAGGCTGGTACAGGCCGCTCTTCCCTGCCTTCCCGCTGCAGACCCACTTCACGGGACCCGTGTCCTTCAGATGTCCTGTCTGTAACTTGATGAATCAAGGACATCAGACCTAACAGCAGGCCAGTATCCATGCCCTTCCACCATCTCCTGCCTGCCTCCATTTTGGGGTAAAAGTAGCAGGAAACAGGGGTACTGTGAACACCCCTGGGAAACTAGATAAAAGAAAGGATTTCCTAACAGGTGTCCCTTACAAGTTTTATTTTTTATTTTAATTGATTAATTTGCTCATTTTTTGAAGAAAATAATTCAATACTAACTTGTCTGAAATGCTCATTTGTCTTCTCTTTTTCTGGAAAAGGGGAGTTGGGTCTGACGATTCTACTCCATCCCTTCTAGTTCCTAGAGCCTCAGCTTTATTGTTTGGCTTGATAGCCAAAGGATTGCTCTGAGCAAGAATCTGCCAGCCACTGTGTAGGTTTGAGGGTGGGGTTTTCTCTCACAAATGTAGGCGAGAAAGTAGGAAGTTAATGTTCTTATTCCCTTAGCTTGGGCAACCTCACCTACCTCTTGCCAAATTCCAGATTCCGTGTTGATAAGAGAAGACTGGGTGGTTTCCTTTCATTTCAGATGTTCTTCGTGGAAACCTTGGATCAAAGTGCAACGCCAGGCGCTATGGCCACCTTGTTGGATGCACACAGCCACCTAACCTCTTCAGGGTCAGAGCCTATCATTTTAAATTGTCAAAATACCTGGCTTCATTGTGTTCTCATGCTATTCAGTGACGTTTTAGGACCACAAATTATTTAGGCTCCAGTTCCTCATAACCTGGGTGCAAACTTGACCATCTAATGGAGTAACTCGTCCTGACTATAGTATTGTTGGGAGTTTTGAAAGATCGCATTCCACGTCACATCAGAGAACACGCTTAGGAGTCTCAGAAAAGAGGTAAATGAAACGAACACAAACATGCGAAAAAGCAGTCCCTGTGGGATGGCTGCAAGCACAGACCTAATTGGACTCACGTCGGAAAAGTTGAGTGTCCCCGTGAGCCACACTTCTCCCGTGGTAACAAATGGCCGCAGTCACTGCTGTCAGGTGGGTCAGCAGAGCTCGCCAGGCCAAGCGGGACTGGGCTGGCCCCTGCCTTTGGTGCTGCCTGGCAGCTGTGGCATCTGTGCCTCGGGATGGTCACCGCCTGCGTGTCTGTGATCCAGGTGCGATCGGCAGCACTGGAGGGGCTGCTGGGGCCGCCAGGAGATGTCGCTGGAGAGTTCACCTTGCGGGTCTGGCCTGCTCTGCAGAGCGCTCTCTGGAGGGTTACTGCTGTACACTCTGCCCTCGCTCCGTCCAAGTAGGCTTCTTGGACAGCTGCTGTTACCAAACGTTGGGTTTTCCAGGAAGTGAATGCAGAGATGGGATCAGAAGTTTTACAAGTCTAGTGAGGCAGAAAATCTGTGAAGGAAAGTAGAGGAAGCAGAATAGCACAGGAAGCACCGTCAGACCACAGTCCAGAGCTGACTGAGACTGCCAGCACAACGGGTAACTTCGGATCAGAGACTCTGTCGCTGCCTGCGTGACATGGCCAGGGGTGGTGCACTTCCTCCTGCACACCCCACCTCTGTCTTTGTCTTGACACCTGCCCTGGCCCCAAGGGACCCAACAGTCGGAAGCTGTCCCCTTGCCACATTCTGCACAGCTGACAATGGGACATGTCTGGAAGGGATGAGGTCTAAGCAGGGATTCCAAGTATCTGCCTCAGTTGAACAGCTGGTAACTGGGAATGGGCTTGGATGACTGGTCCAGGACAGAGAGAAGAGCGGCAGCCACTTGCCTGTAAGGGCCAGTGCAATCCAGGGCATCAGGCCAGGTGCACAGGTGCAATCCCTAGAGAGGACAGGAGGGCATGACAAAGAGCATAGGGTGATGACGCGGGGATTCCCACACTTAATAACCGGGTGGAAGAGAGTCACCCTGCAGAGAACACACAGATGGAGTGTTTGCAAGAAGGAGGGTCACAGGAGAGTGTGAAGTTTAAAAAAAAGACTTGAGGAGAGAGCATAATTAGTCCAACTATGAAAGTTCTTGAGAAATCACATAATGGAATTCAAGAGCTCAAAACTACCAGGTGAGCTCAGTGTCGTGGAGCTTATTGGTGATAATGATGATGAAGCAGAAGCCAGATTCCAGGGTGTGGAAAATGTGCATGGGAAGTAAGGAGTGTAAATACGAAGCACAGACGAGTCTTCTGAGAAACAGATTTTAAAGATATGATTTAAAAAACAAAGTTCAAGTGTATTTGTAATTCTAGATAACCAGTCAAAGATGTAAACAGGAAAGGGTTAGGGTTAGTGAGCAGGTATGGTCCATTCTCTTAAAGAAACTGCCTTTCACATTCTACTGGATATTACTTCAGTCACTTTGAAAATTGTCTATTCCAGAACTTTAAATTTTAACTCAAGTAATTTAACCTGATGTATTTAAATCAGTTACGGTGTTTCCCTGAAAATAAGGCCTAATTGGAGAATAATCAGCCTTGAAAACTAGACATCAAGAACGCCAGCCCAGTCGGTCCGTCTTCACCTCACCTGCCTCGCAGCAGCCACGGGGCAGGAGAACAGTGGCCTTAACCCACACGACACTGGCCTGGTTTTCAAGGCTGATTATTTTCCAGTTAGCTCTTATTTTGGGGAAAACAGTAGAAACAACATGTCAAATAGGCGACAAAAACAATAAAGAAAAAACATTCTGTTTAGCAGTTTTCACGTAACAGTTAACGTAGCTTTTTCAGAGCATCTTTAAAAATTAACATCTATACATAGCCTTGCCTTTCAGAGTAAAAAATAATTAAATGAAGACTTGTTGGACACACACAGAGTAAAATAGTTTTTAGCTATTTGACAATTATATTGATATCATAATGTTTAGTAGTGAATGGTAAGTTACATAGCTAAAAATGAGGCAGAATATAATGAAAAAGAATCATATAATGAAGAGGACACCTTTTGTTAGCCTTATCTTTTAATTTAATTTTTTGACAAAGCAGTAAGAAAAACTCTCAGCCTCCTTTGGAATAATATAAAGAATGATTTATTAGTTCAGTGACTTGATGATGTCCAACCAGTTAAACAGCAGTTTTTCACAAAAATGTCATATTTCTAGGAAAAGACTTATTTAAGAAGAATTTTCAATCACCTAACAATAGCAAGATATTATGTCAGTTGTTCGGTGCTGCGACCCGTGCAGCGAGGCGTCCAAAGCCGGGAGATCTAATGGTGGGAGATGAAGAAAATTGGAAAATACCGGGAAAGAAGGACACGCACCAAGATCATGCCTTATAGCTGGGACGGGTGGGACCACAGCCTGATGAGCCAATGGCCGCCTGGGGTCCAGCGCCCTTTATTTAGGGCGTGGGACAAACAGGGGAGAAGGCGGGTAACTCGCGCTACGAGGCCCAGGCTGCGCGTGACTGTCTCGTTATCGGGGCATGCGCAGAAACGAGCAAGGGCACACGGGGGAACTGTCCTGGGCCGAGCCGTCCAGGGTCTGCAGTCTTAGTCAGACACAGTCCACGGAGGAGAAAGGGAGCGGGGATTAGGCTGAAGGCCATCTTCAGGCTTGGCCGGCGGCCGTTAGGTACAGGAGATCATGAAAGACAGGGTGACTTCCTAACCCATCGCCATTTCCAGGGCAGGTTAGACTTGTTGACAGTGACCCACACTTTGGGACTTCATCTCATCTGGGCCTGGAGGCGCCTGCAGAGGACCAGAGAGGCACTCCTTTGTTCTGATAGTGGTGGAAGCATTCTTACCTGACTCAACCAGGACTGGTAGTGGCTTGGCTGACCAATGTAGTTCAACCTAGAATATTTTCTTAAAATGTTTCCTTTATTTTTCAGACTATCTTTAAAAATTAACATATTGACATGTGAGTCACACCTGAAAAATGAAAAGTTGTATTTATTTTCCAAGATAGGGCATACTTTTATATGGGTCTCATAATTGGAATTCTGTTATCTCTTTCATGTGTACATGATGTAGACACATAATAGGTATGTTTTTCAGTTTTATTTCCTTAAAACATCAAGGAAAGTTTAAAATGCTTGTGAAGGAAACTGAGAGAAAGCACCTATAACAGTGACAGAGACCCTTTTAGAGCTTTCAATGATACAAACTGCCCACTGGGGCATGTGAGCCATAGCTTTGCTACCACTGACCTGTAAGTATGCAATTTTTTATACTGTTTTAGAGTACCTGAACATTTATTTCAATGACTGACTGTAGTCACCAAGGTAAGACACTATGTGATTCTATCACTTCTATTTCCAAGAAATATTTAGCTTAGTCTTTATTAAAATAACCTTTAAGACTTGTATTTCATATTTGTTTGAATTACATGTTTACAATGGTGAACTCAAATGGAGTAAGCAGGTTTGGGCAAACCCACCTGATTTGGTGCAGCACCGGTCAGCTGATGGGAACAGCAGCGTGGGCACAAGGGGGCGTCACGAGGGGTACGTTGGTGTGCAGGGTGATGAGGCCATAGTGAGTCTGCTTTACAGAAAAAATGGGGACTCGGGTTTCCAGCAGGGCAGGTAAGTGAGTGGTGGGTGAGAGACACTTTTGTGAGTGTCTACAGGGTAGGGTGTTACCACCTATGGGGTGTGGTCTTTGACCTCGTTTCGCAGTGTCTGCAGTGGAAAGGCTGTGGGGACTCGGCATGGTTCACTTGGGCTCCCTCTTCCCCATATTTTGGCTGCACCCTCAGGCTGACTTCCCTGGTGATGGTAAAGCAGCTCCACATTCCCGTTCACATCCTTGATACAGAGCCAAGGAGCTGTAGAGGAGACCTCCAGCACATATCTACCGCTTTATCCACCCAGTGGATCATGTAGCCCACTCTGAGTCAACCACCACACCAGGTGACGGGATGCGTTGCTCAGCTTAAGCCAGCCAGGGCATCCCCGGGAAACAAATGGATGGGATGAGTGTACTAGGCTAAATATGTGGAGCTCCAAGAGGAGGCAGAAAGAAGAAATGTTTGTTATAAGATGATAGCAAGCTGACTAAAAGAAATAAACACCGCCCTGGAAATTACAGGCATTATTTTTTAAAACAGTGGAAATTCACCAGAGCTTGTTTTTCTTTCATCACCCTGCAGTGTAGCAGAGTCGCCCATGCGTGCACCGAATGGGGGGTGCCACGCTGTCACCGGTGTTTCAGGGAAGGGGGGTGCAGCACCACGGAAGTGGCCCGGGCTCCAAGGGTTCTGGATCCATGCCAAGCTGCGCCAGGCAACAGCTTCAGGACCTTACACAAATCTCATAACCTCTCTAAATCCTCCACCGCTTCATCTGCAAATGTCGAGCACCTGAAGTTGGAGGATTAATGTAACCATCCCTGCGCAGTGATTACCGCCAGTCCTGGCAGCACCTGATCAGCTGGCTGTGAGCATCGGGTTGGGGCAGCCGTGCCGTGCCTGGGAATCACACCCCACACCCAGAGAGCTTCCTGGACTCATCTCTGGAAGAAGCCTGCAACATCTGGAACGACTTTATTCCCCTAAGTGAAATGATAAATTCACCAGTTATTTTTCTTTCTCCAAATATAAATGCAGATCGAAAGGGACTATGAGTCCATGAAACAGCGCACCATGGAGATAAGAACCTGCAGCGGCCACGCACATGCAGGCAGCTGAGGGGACAGCGGATGTGGCCGGGGGCGAGGGGGGACACTTCCAGGCTTCACTGCAGCCGCCTGAGTGCCACCCCCAGGGCCACGGGCACTCCACTGTGCAGGCCCAGAGTGAAGCCTGGCTCATGCAAGGCGGAGGGGGACAGGGAGAGAAGCTGAGTCTTTGTGACAGAGACTCCTTTGCGGCTGAAGGCAGTGTAAATTGCTTCTCTCGCAGCTGTGACGATTGCTACTGGATGCAGCAATTACAGCATTTTAGGGATGGATGCGATCAGGATCAGATCTTATGGATTTCCCCCGTGTGCTAAGGCCGGCACGGGAAGAGCCACAGGACACCTGGTCAGGGTGGAGCTGCTCCGCTTGCTCCCTGACCGCTCACTCCGTTTGATTCTGAAGGGCTTTGTGAGACTGCTGTGCCCTCACATCCGATCTGCCCTTGGTGAGATCTATTATGTTCTTTCACATAGGCCTAAGTCAAAAATTTGGTCAATAAAGTTTTTGTTGAATAGCAATCACTTAAAGTAAATAGATTTCAGTTTTTCAGTGCAGGAAGAGATGAGTTCATGCACTCCCTTTCCGGTAGCCTTAAGTAGCGATCCTGCTGTCCCCAGACGCCGACCGTTTCACTGGAGACCACTGCCGTGGCTCTGCTGCGTGCGAAGGCCTCACGCCAGCCCGACTCATCCCACCTTCCAGTCCACACTGCACGCCGTTGCCCCTTCCTGTCCAGTATGCTCACGTTTCCCAGAATAGCTGTGAGGTCACGTATTAGCCTCCCGTCAGCCCTGCCGACACAGCCGTCGCATAAGGTACAGGAAACTTGTGCGTGTTTCTAAGAGCATACTCAAGTCTCCTTCCAGACACCGGGGCAGTCTGATCTGTCGCTCCGGTGTGGCGTGCGGAAGGAAAGTCTCCGCACTCTGATCCCAAGAGTGCTCACTCCCGGTGGAGTGGCACCCTGCTGGCTTACAGCTCTGCACTGCCGCACTGTTTGCTTTGCTCGTTGCAGGGGTCTACAGCCTCAGGAAAACGTCTGCAAAGTCACGTATTTCAAGGCAACAGCAGTCAATAGTCGGGTGGGTGGTCTAGGGGGCAGCATGGGTTTCCACCCAAGAAATTTTAAAGTAAGAGTTTCCTTTGTGATTTAACTTACACAGTCAACACACGAGGGCAGGTCAGACGGGGAATATTAAGCAAAGCAACAGAAAGACTCACGCGGAAGAGTCCGACACTGACGAGCTATTGGTGTGTGTGTGAGCGCATGCATCTCCTCTGAGTCGGGCTGTTACTTGCCTGCTCCACACGCACAGGCGGTAGACAGCGTGCCTGTGGCCCTGCAGGACTCGGGGAGGTTCCCAAGGGCCAGATGGCGTCGGGGTTACTCGGGTGGCGTGGACAGGTGCCGGAGCAGGACGGACTTGCAGGCCTGGCCTCTGCCCTGTTGTCAGGGTCTGCGGGGTGCGGTCCTGGGGCTGCCAAGTCCCCTCGGAGACGCCCCAAGGGCTCCTACATGGCCTCGAGGCGCGTGTCCTGGCTCTCGGCCTTACATCGTCAGGCCAGAGTGGGTAACTGTACACCTCGAGGAGACCGCAGCCCCAAGGCAGACTTACCGTTTTAGGGAGACACGATTTCATTTTCATAAAATTTTGCGAAGTGCTTTTCTTGACTGAGAAGATCATATCTATGTTTTCTTACTTATTTTGTTGATAAGTGAATTTTACATTGATTTTCAGATTTTATAGCATCCTTGCACTTCTGGGACAAAACACATTTGGTTAAGTGTGTTGTTCTTGTATACTGCTGGATCTTTTCTGTGAAAAACACAGGAGCTGGTTTACTGGACATAAGCTGCTGAGTCGACCACAGTGCTCCTTCATATTGTCTAAAATAACCACACTGTTGCTGCTTCCCTGCCTCCCCGTGGCTCCCACGATGCCGGCCCGGGCTGTGCCAGCTGCAGCCACACACAGGTCTGGTCCTGCCCGCCGCCCCGCGCTGCCTGTTACAGCTGTGCAGCGTTGCCGGAGACACAGGCTCTGGGGCAGGGAGGAAACAGCTTCCCGCAGCATCCACTCGCCCGGTGGACAGGTGTGCACCATGCGGACCCCAGAACTGTCTGCTCATCCGGCACTGGCAGCTTGGAGGTGGCCTCTGGCGGTGGCAGCTTCTCTAAGGGCTGTTTGGATTTTCTTGGTTCTTTCTATGCCGTGTCATTTAGGGTTTTATCCTGAACATTTTTTCACTTTTGCCAGTACTGGAGATTGAGCCCAGGGAGGGCTGAGCTACATCCCCCTTTCTCTTCCCTCCCTCTCCTCTGAGACAGGGACTCACTTAGCTGCCCAGGCCGGCCTGGGACTTGACGACCCCCTGTCTACACCCCGGTTCTGTTCCAAAGCCTCCTGTGCTGCTCTGCGTCTGTCCCGAGCACGCAAGCTTGAGAGCGAGCCTAAAATCTGCAGATCCGGGGACTCTCCTGCTTCAGCCCCCTGTCCCCTGCCTCCCCGGCACAGAAGGGTCTGCTGTTTTCTCCCGGCGCAGGCTGCAGCTGCGGTGTTTCGCCTGCTCCTCCCATAACTGAGCCTTCGCGCTGGAAGCCCTGACAAGAGAGAAAGGAAAGCGATTCCTCCGCAGGCCTGGTGCTGGGCAGGCTCTTTCCTCTGTTGCTGCCCTCTGGCTGGCTCTCGCTCGGTTGGGGCCTGGTGGAGAAGGAAAGCGAGACCAAAACCAGAGCTTCCCGTCGCACGCTCAGGCCCGCTCCGGCCCAGCCCTCCGAGCAGAAAGGACAGAAAGGACGCTTCTTCTGGAGATTGTCCTGCCTCTGCTGCACACAGCCCACGCCCCGGGCTGCCCTAGGCTGTGCTGGGAGGCACAGCTATGAGGCCCGGTCCTGCAGCTTTGGCTCCATGCCGAGCGCCTGCTCAGCGATTCCCAGGCCTTGGAGAGGAGCTGTCTGCCTTCTGTTGCAGGACCTTCACCGAGACCAGCGCAGGTCAGTCGTGTGGGGCACAGGATCTCACACGGGCGCAGAGTCCCCGGTCGGTCACCCCTTAGTTGAGGTGTCTCGGTTCCTGCGGGATCTGATAAACGCGCATGGAACCCTGGCCCACCGGAGTTGCTCATCCACTGAATTAGCTAAATGCAGGATACGGGCTGTGCCCTGTGCTCGGGAAATGTGCGGGGACGCATGTAAAATACGGTCGTGGCTCCCTGAGTTTCTCATTGCAACTCAGTGAGGTCCTGTCTCAAAATACAAAAAGGGGCCGGGCTGTGTCGGTAGGAGACCCTGTGTTTAATCTCCTATACTGCCAAAGAAAGGAAGAAATAGCAAACATCTTACAAGTACTATGTGAACACAAGTTAGATCATCTCTGCCTTTAGCTTTTGTTTATCTTAGTTTTGAAATACTTCTTTCCCAGTTTCTAGATTGGATTAAAGCAGAGTCCCCTTTAAAACATCCTGCAAGAAATCACGGTACATATTTTCATGTTAAAATAACCGACACCCTACAGGAGTCTCTACCGTCTTTGGAAAAGCACAGTACGGAAACTCTGAACAACTCCATGTGTGGTCAAAGCATGCCTTATCCAACTCGTGTGGTTGTTGTCCTAACCTCCAAATTACTTCTGGGGGGAGGAGGACATTTTTTCGAGTGGGAAACATTTTATCACTCAGTGTCACTTTGAGTCTAATTTTTCGGACAGAGAATTCTTTCGAGGACTCTGTGAATTCAAAATCATGCAATTTTTATATGTTAATGCACAACCACGGAGTGCTCATCCCATCACAGGAAGGGCAAGGAAGCCGTGAAAAGGAAATGGTTTCCGTTCCCATCCCAAGGGATTACCCACAGGACCGTCTCTAGCAGACGAGAATCAGCAATTTTAACCTTTCAGGCCTGTACGAATTAGAATAAGAACACTAATCACAATCTTCTACTTATTGAATAGATGCCCACTTCCGACTTTACTGAGCTTAGTGCTGCATGTCTCCTGTCCTTCAGAATGTACTTTTCTTTTTCATATGACTTTTTTTCTCCCAGTTCTTGAAAGTCCACAGTCTAACCTGCCTAAGTTTGAGGTGCTCCCTTTTGTCTGCTCAGGTGGTAATCTAGCTGGTGGTGGTTAACTGAACACAATTGTCCATGTGATCTTCACAGTGAACGGGAGCACTTGACACTTGTTACGTAGGTTCAGGCCATGAACATTTTGCACTGGAAATTTAGGGGTCCAGAGGCAGACTTTCAAGGCCAGGAAATTATACACAGAAAATACAGAAATACGAACGTCAGTCTCACTTAAATCCTGGAGTAAGACGGAGCTTTGTTATCCTCCATTAAGCTCTTGTTCACTGAACAGAACTTGCTGGGGCCCTATGCCCTTGGTGCTGAGCTGAGTTCTCCGCTTTCTTGAGTTCAGAGTGTGGCAGTGGAGTTGGAGTAAATGCCCGAGCCGCCACCCCGCCTACCTCTTCTATTCCCTCTGTCCGCCGGGCTCACCCCACAACGCGTGTCCTTCAGAAAGCTCCCAGATAATTTCTGGTCCCAGAATTCTTTCCTTTCTTTAGAGTGTCGCATGGTGCTGGGTGTGTGGCACACAGCTGCAATCCCAGCTGCCAAGGAGCCCAAGGCAGGAGGAGTGCAAGTTCAGGCCTAGCCTGGGCAATTTAGCCAGAACTTATCTCAGAATAAAAACATGACGCTGGGGATGTAGCTCTGCGGCTGAGCACCTCTGGGTTTGATTTCCAGTCCCTGACCCAAAATAAACCGTTCCGTAGAGGTGGCATTGTGCAGAATCATGGCAGGCTGCAGGCTCCGGGCAGGAGTGCTTGTGGGCCCACGCTCGGGTCTGTAGGCCGCTGTGGGCGGGACCCAGAACCTTTCTAGCCAGTTCCCTGGCAGTGCTGGTGGTGTGACTGGGGCCCCTCAGAACCGCTTCTGAAGCAGGTGGACCAGGACTTACGGCCTCCTTCCTGTACAGGGGAAGGGCCTGAGGCAGTCGCTTCAGCCTCTGGAGCCTCAGTTTACTGCCAGTACAGCCAGAGCAGTAATAATGACAGCCTCACAGATTCACTCATCAAGATTAAGCAAAAGAGGGCCAGGGATTTAGCTCAGTGGTTACACCCTCTGCCTGTAACCACAAGGACCCGAGTTCGATCCCAGGTTCCAAAAAAACAAACAAAACTGAGTATCTTTAGTATTATATTTATGATTGAATGGAGAATACGGAAAAGTGCCCATTATTGATAGAAAATAGAAGGCTGGCGAATAGAGATTTGTGACCTGTACAGGCCAAACTCAGAGAGAACAGCCAGGGACTAAATAGAGAGCAGGTGAGCAGGGCCTTGGTCCAGACAAGGAAATGAGCCTCAGCAAGATCACCTGACACAGGAAGGAAAGGTTATAATAATGAACTGGCACACCAACCCACCTGTAAGAAAATAAAGTGGGATTCCTACATGTCATCCACACAGAAGCAGTAAAAATGGGTGTACACAAAAATGATAGGAGTTTTAGAAAAGACTAGGAGACTACATATACAACCTAAGAGGAAAAGTCTTTTTTTTTTTTTTTGGTACCGGGGATCAAACTCGGGTCCTTGCGCTTGTGCAGCAGGCGGCGAAACCACTGAACTAAATCCCTAGGCTGAGGAAAAGTCTTAATAATAATAAAAGAGAATCCTAGAAGCTATTTTTAAAAATTGATATATTTGAGAATATAAATACTAAAAAAATTATGTGGCAAAAGAAATCATAAGCAGTGGCTAGAGATAATCCTTAGATTTGGAGTAAGTATTTATAAAACAAACGATGGGACAAATAGGGGTGTCTATGTAACACACTCATAATTTGACAAAAAGCAAAGACAAATCACCAGAAAAATAAACATGACACACATATGCAGCTCACAAAAAAGCAAATACAGAGTTAATAAATGTATTAAAAGACATTTGATGTAACAGAAGTCATAAAAATACAAACGGAATTAACACTGGATTGCTTTGCACCTTCCAGACTGGCAAATATTAAAAACAAAACATTTAAAAAGTTTCTCAGCTATTGCAAGAGAGGACACGGGAACCAAGAGAGTGCTCATACCGTGCTGGTAGCGGTAGATTTTCGTGGTCTGCCTCTTTGGTGCTCAGCGTCACATTTCTCTTCCTCTTTATAGAACCCTGTCACTCTCTTCTCAGGAGTCCCAGATCTCTGTTCCTTCCTTCCCCAAAGGTCTCCTTGTATCTCCGAGGTCAGCTAGACACAAAGTTAAATACAAGCTACTGGTTCCCAGCACAGGCGCACACACTGTGTAAGAAGGGGAACGGAGTAGACCGGGGGCCCCTGGTCCCAGCCGGTGGCCGATGGGAAGGACTGTTTACCAAGACGCTGCAGACCCTGGCTGCTTGCTGGGAAGCCTTGCTGCCTCTGTCCGTTAGGCCTCGTAGCTGTAAGGGCTGGTGCCTGGTGAGCAGCTAGCTCACTTCTGGTCGGTGGGAACGTGCGGACCGCTTTAGGGACTGATCCGCGGACATCAGCTCGGTGTGGGGCTGGGCTTGGGGTAAGGACGTTTCTGGGCAGAAAGGCAAGGAGTCCGCCCGGCTGCCTTCTGGGTCTCGCTTCTCACAAGGTGTAACTCGTGTGTTGTGTTTGCCCCGCCCTGGCAAACGGCACCCAGACGCCGTGCACCCTGAGTGCGGTGCTGGGCAGGGCTGGAGCCTCAGAGGTCGTCAGTCTGGCCGGGACGCGGGAGCTGCAGCGCTTTGCCCGTGCGCAGCGGGCCCGGGGCCGGCATGTCCAAGGATGGTCTTTTCCTCTCGGGAGCTGAATGAGCCAGGGCATCGGGCAGCGCCGCCAGGAGCAGGACGGGCTGCGCACAGGTGCGACCCTCTCCTCGGCCGGGTGGCCCAGGGAGGCTGGAGCAGCCCGGTCCCACCAGCGGAGCCATTCCCGCGCATTGCACGCATAAGCAAACTGTAGGATGGCTGCAGAAGCAGCTGCAACCATATGGCACACGACAGTTTAAACTTGTACCTTGTTTTTTAAAAACTTGTGCAGGACCTTACATTTTATCTCTGTTAATTTTTGTTTTGTTTAAGACTTGCTGAGATTGGTCACAGGAAGGAACCCTGGTAGTCTGTGGTTCGGGTGGTGGGATCAAACCTTTTATCAGCCCTGCACGTGCCAGGACTTGCATGAGGCTGGATGAATGCATTAACTTGGTGGTTCTCAGCCACGGGAGTGTTCAGAATCACCGGAGAACTTTGCAAGAGGCAGGCAGACTTCACTTAGTCTACTTCCCCGAGCCTCTGCAGCCTGTATTAATGTTCCAGGTGATTTCAATATACATTCAAGTTTGCGACCAAGTGCATTGACTCATTACCGCTGCGGTAGATCTTTTTTCTTGCTTTATAGAAACCCAAGCAAGTAGATTGATTGACTCAAGTTGGCTTAGAAGAGAGGAAGAGTCTTTAAAAAGTAATTTCTGCTTAAATTTGTTGTTCAAAGCTTGAACACATTAGCTGATATTAACATGACTTTATTCTTACCCTTTCAGGGCCGGGAGGGGTCCATTCATCTGACGGGAGTTCCCCACAGGGTAAATAAGGGATGTGGAGCTGATCATCAGCAAAAGCAGCAGCGGAGCGGGAGAGCCGGAGTGCTGCCTTTATTCCTTTAACCCTTATGTAGTTATCAGACATAACGAAACGTACTGAGGAACAAAGGCTGTGTGTCTTTGCATGACCACACTACACATGCGTGGTTGATTCATGGTTACATAAGTAAGCCCGTCGTGCACCGGTGGGTCATGTCCTGGAGGAGTCCTTCACCCCCGGCTTTGACACCTCCTGCAACAGCTCCCTACATACCCATAGCCTCCTGAAGACTGATGACAGTACAGCTATGCCCAGAAAAAGGAATTGCGCATGAAACAGCGCAACAATTCACAGGGCTGGTTTGCTACCTGATATTCCTGGCCTTCTTCCTCATTCAACATTTCAAAAATTATATGCATACAACTTAAAAATAAAGTTTCTCTCCCAATATTGATTTTCTAATCCACCCTAGAGTCCAGCATGGGGTTTACATGCGGCTTTAAAAACCTGCGCGTGCAAGCCACCTTTCTCCACCTGCAGACTCACTGCACCTCCCACTGCCTGGAGGCTAAGAAGTAGCCTCCCTCACAAGGTCTGAAAGATGCTTCCCCAAGCCCTGTCCTCCTCTGGGCTGTATTTCACCTCATTGGCCTTGTGCAGTCAGGGCAACTTGCACCCCACAGCCGGGCTTGGGGTCGAAGTTCACCTCATCCTACATGGTTGGTCCAATAGCTCACTGTATCTTATTTTTGACCCTGAGCACTATGCTGGAGTGTCTCATTTGTTTTCTTGTTTACCGTCTTTCTCCTCCACCCACAGTAACTCCTGTGAGAGGAGGTGTCCGGAGCCATGCTACAAAATTTTAGGGAAAAACCATTTGATTAGGCCTAGTTCTCCTGCCTACAGCCCAGCTATGGTATTCTGAGACATAATTCCATTTTGGCCTCCGGTCACAATTGAGACCTCAGTGATCGGGTGATGCTGTGATTCTCTGGGACAAGATTACACCAGCCAAAGACATCCTGGGAGGAACAAAACCTTCATCTACTCAGTTCCTCATTGTTCTTGGATTGTTACACTTTGTTTATGCCGATGAACAGAACTCTCTGCAAGTCATTTGTTACACCTTGTTTATGCCCATGTACTGAACTCTCTGCAAGTCATTTGTTACATCTGTTTCTCCCATGTACTTAATAAAAGGTGCTGCTCAGAGCAGCACTGATCAGGCCCAAAGCTCAGCTTCTTCTGAAAGTCTCATTTTTTCTACCTTTCCTGTGTAATAAGTTAATTCGCCTTGTGCTGCCCTGGCTCGCACAAGACTAGGACTCTCTGCAGAGGTCCTAGTAACGTCCTCTCCCTGTTCCCTACGAGGAGGACTTTGTCTTATTCCCGTCTGTACGCCAATGTCTAGCAGAGTAACACTCCACACTCACCAGGGCGCCATGCAGATCTGGGAAGGGACTGCATGACCTGTGAGCGGACCACGCACAAACGCACGCCGAGAACTGGCACCAATGGCCATGCTGCCCTTAAAATTTACTCGGGGGAAATTGTGCAAAAACTCACACAGATATGTAGTTTTTTAGGACTTTCATCATTGATCTGGGTGTTTTAGGTGTTTGTTTTCCATGAATATCTTTCTCCTAATACCTTGGAATGGTTTTCTCGCTTGCAAAATATTACTATTTCACAAGTATAGGAATTTGAATGGCATTTTATGAGAATCACTCTGTTCTGTGACTGTTACTGCTGGCAGGAGGGATATATTATTAATTAAAGTTAACACTGGAGGGGCCAGGGATTTAGATCAGTGGTTTTGCCGCCTGCTGCACAAGCGTAGGACCCCAGTTCGATCCCCAGTACAAAAAACCAAAGAAACACTTGAGAACTTTCCAGGATTGTAGGGTTATTATTCAGAAGATTTTGCTCCTCTTACTTGAGCCTCAGGCCTATTGCAAATGATATTAAATGTAAGATGTCAACTCTTTAATGAATTTCCTGGAAAAGAAGTATTTTTCTCATTGCTGGGACTTTTGAAATAGAATCAAGAACTGTTGACTTCTAAGTTTGGAATTCAGCTGAGCCCGTGCCTGTTGAGCCATGAACAATGTCAAAAGGCTGGCTGAGGTGTTACTGCTTGCGCTTGTTCTAGTCCATTTTCAGAAGTGGGCAGCCTGTGGGCCCAGGGTGAATCATGTTGTGTGTTCGTCTCTCCGCTCCACCAGGCCAGGTACTCTGGTGCCCCAGGTCCGGAACAGTCTAGGAGCACGGTGAGCAGAGGCACCCCTCTCGTGGGCTCTGTGGATGAGGATAAGCAGCACCCCGATGGGCCAGCGGTTCATGTACGTGGCCTGGGCTGATCACCAGCAGAGGCCATGCCTGCTTCACTTCATGAAGTACAGTTCATCTCTCAACACACAGACAGGACATGGCAGGGAGGCTGGCCCGGAACAGTCATCTGATCGACATGAACTAGATCAGCGTGTTTAAAACAGTTGCCTTTTGTTGGACTTGCTCCATTTTATCAGAGCTTTTCACTTTAAAAGCATCCACATAGACCTAAGCAAGGCCTCCCACCTGCAGCCCTCAGCTGGCCCTGCAGCTGTCACCTCCGCAGTGACCCAGATGGAGCCACCCAGATGGAGCTGCCCAGATGGAGCCGCCCACCCAGCACCAGGAAGGAAGGAGGCGGAGAGGGATCTGGGTGTGGTGAGGCATTTCAAGCGCACAGTGAGATCTCATGCTTCTAAGTGTGGACAAGTGAGTATTCGCATCCTCATCAATCTGGTTAATAGTTCCTCTTCCCTTAGGGCAAAGAACAGGGTTGACACAAGGTAGGTTTAGTGGCAGGTTGATTTTCTCCTCTACGTATCTGGATTAAATTTTAAAAGAGATTTTTTATGTATGAGAGGCAGAGCCCAGTTTAAGCAACAGAAGTCTGACAGTAGGGACTGTTTTGAATACAACTTGATCGGTGCTCCTCTTCCTTTTGTCTTTGTGTACTGCTTTTGTGTAATTTTGATATTTCATTACTTTAACATTTTTCTTACCCAGGTCTTTGGAAAGAGCCCTAGATCTAAGTAACATTCCAGTTCTGTGGCATCAGGAGAGTTGTGGTCCACCTGGGGAAGCCCCAGGGCTGGCAGCTGAGGTTCTGAGCCCTGGAACACCTCAGAAAGGAGACATCTCGGCCTGAGCTTCCTTCCAACCCAGCAGCGCCTCAGAGCTGCAACAAAAACCATGCTTTCACACTGCTGCATTCTCCGCTCATCTTCCCATTCCCTGAGCTTACTATGAACCAATGTAATGGTGATGAGAGAGGGCCTGGACTCTGAGGAGAGGATGAAATGTGGGCAGGTTCTTCACTCACCCACGACTTTTTAGGAATGTTTGCCTTTGAGCTGGGCCTGGACATCTTAGGAGTTGTTGCCTTGCTGTCAGCAGACTGAATCATGCAAGTCCAAAGGATCTAGTGGGAAGACTCTGATCAGCTTTATGTTGTATTCCAGAGATTTCCAGAATGACGAAACTTAATACAACTCTGAGTGGAACAGGTAACTGAGAAAGCCTGGGCACCTCTTGGCCCATAGACCATGTTTTCCTGAGGGCTACTGTGTCCGGTCCATGTTGGCATGCAAAGATGGCAATAAACAGCAAGAAAACATTTGTTATTCTTTCTTAATTTGTTGCTGCAAGAGCCCTCCGTAATGAACCGTACCACAGCGAGGTCTGTATTTTCGCAGGCTTTGCATTTTTTCTCTCATTCCTTTTCCCTTTTGTGGAGCCTTAGGGCCTCATCCTTCAGGACTCCAGTTGTTCACCCATGGATCAGCGAGTTGTGCAGCCACAGGTTCTGCTGTCTGCTGCGCATCATTAGGTGGCTTCATTAAAGCACTAAGACGTATCAGGATGAAAATATCTGTGAGTTTTGCCTGTTTGTAGACTGTCCTTGGAAACTCTCTTTCTGAGCAGCCCTCTGTGCAAAGATCTTGATGACAGAAGCGAAAACAAAGCTCTGTGTTACGTAGAGGCTGAAGGAAATGTCACAGTGCCAAAGAAAACAGGAGAGGACTGAACTCGCTTCTGTCCCAAACTCAATCTACCAGAAGAGTCCATCCCTCGATGAACATTGCTTCATTGAGTAGGGAACCTCACAGCCTAACAGCTTCCTACAGCACCCCCTGCCCCGCCCCATTGTGTGGGGATTCATTTTCCAACACATGAACTATGGGGGACACCGTCAAGCCAGAGCAGAGCTGCACAGTCACTGGGCTCGCAATGAGTCCCACATCGCCCCAGTGTTGCCTGAGATTATGACCAGAGCTTTGCCTCCTGGACTCAAAAGAAAACTGTGTCCACTTTGGCCGGGGAACATAGGCCAATTTTCTAGCAGAGCATGCACATCACAGCACTTCTGAGGCAGTCACCAAACTCAGTGGAAGTGCTACACGGAGGGCCCTGGGCTCTTCCTCCAGGTAAGGGGCAGGAAGTGGGAGGTCAGCCTGAGGTGGGGCGTGGGCGTGAGGTGCGGACAGCTCCTCCTTGGTCAGACCAAGCTCTGATGCACTGCACCCTGTGCAGGGTGGAACTGTAGGTCTCACTGGATGTGGGTGAAGCTTGGGTTTACCCCTGGCTGGCGATGTCAACACCAAGCCCCAGTTCCCCCACCTATATTGCTTCCTGGTGTTGTGGTGAAGATTACGTTAAGTCGTGACTGTAAAGGGCCCCTGAGCCTGGTCACTGTTCCTCTGCAGATATGGAGCCAAAGTGAGAATGGAGGCCAGGGACACATCCATCCTTTCCTCAGGACTGGGAGTGAGTGCCTGGAGCAAAGAGGGGGCAGTATGGGGACCCTGGGTGGCAACTCCCGAGCTCACGAGGCTCCTGGCTCTCCTCACTCTTGCTTCCGTCCTCCCCAGAGCCTGAGTTGTTAGAATTAGAAATCCTGGACAGGTAGTGTGTAGATCCCAGCCTGCAAGACAGTTGCTTCTGCTTGGCATAGAATTAAATGTAGTCAAGGGAGGACAGGGGCTGTAGATCAACCTCTCTCCCTACTGAGTCCAGAGAAGAGATTCTGGAACTTAACTGTGTTCAAATTTCTAAAGGAAATAAACGGAAGCACATAGAAAACCTACTAAACGTGATGTCAAGGGTTTGACTGGATCTGGCCCTCCTCCCACTCTCATGGGGATCTGAGCCTCCAGCAACTCAGACGTGACTGTGTGGAAACGGGTGGCTGCAGTTGTGATCAAGTCCCCTGTCCCTTAGCCATGGGCCTGGTTCTGAAAAATGAGTCATTAGCTTCATTGTACAAATGTCAGAGAAGTTACTCATGCAAACCTAGAGGTGTGATAAAAAATACAGTGGATGTTTTAACTTTAAAAATGTATACAGTAAAAGACACACTGCCATTAAACCCCTGAAAACACTCCCCTCAGTTTGTGCACACTCAACCCAGTGTTCTTGCCACTTTCTGAAGCAGCTCTGGAGTCCTCTTTCACGGATGTCTTTAGCTGTGCTGTCATGGCTGCTTTGATGTCTTGAATTGATGCAAAATGTTTACCTTTCACAGTCATTTTGATGTTGGGGAAGAACCTGAAGTTTCATGGTACCAGATCCAGTGAATAAAGTGGATGAGGACCCAGCATACGGTTTTTATGAGCTGCCTTTCTGTTGGATGGCACTTGGCATCAGCGTTCACAGACTCTTGATCATACCTTGTAAAGACATGCAAAAGGGCTCCAGAGCTGCTTCAGAAAGTGGCAAGAATGAAGGGGTGAGTGTGTTCAAAGCAAGGGGAGTATTTTGAGGGGATTTATGGCAATGTGTCTTCTACTGCAATACATTCTTAATAACTTAAACATTTGGCATAGATTTTGTTCACATCTTGGAGACAATATAGCCTACTACACGTCAATGCTACATGATATGGTCTATTGCTTTTGGCTACAAATATGTATAGCATGTTTCTGTATTGGATAGCATAGGCAATCATGATGTTGTGGTAAGTACTTGTGTCTCCAAACATAGGAAAGGTACAGTAAAAATACAAGGTGAAAGGCATTTTTGAGCTCCACTTTAATCTCATATGTTGTCCTTGTTGACCAAAATGTCATTTCATGGCACATGGCTATTATGATGAGATCATACTCCTGCACCATCTGGATGATATTTTAATCCTCTAACCCCATACAGTGCCCCTACTTTTGATGTCCTTATGAAAAGGAGAAAGTTGGACACACACACACACACACACACACACACACACAACATCATGTGGACACAATGAAGCCACTTGTAAACCACAGAATGACAAGGTTAGCAAACCCCAGAGCCCGGGAGGGGCAGGCTCAGCCATGGTTTCAGGCTGAACATGTTGCAGTGTGGTGCAACAGTAATAAGAAATCAGCAAAGCTGATCCTGTCTTTATTTAAACTTTTGATGTTTGGATGGATTTTTGGTGTTAATTATATTTCCTAAAACATGGTGTGAGTGAATACTGAGTTGATTAGAGCCCTTAAACTTTACACCGGGTGAACCCTGACTTGCCTTCGCCAGCCTTGGCCTACCTCAAAACTATGTGCTGAGGCTGGGACCCCGATTTCCACTCCCTGACTCCACGCGGTTCTCACACTCATCACTTTGCTATTGGTCCCCCAAATGAGGAAAGTGTACTTGGCAGATATTTCTGCTTGGCTTTCATGTCACCTCAGGCACAGGATTAACATGAAGCCTGATTTCTTAATTCTAAAGCAGTCCCTTTGCTGCTGTCCATGTTTGGTATGTTATTCTCCCATTAATCCTGGTTCAAAACTTGAGTTCTGTTTTTAACTCTCCTCTTTCTCATCACAAATATTCAGCTATTAAGTCAGGCTTGGTCTTCCCCTAGCTCCTGAGGAAAAAATGGCTTTGTTGTCTTTTTGTAAAATAAACACACTGCAATGTAAAATGGTGTATATTTTAGCAGGTATAAGGGGAGGCTAAAATGTTATCAGTAATCTCACTCTCAGGTGCCTCTGTCAGTGTTGCTTTGGGTATTCTTCCAGGTACTGGGCATTTCTTCTTCCAAAGGTATTTTCACAAAATGGGCCCCATGCCATACATGCTACTGGTATGCTTCTCTCTTAACCTTGTTAATTATTCATCATCTCGTTAATCATGGATGTCACTTCATGTCACTGAATGTCCCTTGAGGCTGGCCTTACTGCAGGTGTTTGCTGATCAGGGTGCCCAGGCCTGCAAATGTCCATTAGTACCATCTCCGGGTCAGATTTAGTGCAACTGTGGCTCAGGAGGGTATAATTTATACAAAAGAATGCAAAACTTTGCTAAAATATATGTCGGCAGAAACCTGGAGAATTTATATGGGAATAAATTTTCTGGCTGTTGGACTAAGGTAGATGGAAGAGAATATTGAATTCGGCTAAATTTATTGATATTAATTCACAGAGCCTGGTCTTTAATGAGGTCGCTTGCTCAGGGAGAAATGGCTCTAAGTTTGCTTCGTTGATTGAAACCTGGACTCGGGGGTGGCCTACGTTCGGTGAGGTAGAACTTCTGCACGTAACCCTGAGGAAGAAGTTAGGATGTCTAGGGAGGCAGACCACTGCAGCTGGTTAGTCACACAGTACTGCACGCTCCCCACCCTCCACCGCAGTGCTGAAGAGCCTGATTCTCCTCGGGGAAGGCGCCCAGAAGCGCGAGTGGGAGGGCTCTGACAGACGAACGTGAAGGGGCTGCTCCGGGGAGCGGGGGTGCAGGCTGCGGAGGAGCGGTCGCAGCGGCCAGGGCACGCCTGCCTGTGGACCTCGGGCTAAGCCTCTCCACCTGGCCTGCCGAGGACCTGCCTCCGTGACCCTTAGTAACCGCACTTGAGGAAGTAGCCCGTTCCTCCATGCTCGGAAACCCCCCGACCCAGGCGCAGGCGCAGGCGCAGAAACACCCCAAGGGGTCTGAAAGTAACCCATGGCCTAGACAGACGCATTCTCTACTCATCCACGTGGGCAGCATCACGTGGCACAAGTATAACAGTGCATCATCGGAAGGGACGTGCGCAATTGACACAGAAAACGAGACTCCGCAGGAGTTGTCAACCACGCCCCACATAGTCCCCTGGGAGGGGCTTGGACTGGGCCGGAAGGAGAAGACCTCTTTCCGGTACCTTTGGGGCTGCTGTGAGCCTCTTCGCCGGCCGCTCGCGCTCTGCAGAGCACTTCTCTTCTGCCTTGAATAAACGGACACTTTCCCTGCCCCTTTTGTGTCCGGTCCAATTCTTTGTGCAGGACACCAGGAAACTGGCAGGAGGGCCCGCAAGAGCTCCCATCCGGGGATGATCCACCCGCGGGACAGTGGGCGCCGCGGTGCCCCTGAACGACAACACGGCAGTCGCGCTTCCTTTCCAGACCCACGTAGCGCAGTTGCTGTGATGGGCAGCAGGATTAAGGGAGAACCAGAACGCTCTGCTCACTTTACCAGGAAAATCTGGAATTCCCTCAAATTTAAGTTTCTCGAGACGATAGAACAGGAACGGTGTCTCTTGACTTGTGGTCTGAGATTCCCTTCATTTGGTCTAAACCGTATTTAGGCCGAAATCCATCCGTTTGTCCTGGTCTGAACTCCAGTTCTGAAGGCCATTATGACTTTGGATGTTGGTGTTCACGCATGCTTGCTCCTTTCTTACGCGTGACCCATGGATAGGAAATGCAGAGACAACCCTCTGCTATACAGAGACAACTGTGGTCCCTGGCAGTCTCTGCGGATTGGTGCTGGTTCTGAGCTGCTACTTGTGACAGGTCTGGTGGCTGCAGACCCTAAGTGTTCACCACACACTTGGCCCTCCATGCACAGAGCTGGCCCCTCCTGCTCTAGAAAGTAAACCATGCAGAAAAGCTGGGGTTCCCCGTGATTGCTTGCTGCTTGTCAACAGAAGTTCCATGAAACTACGTTTTCATGCTTGTGACTGTAGATTTTCGTAAACAGTCTGTCATCTCTCGGGGAGAAGGGGCACTTTTCCTGGAAGGTGGATCGGAAGGGCTCTTAGAGAGCGTGGGCTACTGGCCTCTCCTTTTAAAGCCATGTTTTAAATAGTTTAGTTACTGCAGAGAACAGTAACGGTCACTGATATAATCCAGAGTTGTCTCTTAATAATTACAATGTAACTTTTTCAAGTATTAACTCGATTTGAAAACTTCTTTCTTCCCTCACAAATGTTGCATTGTCTAGCAGCTGCTGGATTGGTTTCTCGTGGTCCCTTACAATTTCAAAGCAATTTTTCTTTTCCTGGTCACTAATTGCAGTCTTATCTTCTATATCTGAAATTCTGTCTTCACATTGGCTCATTCTGCTGCATAGACTTTCAGTGGAGCTTTTAATCTCCTGGAAATCTGTTTGCATCTGTTTTATGGATTCCATTTGTTTCCTATGCTGGGATTCCGTCATGTTCCTTAGATCCTCTATTTTTTTATCTGTGTCCTCTCTAGATCATGTCTTGCACTATGACCACAATCTCTGCTGTTATGTGAGAAATTATTGCTGATTTCATTTTTTCCAGATCCTCTTTTGTTGCCAGTTCAGGGAGTCCAGGTGGTTGAGTATCAGATTGTTCCATCTCGTTTCCCTTTGGGGTTGCTGTAAGTGATCTGGAAGTCTGGTTCTGAGGCTTGTTTACATGCTTTCTCATTTCAAGGGGGGCAGGGGAATGCTGCTGGTGCTCCCTTGGCTCACCTCCTCTGTGCTGGGAGTAGTGGTAGGTTGGCCGGGAAGCCTCCTACTCTGGACTGGGAGCTGTAGCACCTTCCCTCGCAAATGTTAAGGTGTTTCAATTTGCCAAATGTACAAGCAATATGCAATCAAAGAGGATGTACACGTATCAATTGGGCACAGGGAAAAATGTCCAATGATGACACTAGGTCACCAAGGAATGGCAAAGCAAAGCTCCAAGGAGTGTGATCACACACCTGATGACGTGGCCGCTAAGAACAAAACAAGACCAGTGTGGGGGAGAAGTGAAGTCAGAACTCTGGCCCACTGTTAGTAAGATTGCAAAACCATGCAGATGCCATGGAAAACTGATTGGTCAAGAAGACCTATGGCAAAAATCAACAAGGCAACCAGCCCTGAGAAGATTTAAAGTGAAAGTTTCATGGCCTCTGGGACCGTACACCTGGGGCATAAATGCAGGAGTTGCCCCAGCCAGAGGTGTTTGGGATTACCCCAGGGCTCTGGGATCTGGAGATGTGGGCAAGGGTGTTGGGCAGAGGGGGATGAAGGGGGTGCCCGATGGGTTGAGCTAAGTTCTGGTTTCCTGTTTCTGTTTCTCTGAGGTGGCATCACCCAGCCAAGGTGGAGTAGAATTCTCCTTTCCTAAGTTAGAGGTTTATTGCTCAGGATGACACAGCCTGTCTGGCTGGAAGGGCTGCTGCATACCGCCTCACCCCCAGCCCCTCATCTAAAGCACAGAAGTGTGAACAGTCTCCTCCTGGGGCTGCTTCCCGCTGACTGGGGCCCCGCGTGGGCGAGGAGGGGAACTCGGCTTGGGTGTGGGCTCACCAGCCTCCGGGGATTGATTTGGATGACCTGGTCGAGGGGCTGGAAGAGACAAGGGCACACAGACTGTCAGGACCTCTTGAGAGGAGCAGCCCCCACTACCAGTGAACAAACCCAGTCTGATCCTGCCCGGTGTCTCCCTAGCTCTCAGGCTTTATTGGTGAGCCCTTTTGCTGTGTTCTGGACGATTCCTGACTTGTTGGCAGAGAAACAGCTTTTCTTCCTTTGGAGCAAGCAGAGGCCTCCCTCGCCGCGGTTTTGGAAGGCCATGCTGATAACGGAGGCGAGTAGGCTGAGGTCCGTGTCCCTGTCTAAACGGTGGGCAGGCGTAGGCCCAAGGAGAGGTGGAGGGAGTGTGGCAAATGTTAGGCGGCAGAGGTTAGAGGTAAATCTTTCATAGGGGCTGGTGTTATGGCGAAAAAGAAGGGGTGCTTGTGAAGATGGGGTAGACTATGGTAGACCCGGGGGTGGATGAACCGTCACCTGGTGGTGCAGTGGGGCCTCTGGTCAGGCCAAGAGGTAATGAGGACCTCAGTGTGAAAGAACTGGGCCTCGTCTAAGATGCCTGGTGACCCTTTGCTGTGAGGAAATTGAGCAACTGAGCAGTGCCAGTTATGTACAGGCTTAGAGAAGGGCTGTACAGTCAAGCGTCGTCAACCTACAGACCTCGGGTTGCAGTTTAGAGGTCGCAGGAGCCTTAGAACTGAGCCCTGTTTGGTTGTCAGCAGCAGCTCCCAGCAGATTGGAAAAGGAAGGTCAGGGCTGGCCTGCGGTTCGGAATGGCTGGTGCCATCTGCAGAGGTCTGGGGAGAATCTGACTGCCCCTTTGGTTCAGGGGAGGAAAGCATGGCTTTTGTATTTGCTTTATCTCTTGCTGTTTTTAGTCCTTCTTTGCCCAGTGTTTTATGACTGACCCAAAGGTGCTGGGCAGAAGTATCAAGGAAGTTTGGGTGCCGAGAATTTTAACCCTTTTGTCGTGATATATTTTTAATGATGAGTCAGCAAGTAAAATAATTGACAAGGAATGAAGTGGTCACATCCGGAGTGGCATGCACTGGGGACATCCTTAGGGGCCTTTTTTGTGTTTGCTGATTGTCATGGGGGATGACTTTGAGTTTAGAGTTGAAACCTAAACTAGGTGAGGAGATCTAAATGGGTTTTTGCAGTAGTCTTAGGCATTGGTCTGAGGCCCATTATTGAGAACTGTAGGATTTGGGAAGAAATAGACTGGAAAAGATAGTTGCACAAACACGAAGCAAAGAGAATTATTTAAGAATAATCAATAGTAGTCTCCTTACCAAGAAGAGCTGGACCCAAATAATATCTTTTGTGAAAGTTATGACTGGGTACTTAAGGGTAAGAGCTCTTCCTTGTAACTGCTCAGCTCCATTTATCTTTTGGTAGGTTAACACAAGTGACTCTCTTTTGATTTTGACAGTTTTTATGTTTGTTTTTCTTAATATCTCCTCTTGTCTTGAGGCATCGTTGGCTGATCATCGTTGTTCACTGCTATCCCTGTTGTCAGGGTGCTGGTCTTAACTGGTCTCATACAGGAGGGGAAGTAAGTGGTGATTTAAAGTTAGCATCATAGCCCCTTTCATCCACTTTTAAACAATGAAGTTTAAAAGGAGCAGGTCTTAGATGTAACAAAACCAACAAGAGTAAAAACAGAATAGCCAAACATATTTCTTTTTATAAGCCTCATCTTTTGTCAAACTTTTGACATCCCTGGACCTCCTAGTTTTGTCACTATCTTTCCTTTTTAAAAAAGTCTTGTTAGGGGCCAGGGGTTTAGCTCAGTGGCACTGCGCCTGCCTCATAAGCACAAGGTCCTGAGTTTGATCCCCAGTACCAAAAAAAAATCTTGTTAGGGCAAAACCCTATAACATAAAATATCAGTTTGTTATATTCTTATACCAAAAATATATCATTACATTTCTAACTTTTAAATTTTTTTATTCTACTTACTGGTTTCTTTCTGTAACAAGCCTAGTAGCTGCCTGGATTTTAAATATTCCTGGTATATTTTTATCTCAGAATTAACTCACAGATGCTATGTATTTATTAGAGCTGGCTGAATAACTGACTTTTAAGCAACCTTGAACAGTTAATTATCTTAGTACCAGCGGAAAGTAGAAAGAAGAGCAAAGATGTAACTTTTTAGCTAAGCTGACAGCCCGTAAAACTTTAGAAGACCTTGAGTGGCAAACTATCTTAGTACAGCGCACACAGAACCAACAAGAGCGAGCTAACCCTGTACTTGTAGCTTAGGAATCATCTCAAAGCTAAGCTGTTGGTAAGAAAGTTTTTAGGCACATCAATCAGACAAAAATATCAAGTTAAACCATAAAAATTTAAAGTAAATTTACAAATCAGTTAAGATTTTTTAATGGACCCTCAGTGCCTTTTTATGGTCAGAAAGGCTGTTTCGTCTTTGCTGGCTTCCTGAGACAAAAGTCAAGCTTAGCTTTTATTTGCTAGCACCCAGTGTAGGCCGTGTGCAGCCAATGTGTCACTTTTTATCTGATATTTGACCTTGTAGTTTGACTTATTATTTATACCAAAGTGAATCATAATAGACATCTCTGATAATATTTCTTTTATTTTAACAGTATAGAGTTACGCTAATAAGAGTTAGAAGGCAGAAAAGGCATCAGATTATGGAGGGGTTTTAGGTTTTTTAAGGAGGGAGAAAAGGCAGGTCTTTGGGCCCTTGGAGACCCCAAGTGGAATAGAGGAGCGGGTGGGGCCCCAAGCAAACGAAAGAGGACAGGCCCACCAGCAGGAGCCCAGTGGCTCTAGCAGGGCCAGGCCAAGGGGACAGTTGCCCAGGTGAGGGAGGATCAAGACCGCGTGTCAGGATTACAAGGTCCCGGTCTTCTGGAGGACGCCCAGAGACTTACCTGACTCCTAGGAGGTGAGTGCCCGGCTCAGAGGGATGGCCGGTGTGCGGAAGGACAGCAGTGGCAAGGGCAGCCCGTGTCTTGTCTGTCACCCGTGCTGTCTCCCTCCACATTTTTTCTGGAAAGAGGGTGTTGGTGAGGATGACGTGGACCTCTCCCCAGGTGAGGCCCGAGCACTGGGCCAGGTGTGGAATCTTTTGATACACTGCGTGGGATTGTGTGGGATGACCAGGCTTTCTTTTCTGTTTCTGCTGTGAGAATTCAGGGAGCGAGGAGGGAACATGATTGCAGGTAAATTCCTCAAAAAATTAAAAATAGAGCTACTACATGCTCCAGAAACCTCATGTTTGGGTATTTATTTTAAAAACCTGAATTTCAGAAAGATATTAGCACTCCCATGTTAATTGCAGCACAATTCACAATGACCAAGATGCAGAAACACCCTCAGAGCCTCTCGGCAGGTGAGTGGCATGGCAGCTTAGACCTGACTGTGTCCCGGTCTCGTGCATGCAGAGGCAAGGTTTGAAGGGGCTTGGACCCTGGGGCGCTCTGCTCATCGGTGGATTCATCCCTGTGCCCTGGCTGAACGTGCTCCGAGGAGCTGGGGCCTGGCCAAAAGTGCGTCCTCGGGGCTGATCTGGGGGAGTGTGCTCTGCTCCCTGGTTTCTCCCTCTCTCTGCTTCCTGGCTGCCATGAGGTGAGCGCCTTTCCTCCTCCGGGCCCTTCTGCCATGCTGCTTCTGTCTCGGAGCCAGCCAACCATGGACAGGATCCTGAGCCAAAACAACTCTCTTTTCCTTTAAGTTGTGGGTGTTGGGTATTTTGTCCCAGTGAGGGGGAAGTGACTGATATGAACAGATAGAGAAAATGTGGTGTAGGCATGGGAGGGCAAGCCGAGCCTCCCCAGAAGGTACCTGAGAGGGGTCCGTGGAGTTCATAGAGTTCTCCACGAGTGAGGTAATTATTTCCCAGTAAGAATAAGACGGAGAGGGTCAGTCATCAGCATCGGGGCAGCAGCAGAGCAGAGCAGAGCAGAGCAGAGCTGGAGCTGCCGCTCCCAAGCTCAAGAGCGCTGTCTTTATTCCTTCAGCAAAACAGCTACAAAGCCTCCCGTGTTCTTTAGTTCACAGGTGTTATAATGTCTTATCTGCTTACTGAGACATGGAGAGACTAAACAGCTGCTCCCCGACCTTGTCTGTGTCGTGCATGCATGGTTAGGTGTGATAGGTTATTCTTAGAAAACTGTGGCCCATTATGCACATGTCCTTAAGTGTCCTCAGATGCCCCCAGATGCCCGGGCTTTGAGTATAATCAGAAGTAGTACCCACAAGGTATATAATGGAATATTAGTCAGCCTTAAGAAGAAGAAAGTTCTGCGATATGTGAAGACCTGGATGAACCTAGAGGACACATGTGAAGAGAAAGAAGCCGGACCCAGACAGGTACTGTGCAATTCCACTTGGGTGAGCTGTCCGCCGCAGTCCCATCTGCAGGATCAAGGAGGAGGCTGACAGCTGCCTGGGGCTGGGAGGGCGGGAGTTGCTGTTGATCCAGGCAGTTTCACTCAAGCAGGACGACCGAGCTCTGGAGATGTGCTGCTACCCTGGACTCGCAGTCAACAACCCCGTGCTGCACTCTTACACGTCCATCGGGAGGGGTCAGGGTCAGCTCTGATGTCCCCAAGCTCCTGTGTGGAAGCCGTGGTCTCCAGGGCAGCGGGTCCAGAGCCAGAGGTGATTGGGTCACGTGGGCTCTGCCTTCAGCAGTGCACTGATAGTTGGGGGATCCCGAGCCTGACAGGCTGATGGGGTGGCGGGGGACGCTCCAGAAGGGCTCTCATTGGAAGGAGGCGAGGCACCGGGCACAGGCCCACCCCGTCCTAGCCGCAGTGAGCTGGCCGCTCTGCTCCTTCGCATGCTCATCAGCGGCCAGAGCATAGGGCCAGGACCATGGACAGAGCCCGCAGGGGCCACGCGAACCTCCCTCCTTCACCTTGCCTGCTCGGGGACTTGTCTGGGTGAGAGAAAGCCGAAGGCCAGAGGGAAGCCTGGTGCTGGGTGTCCGGTGTTCTGACCACAGTCATAATAAAAAGGAACATACATCCATTATTTGAAACACGGAAAAGGTGTAAAAATGCGGAGAGAAGAAAACGTGTAGCTCTCTAGATCCATCGCCTGTTTTTTTACCAGCATTAATTAAAATGCTAAGATTAGAAAACTTTATGCATTCTTTTTTTTCTGATTGTTTCTAGATTAGCCTCAAATGTACTGTTGGGTCAATACATAATTCGTTGACCTCTGCCCCTTTTTTCCATGTGAAATGTAAGATTGTATATATTCTCTGAAAATCAAGAGCCGTATCTAGGACAGGCCATTATTTCCTGAATTACTGAAGTCATCCTGGAGATAGAGTTGTTTTGAGATGATTGACTTTTTCCATTATTCCACAAGCCTGAATACTTACTACTTTGATCCGTTTTCACTATTCATATTTTAAAATCTCTCTGGGGAACGCAGAACAAGCCTCCTAGACTCAGCCCCCCTTTTAGAGCCTTCTGCTCCCTCTGTCCTCCTCCTGCCCTGGGGCTCCACCGTGGCCTCCTGGCGGACTCGTCAGACCCAGTCCCAGCTCAGAGGTGTCCTGTTGGAATGCTGCCCCGGGGCAGAAGCTCAAACTCTGCTGGCCTCCAGACCTATTCCAAAGTCTCTTCTCAAGTGAGTAAAGCAATGTGGTGATTGAGTAAGGTTTGATTCTCACTTAAGCCCTGCTTCCTTCCCTCAAGGCCAGGCTGCATTGTGACAGAGGCCTCCAGTGGCTGCGGTATCAGTGTCCTGTTGCTGCAGGAGCCAGTGACCACGGATGGACGCAGTGTCTTCAGTCAGCACACAGCCTTTATCTCACAGTGTGGGGCCACAAGCCTGACACGGTTCTCGGGAAGGCCATCAAGGTGATGGAGGGCTGTGTCCTGTTCTGGAGTCCCGGAACGAGCAGCTGCTATCTGGCAGTTTTCCTGCAGCCCCTCTCCCCTTCCAAAGCCCGAAATGTCCAGTTGAGTCTCCCGCATGCCATCATTCTGACTCTGACACTTCCGCCTCCTTCTTCCATGAACCAGAGCTCTGATGGTGACCCTGGGTCAACCCAGGTAAGCCAGGACTGGCCCTGGTCAACTTCCCTAACTTCACTGCACTTCGAAGTTCTTTTTGGCACATAAGGTAACACTGACACGTTGCAAGGATTGGAACAAACACTTATAAAAAAGTGGGACAGAATCATTGAGGGGAAGGTGACATTGCTCAAGCTGTGACAGAGAGATGGTCATGACGGAACAGGAACTGCCCAAGGCATGCTGCCAGGTCAGAGCCAGAACGCGGGAAAATATTCTCAAGGAAGCGTAAGGTTTCTTTCCCAAAGCAGTTTAGACTTCTTGGTATGAAGTTCATTGTCCTGGAAGTAGATTTGTTTGGGCCATAAGTAAATTAAGACGAGAGTGTTTGTATAAAACGGAGGAAGCTGAGAAAGTATTATACTGAATCCAAGGCATTTTGAATAGAAAGCCCAAATAATTCCACTCTTGCAAGATTGCATGTGCCTGAATTATCAAAATTACCTTTAGGAAGATTCCACTGCTTTATCATATGCTTCATTCTGACACAAGTTTTCAGGCAGCAATGCGAGTCATGTGTTAGTAATTAGCATTGGCTGTGAGAAATTACTTCCAAGTTTCAGCGGCTTAATCCAAGATGGTTTCATCCCTGTGGTCCGAGTGTCCCCCATCCACAGCGGTGCGAGGAGGGACTCGGGGGGGGACGGCTCCTGGGCCGCTGCCCTCTTGAGCACCTTGGTGCAGCTCTCATCGCCGTGGGTTTGTCCTCGTGTGCTTTCCTGCCTGCCCACCTTCCACCACAGGACGGTGCTGACGGTCAGAAGGCCCTTGCCAGGGGCTGCGGCTGTGCCCTCGGACTGCCTAACCTTCAGCACTGGGAGCCATTGTGTTTGTATTCTTTAGGAATTGTCCAGTCTCCGGCAACCTGTTCTAGCAGCAAATATAGACTTAGACAAGGGCACAGACCACAGCAGATGAGTGACTCTCTTAGGGGTTCTCGGGACCCAGAATCCTTCCTGCTTCCTTATCTTTCTGCTTTCCCGTAGGACTTGGGGTTCCTTCACTGGGTGGCTTCCCCGGCTAGCTGACAAACAAGATGTCACAGGCCATGTGGGATGTTCCAGGAATCAAGCCAGCGAGGGGACAGCACCACCCAATTCCCTTGGCCAGGCGGGTTACCCCAAGAGGGCACCTAGTGTTGCCGGTGCATTCTTTGGTGGGAACTCTCAGTCGGCAGTGCTCACCGATGATCGCTTGCACGCCATCACACGAGGCACTAGCAGAGGGCGCCAACGCACGGCCAACAGTCCCCATGCGAGGGTATGGAAAATGGGTTAATTCAAGACTGTTTAAGGCAGTTATTTGGTAAGAAGTTGTCTAATGCTCCGTTTTGAGTCAGTTGTTTAGGAATTAGGGACACATTTAATCCCTAGGAATAATGTATAAATGATGTCTATGTATAGAAACAGATGACAGGGCATGATTATTGTCAAATTAACGGAGGACTGCTACACAAAGCAAGGAGAGAAAATTAATGGGCATAATTATTGAATGTGTAGTGACATTAATAGGGAAAAGGAAACAAGTTAGAATTACCACAGCCTCCTTTTTATTACAGCAGACTTATTTTCAGCAGACTTGGTTACCCCACAAGTATGGAGTGAGAACAGATTAAGCATCTGCTTGCTTTTGGGGGGTCTAATTTTGCTGTCCTTCATACTTTGAGACAACCCATATGACCCAGTAGAACAGCTATGGGGGCAGGGAGCTGGTATTTCTTCAGCTCCTATTGCTGGTACCACACAGGAAATTCTAAAGGAAGGTAGATGCTTGCTATCTGCATTCCTAGGAGGGTGCTCTGAGGCGAAGCCCAGGGAACTCACATGACTAGCTGAGGGACACAGGCTAAATAATCACGGGACCAGGATGCCTCATAGGCCGTGAGACCTGGCCCACTGCTCTGCATGGCGATACTGTGATCCCGTGACCAATGAAGGTATTCTGTGGCTGACATTTTGGACATTTCATAAAGGTATGTAAGGCAGAATAAAAGACTGCTTACTTGAATTCTGAAAAACACTAAAAGAAATGTGAAATGCTGCGAGATTCAAATGTATTGATTTGGGCACCACAGAAAAATCATGTGCCTTTCTCATTGTACTCTTCATGCTTCATTCCCTTCTCCTTCCTTTCTCGTTTATATCTAACACATTTCTGAGAAGGGAGTGATGGATGCTCTTTGGCTGACTCTCAGCAGAGTTACAATGTAGTGAAATTATCTTCAGATTTCTAGCTAAATGGATTGTTTGCTTTGAAACTGTGAAGAATCACCAGTATTGATCAGGGAAAAACAGCCCATGCAGGTAGCACATGCATCTGTGCTCATACGAACATATGTGATGTGCATTTCTGAGGTCTCTCTGTTGTGTAATTCTGTGCTCTTGGGCTTCAGTGTTGCTTTGTGTCATTGTAATTCTTTGATTTTTACTTTAGTATGGGAAATTTCATTGCATATGCTACAGTTTGCTTTTCCTTTGGATTTTTTGACAGACATTTGGGTTATTTTCCAGGTTTTTTCTATTACCAACAATGCTAGCACAAATATTCTTTAAGGAATATTGTGTTGCCCATGTGCAAATATTTCTGTAGGGAGCGTACATTTTTAGGACGGTGGTTCCTGGGTTGTCATGGTGTGAGTGTGTCCATTTATTAGCGTCTTTCCAGTGTACTCTCCCAGCGGTCATGGGACAGTGTGTATTTGCTCTACAACCCCATGCTACACTTGGGAATTGTCACTTTTTAAGTCCTGCCAACCCGATAGCTCAGTGTACTCTAATTTGTGCAGCCCTGAATGCTTCTGATTGTGAGTCATTCGCATTTCCATTTCTATCATTTTCTGGGATTTTTGCCTACTTTCCTCTGTGTTGTCTTTTTATGGTTTAGACAAGATTTAAAAAAAAATTTAAAACATATATTATGGACACTAAATTTGATGGTAATTTGTGATGTAATTCTTTAGTTCATTAGTTCATGAACATTGTTTGCCACTTTAGGTGTTCTTTAATGTATTTCAAGTACAGTTTTATATTTTTGTCAATAATGGTTTTGAATGTTTTTTGTTAAATTTATTTGAGTCATAAATATTTTAGTTTTTCTATGGAAATGTACATAAATGTAATAGATTTTTACATATCACTTTTATTCTCTGCAAAGTTAAATTATTTTCTTAATTCTAGAAAATATGGATTTTGCTGGACTACTTAAATGAGTCATTTTCAAATAATGATAGTTAAATTTCTTCCCTATTTTTGCTGTTCATTTTGCTTCATTACTTTTTGGAACTGACTAAAGGCTTTAGTATACAGTTAAAAAACAACTGGACATCCCGATCATCTTCCTTAACTTAGCAGGAACGTTTTCATCATTGTTTAGTGTTAGTATGTCTAGGGTAGATACTCTTTATCAGGTAAAGGAAGTTTGCTAATTAAAAAAAAATCATTGCCAAATCTTTGCCCTGGGTGAAGGAAAGAGGAAAGAAAATAATAAAGGACAACCTACTTAGTTTTTAAATTTGTTATTATTATATTTTTAATTTCTCAATGTTCCATTGTCCTTCCTTTCTCCCTCCTCCTCTCTTTTTTCCTGGCCTCTATTCTTCCTTTCTTGTAATACCAATTTTGTCTTTTTATATTCTTTTATTATCCCTTTATACATTTTCAGGAACATTTTGATTCTTTAATATATTCATTTTTAGTTTATAATTCCACTGTCTGAAGTCCTGTATATCTAACTTTGCTATCCATTGCTTCTACCACTTGTGCTGAGGTAACATGTTCCCTTGTGCATTTCATTAGATTTCCCTTTAAGTTTGTGTTTTGGGGAATTGTGCCTGTTTAGTATCTTTGAGACTTCAGTGCCAACTTGCACCTGTTGAGTATTTATTAACACTCACTCTTGTCAAATGTGGGGCTATAGCAGTGCTGGGGAATGGGAGGCTCTGCCAGCACAGAAACACTTGGTTTCCCTGAAATCCTGGGGAGCCTGAGATTGGGCTGCAAGGTCGGATGAGGGCCAGCTGGTAGATATGGCTTCCAAGGGACAATTTTATGTTTGCTTCTACCCAGTGCCATGTTCCGTAACAGGCAATCTCCCCTCCCCTGAATTTATTTCTCCTTCATATGTACCTTGTGGGTTTAGGCTTTTGGGGTTCCTGATTTATTGAGGCATTTCCTATTAGATTCCTTGTCTTGGTTATGTTTCTCCCAGGATTTATCTGCTGTTACCTGCAACACAGAAACCTGAGTTCAGCTTTACAGGCCGCTATCCCCAAGGGGAGAGTCAGGCTCAAACTCAGCCTCCTCTCTGGGTTTCTGTTTTCACTTGGCTTTTGGCTAAACTTTATTGTTAATGCACCAATACATTTAAAATTAAGTTTATTGTTTTAACTGTTTTCTGAGGGAGGGGGTCACAGTGCCAAGTGTGTCGTATTACTGGAAATAGTTTTTGAAAATAATTTATTCCTATAATAGATTTAGGATTTGGCATGGAAAAAATGGGGTGGGACGAAATCTATGAAACGAGGTTTTGTGTTTAGACACAAGATTATATATGTACTCGAGAGACATTTATTCACTTGTTCATCTCTTTTTTTTTTTTGGTGCCGGGGATCGAACTCGGGACCTTGTGCTCGAGAGGCAGGCGGCGGCACCACTGAGCTATACCCCCGGCCCTGCCTGTCTCTTAAATGTATGCACGGGGTCCAGGGTGTGCACGGTTGTGCTACAGGTACGAAGAAGCACGATGGATAGAAGTGACATGCAATAAAACGGTGCAAGTGAAGTGCTCACCACTGACTGGAAAATACAGCAGAACACTTTAAAACACAGTTAATGCAGTAACAAAATTTCCTTCACTTAAAAACATTTTTATTATAACACTAAGGGAAAAGAGGGCAAGCAGCCCACAGGGTACAGGTTGGACAGCCGGGCAGGGAGAGGGTGGAAATTCACTCAGCGGGAGGGACAGAGCATGCGCGAAGGGCAGCGGGCGGAGCCGGGTGGGGAGTTCAGCGCCGGGGGTCCGCGGGCGAAGGACTAGGCGGGGGTCGGGGTCGGGGTCGGG
>NW_004624739.1:34503104-34540204 GCF_000247695.1 Heterocephalus glaber | reverse complement strand
CCGCGGGGGGTCGGGGTCCGGGGCGGGGCGGGGGGGCGGTGCTGGGGCCGGGCAGGGGCGCGGTTTGAAGTTAGATTAGCAGCGGACTAATTTATTGCGTAAGGTATGGAACAGTAAGTGCTTATGTGATGTATAAATTAAGCTTGCAGACATTTCATTACGTCTGGCAGCGAAGGTAGCTCGTTGGCGCCGGTTAATGTGCGCTCAGCGGCAGTGGTTGCTCAGAGACGCGAGCTCCGAAGCCGAAACCGAAGCCGAAGCCGAGTCCGCCCTGCCGAGAGGCGCAGCAGTCTGGTCGCACCTGCCAGGCAGCTTCTGACATTGCCTCCGGTTCTCAGGATGGCTTGATGTCGTTTACGTAATTATTTTCTTCTGTTTCTTAGAAAAATGACTTGTCTTCATAGGGTTGAAATCCCATCTTGTTTTTCCTTCTGTGAATACGATTCATGTCTAGTTGTAACTGCAAAGACACAATATTCAGATTTCAGACTCCCAACCTTTTTATCCTCTTTTTTTCTCATTTTAAAGAGAGCAGAGCTGGTTCTTGTTTGGATAGTTTTGGTCATTTTATTTAATTTTATTAGATTATGATATTCTTTCAACGGGATCCCTTTAAATTTCTTACGCCACTTAATTTTGTTGCTAAGAAAAAAAAATGCCAATCAGGATTTGTTGCATCAAAATTCGAGATCTACTTTGTAAATGCTGAGGGTCAGAGAATTGTCAAAGGAACACTAATAAGCATGCTACAAATGGCTAGTGTAATTTTATTTCCGCGCTGAGGTGAAAAATGCGAATGTGTGTGTCTGCACTCCCTGAGGAGGGCCTGGCGGGTCTTTCTCAGGCAAAGGCAGTGACCTTACAGATCAAAGTGGATCTGGAAGTGTCTCAAGGGGCATTTCTCCCCGAGGTACAGTAAGAATTGCATCACCAGGGCAGTTATTAAGCTCTGTTGAATAATTCTGTATTTTAAAAGAGGAAAGTGACCTTTTGTATCTCCCAGAGGGTTGATGACATTACAGATATATTCAAAATAAAAGTGATTGGAACAGGACTGTCGTTGTAACACCAGCTTTACACAAACTCAAGACAAGTTTGGCATACAGTTGAAAATATAAAAGTATTTTAAAGAAAATATTTCATGATACTGAATTTAGGTGTGTGACTTATTTCTTCTTAATCAAAAAGCTTATGGTTTATGGTGAATGGAGAACAGAAGTATACTATTGAAATTCTCAATTTTGTACGCTTTGAAATGTGGACCCATTTATCTTTAACAATAACTGTTGGTTTTCTTCAATTATCGGAGTTATATATTTTTCACATTTTAGCCTATTTGAAATTTGAGTATTTCTCAAAAAGCAATGATAAATGAAACATTTGGCACATTTAAGCACACTCTGTGCTTCTCAGAGGCCCTTGTCTTTGTGGTAGCAGTCAGGTGCTTCAATTTTAACTAGGGTTTGAATCCCAATGTTGATCTAACGATTTAAAAAAGAGATATCACTACAATGCAGAAGTGGAAAGAAGCATTATTTTATATAAGAAAAGGCTATTAAATGCCAAACAAGTCGAAGTTAGTAGAAAATTGCCAAATCTCTTGACTGTATTACGGTGTTTCAAAGCCAGGAAAGATTATGTAAGAGATTTGTGGTCTTAAAGGATTATTATTCAGGTGCTAAGCATCTATCAAAAGCTTCTGGATAACTTTCAAGAGAAGATTATTCACTTACAGGGATGAGGACTTCAGTTGAGCAAAACAGTGAACTTAGTTTATCCGAGTAGGAGATGCAAACAAAACCCTGCAGTGATCCTGTTAATCTTGGAGGTAAGGCCAGGATTGCAGGCTGGAGTATACAAGCGGCCCAGGGTCACACTGCCTGGCTGGGGTCAGGTCAGGAGCCTGAGGCCCATGGGAGCCACCGAGCTACACCTTGCAGCTTCGGATGCAGCCAGTGCCGCGCATAATTACGTAAATAAGTATATGGTATCGTAAGTATGAAAGCAAGGTAATGTACATTTTAATGTTCTGTTTCTCAGAAACATCATACATACTTAGAACAAAAAATAGAGATCTCTAAGCTCCAAGGTGGATTTACCTGTAAATTACTTCCTACTAATGTGATATGTATTTTGGTGGTACTGGGGATCAAACCCAGGGGTGCTGTACAGCTGAGTTACATCCCTAGCCAGTTTTAGTTTTGAATTTCTTTCTTTCCTTTTTTTTTTTTTTTAACTTTGAGACAATGGCTTACTAAATTGCATGAGCTGGCCTTGAACTCACAACCCTCCTGCTTCAGCGTCTCTAGGAGCCTATCTGTACTCCCATTCCTGGACTTATGATATTCTGTTTTATAAGGTTTCTAGATATGAACGGGGCTGGCAAAGCTGCATTTAAGTGTCACAAACTCGTATCTCTGTGGACAAACGAAGAAAGGGGGCTGGGTGCAACAGTGTGCAGGAGACGAATGATTGCTGCTGATGTCTGAGGAGGTTGAATGACTTTTTCCTAGGCCTTCTACATTGTGTAAATTGCTGGTGATTTTGAACACATGGAAGCTTTTCTAATAAGATTTGTGGTTGTAGAAAAGGAGCAGGGATCAAAACCTGATGAATCTAGTAGCTCTAAACATTTTTGCAGGGTGGAATTATACAATGAATCCAGTAAGATTATTTTGTGAGTGAAAAACATCAGAACTTGAACTGAATATATAAAGTCAGTGTATCCAGATTAGCTAGTTGCTAGTGTCTAAGCATCCCTCTAAACTTTCCTAAGCCTCAGTTTCCCTGCATGTAAAATGGGAATAATTTTTTTCTACTGATAAGGTCTCAGAACAGTGCTGGTATACAGTAGGTGCTCAGGCAATGCTACTTACTACTTTTCTAGAAATCTTGGAAGAGTCCAAGCTTTGCCATTATGGGGTATTTGACCTTGGGGAAGGGATTTATCCTTTTAAAGCTTCATTTTCCTCATTTGAAGTGGGGCTAGAAATCGTACCTACCTACTTCATATTTCGTTGTCACAGAGAAAACAAGATGATGTGTGTGTGAGGCCACTTTTGAGCTCCTGGGAAGCTAATGAACTCCTTGTGCACCTTCTCAACTTACAGAAAATCCACCTTGTGATGATCCATGGCTGTGATGATAGAATCAGAACCTCTCCAGAAGGAGGGAAATTATACGTCTACTCTACTGTCTTACAGGCTCAAACAGTGCTGGTAAGTCCATTTGAATGTCATCTTAAGAGAAATGTAGGGAAATGGAGGTCCACACAAAATCAAATCATGAAAAATAAAGAAGGAAGATAAAATGTTTATCTGGAGGAGAAGCCCTCTGCAGGATCATCGCCGAAAGAGGCTTGCCCTGTGTGGACCATAGAAGTAGGGTTATGATAATAGGGACAGATTTGGGGCTCTTTGGGAGAAACATTTTTACAGGGTAGAACGACACAGTGAATCCAGTCTAATTATTTTACCACAAGAGCTGTCTAAATGTAGTATGGCTGCCTCTGAAGACAGTAGCTTCTCAGTCACTGCGATTTTTTAAGACTGAAAGTCTTTTGAGGGAGAACTGCAGAGAGAATTCAGGAATTTGACACGGGATCTGCTCCATGAACTTTGAAGGCCAGTCCTTCCTGAGATTCCACGGTTCTGTAGGTGTGACTTCTTTACAGTGCCGAGCATTTAAACCCTTTAAACAAGTCTTGTGTCTAATCACCTAGTTTTTAAATTTCGGATTGTTTGGCTAAAGTACCCCACAATGAGTGGGAATTGCACATCCCTGACCTTTAAGAGCTACAACTTATTCCTTCATTACTCTCACCTGAGATTTCTGGGGAAAGGGATTTGTAGAATCTGTGCATGCCAGTCATACTTTTGTTTCTTTTAAAAGAAGAAAGTTGATAAGATGGTTGAAGAATTGTTGGGTCATAGGTCATTAATGGCCTGCTTTAATATCCTGTAATGCTGTTTGTTACACCCTCGAGGCCAGCAGTTTCTAGGCCCCCCTATGGGATAGAACTAGCAAAGCAAGTGAAAGGTACAGAAGGGGAACGTCCTGCTGTTAGAATATTTGTAAAACAATAGTTGATTGTTGTTTCTAAAGAGACTTTCTAAGGGGAGGAGGTTTCTAAGCTTCTCCTTCTGAGCTCATCTAAAGGGCAGGCAGGTGGGTCAAGCAGCAATATGGAGTCTGTCTTGCTAACTAGCGTCCTTCATTCCCCACTGGTTCTTGTAACTTAATCAAATCTTTGATTTCTGTATTTACTCTTCAGATTCGTTTTCTAAAACGTCTTCTAAAATCTCATAATTTTGTCTCAATACCATCAGTTTAACTGTATCAACCTTCTGTCTAACATATTTAGTCAGATCATTGATAATACAAGGTCCCACGAGCAAAAGCAGAAGTAAGATAACTAAGGGGCCTGCTGCAGCAGAAACTAGGGTAGTTAACCATGGGGACCAGTTAAATAGATTTTGAAACCAATTTTGATCCTTTTGTTGAGCTTATTTAGTCTTTAAAATTTCCCTGACCGTAGCTAAGGTATCTCTAATGACACCAGACTGATTGGCATAGAAGCAACAGGTTTTATTTATTTATTTTTTTAGGGCTACGCATAACCCTGTTTGTTTCATGAACAGGAGGTCAAGTCCTCTTTGATTTGTAGGACCATCTCAGGGAATCAACCTGGTTTTTTAATCTGGAGATTGAGTCTTTCAGGTGACCCAAATCTCTGGCTACTTGGTGGCTTAGGGCTTTAAAATTTGTGTCCTGAAGTATCAGGGAGGAAGTTCCAATAGCTGCTGACCAGGCTATTCCTAATCCCACCAGAATGGGCACTAAAATGGGGGCAGCCCCTTTACTCCTATAGTGTTCAGTGGTTAATCCCAGATGTTCGTGGCCCCCTTTTTTTATTACAATACAAGACTTGTGGAACAACATACAAGGTGACACAAAATAAAGTGGCAGATTGGGTAGCCAAGACTGATTTGGGAATGTATTTCATCAAGTCCTTGGTGCAAGCAAACCAAGCATATCAGGACCAGGTCTCCTGGCTTGAAACCATGGGGCCGGAACATCGCAAGGGTTTTTCTCGAGCCTGTTGTACTGTAGCCTGGATCTCACTCTGAAGAATCTGTAAGGCTTGAAGAGACTGAAGTAAAGAGACACAAGAACTCTCTGTTATCTGTTCAAGGTTTAACTTAGGGAGGAGTGGCGGTGGCCTCCCATACAGGATTTCAAAAGGGGTAAACTTGTCACATATGGGGTACATCTAACTCTTAACAAGGCTAGAGGAAGCAGATTGGGCCACCCACCGCCAGTTTCTAGAACATATTTAGTCAGGATTTCTTTCAGGGTCCTATCCATTCTTTCCACTTGCCCTGAACTTTGTGGGTGATAGGCACAGTGTAACTTCCAATCGATATGTAGTGCCCTTGCCAACAATTTGGATGTCTGTGTCGTGAAGGCAGGCCCATTGTCGGACCCCAGGTAACGAGGGATGCCAAATCGGGGAACTATCTCCTGGAACAAAACCTTAGTTACTATGTTGGCTGATTCTCCATGAGTGGGGAAAGCTTCTACCCAACCTGAGTAGGTGTCAACCAACACCAGTAAATATTTGAACCTATTGCTGGATTTTATTTTGGTGAAATCAAGTTCCCAATATCCCCCTGGCTCTCTTCCCCATAGTCGATTACCTTTGCTCCTTGGTCTCACCTTGGAGTTTACCTGTGCACACACCTGACACCTGGAACTGATGTCCTGGACCATAGAGGTCAGTCCTGGGATTGAAAACTTAGAGCTCATTAGTCTTTTTAACGTTGATTCTCCCAGGTGAGTTAAGTGATGGAACTGATGAACAAGTTGTTGCCCCAGGGCTCAGGGGAGACAAATTCATTCGTTTGTCCCTTTCCACCAGCCTGAGTCCAGTTTTCTACCCCCTCACTTTTGGTTTTCCTCTTTCTCTTCTGGGCTATATGTGGGTCTTTCTGGCAGGTATCCAAGGGTCGGATGGGCAGAATGTCTATTGGCCCCACTGGTTCTCTGGCCACCCTTCGGGCCTCATCATCGGCCTCTCGGTTACCATGGGCTTCAAAGCTGTCTCTTTTTTGGTGGCTTTTTTAATGAATAATGGCCAACTCCCTAGGTTCCCAAATTGCCTCCAATAAGGCCAAAAAAATTTTATTTTGATAGTTTTCCCTTCTGATGCCAATAGCCCTCTCTGCCTGCAGATGTCGCCATGCACATGGGCAGTGGTGAATGCATACCGGCTGTCAGTGCAGATGTTTACAGCCTTGTCTCGACCTAACAGGGCTGGAGTTAAGGCTATTAGTTCAGCCCTCTGCGTTGAGGCCCCCAGTTTAATGCCTGTGTCCAGTGCACCTGTCCTCCTGGACTGACTATGGCCACCCCCGCATACCTGACTGGGTCTTCCACGAAGCTGTTTCCATTGGTGAAGAAGGTCTCATCAGTCAGGTCTGGGTGGTTGGTGGTGGAAGTTGTCAGAGTGTCCAGACAGTCATGGAGGGGTGTGCATACGAGTCGGAGTCCGGGAGTAAGGTGGCTGGATTGAGAGTCATTTCTTGGGCGAATTTGATGTGTGGAGCATCCAGCAACAGGACCTGGTACTGAGTCAGGTGGCATTGGAGAGCCATTGTTCTGGGGCTCCTCTCAGCAGTGTGTCCACTGCATGGGGTGCGGTGATGACCAGGTCTTGTCCCAGGGTGAGCTTATTTTCCTCTTTGACCAGGAGGGCATTGGCTGCAACTGCTCTCAAACAGCTAGGCCATCCACTTGCCACAGGATCACGTCTTTTAGACAGGTAGGCCACAGGTCTGTTTCAAGGCCCTAATGCCTGAGCTAGCACTGCTTTGGCTGTGCCCCCTCGTTCAGCCACAGACAACCAAAAGGGCTGGGTGACATCAGGTAGGGCCAGGGCTGGTGCTGACACTAAGGCTTTCTTTAAAGCCAAAAAGGCACTTTCTCCTTTTCTGTCTGGAGGGACTGTTTCTTGTGCCTGGAGTACAGCAATAGTGACTTTCCCAGTTTTTTGGCTAGGACTTTCTGGGGGGCATCATGGTTATCATAAACTTTCTGGGCTATGTTCAGGAGTTCAGTCCTATTCTTTCCCTCAAATCCCTCCAGTTTTTGTAATTTTTTTCTAATATCTGAGGCCGACTGGGAAACAAAGGCCAAATTTAAAGCTGCTACATTTTTGGGAGCCTCTGGGTCAATAGGAGTGAAAACTCTATAGGCTTCCAAGAGTCTCTCTAAAAACGCAGCTGGAGACTCCTTTTTTCCCTGGCGAACCTCACTTACCTTACTCAAATTAGTGGGCTTTCTGGCCGCTGCCTGGAGTCCCCCTAATAAGTGCTGGTGGTAGTCCCCAGCCTCCTCTTACTGTCATCATCATTGGAGTCCCATTCAGGGTGTCGCGATGGAACTACTGTTTCAGCCTTGGCCGAATGCCCTGGAGTTCTGGGAGTGACGCTGGGGTTTGGCCCCAGGGCCTCTGACTGCCTGTTGATAAATGCGGTCCTGTTCCTCAGTGGTGAACAGGATCTGTAAAAGCTGCTGGCAATCATCCCAGGTTGGCTGATGAGTATGAAAAACAGACTCAAGAAGAGATTAATGCCTGAGGTTTTTCAGAGAAGGGGGGATTTTGATGTTTCCAATTGTAAAGATCACGAGTTGTAAAAGGAACATAAATCAATCCTCCCCTGGGCTCTGTCTGTTTTAAAGGAAAAAGGGAGGAGGAAGATGGGGCTGATGGACCGTAGTCCTGTCCCGATCGAGTGCCAAAGGTCGATCAGGATCTGTGGGGCTCCAACTCCCGTGACCACATTCCAAACCTTGCCAGCAATGTGCATAGAATAAGTTCCCACCAGGGGCCAACCAACTCCAAAACTGGGCCATTTTTATTGACACAGGGTTTGTAATTTGCCTTTTGAAAATTTCATGCCATATTCATCTTCCCTGTCTGTGGAATAAATTTTTTTGAAGTTATTCAAAACACAATCAAGTGGAGTTCCTTCTGTGGACTGTGAGGAACCCATAATTTTAGCCTGTGAAAACGCAAAAGGCACACAGAGCAAGCAGATGGACAACAATAAACAGACAAAGACAAACTTTGGCCAAGTAAATCCTCTGGGACCAAATGGATTCGAACCCCACCCAGGGAGTCGCTCTTCTGAGGACTCCGACCCAGTGAGTCTGCTTGCCATCGCAAAGAGACTCTAGGTAGGAGGAACCTGTGCCACGTCTGGCTTCCTCCTACCTACCCACAGTGCACTAAGAATCATTCGATTCTTACCTCTAGAGGGTTTCCCAATAAACTCCTGTGGGTCAGTTTATCTGCAATAGGGCCCGACTGGGACTGGCCTACCTGGAGCCCCAGAATACCGTCAGGGTGGCCTAGCCCCGGAATACCATCAGGGTGGCCTCTCCTTCCGCAGACCAGTGTCCGGAGGGGTCAAACACTGCTGATGTCTGATCCTGGTCTCTCCTAAAAAGAAACAAAGGCTCCAAGATAATAAGCTGCAGAGCAGCTGGCTATCTCACTGGGGCCTCCAAGAATGTTACACCCAGTGAGAGGGAACCAACCAGAGACCGATATTAAATCCACACAGGAGTTTATTACCGGCCAGGACCTGAGCCAAGCATCGGACTTGAGCCTCGACTGGGGGAAGACAAACATGCTTCATACACCTTTGAGGCCAACAGTTTCTAGGCCCCCCTATGGGATAGAACTAGTAAAGCAAGCAAAAGGTACAGAAGGGGAAGGTCCTGCTGTTAGAACATTTGTAAAACAAACATTTGTTGTTTCTAAAGAGAGTTTCTAAGGGGAGGAGGTTTCAAAGCTTCCTCCTTCTGAGTTCATCTAAAAGGCAGGCAGGTGGGTCAAGCAGCAATATGGAGTCTGTCTTGCTAACTAGAGTCCTTCAGTCTTGTCCCTAGTAAGGTCACTATTGGTTAACAGGTATGCAAATACTGGGTATATGGTTCATAAACAAGCTTGGTATTACAAGGCATTCTTTGAACAAAATGTCTCACAGGAGAAATTATACTGACATTTTCTGTCTCTTTCAGCACAACATCCCACTTCCAAGTGATTAAGTTTTTCTGTGCTTTTTAGTTCATGGTTCCTAGCCTTACAATTATGTTATAAAAAACTCAAGGGCAGCTCTCTGCTTCTTTGTATATTAACAAATAAATCATGAGTGATTGGAAAGGATGGAGAAGGGAACTTCCCTGAGGTTCAACTTGATGTACTTTGTCTGGAAGACGGAGATGTGACACTGATCTACATTAATTTATAAGTAGTAGTTTAAGGCTTGGCTGCATTGTGAAGGTGTTGGGAATATTGGGAGTGGAGGTTTGCTGATAAGGAAAACTGGGGAGAATGGTGGATGAACCTCCTGAGACGGTCCTAGTGTGTGAGAATATTAAGGTCCTATGTAAATTTTCACCAAATCTTCAATAACCAAATGAAACGGATCTGCCACGTTGATGCCAGTCAGCTTGTTTCTCTGGTAACCTCATGGTGTCAATGAGGTCAGAAGCAATGAATAGTCCATTAGAGGTTGACAGTTAGGTTGCAAATAACTCAATAAAAGGGTGCCTGGCCTGTCTCTCAGGCTTGTGGACTTCTGCCATGCCTGAATGCTCAATCTACCAGCAGAAGAGGCCAATAATGAACCTTCAGTACTGAATGCAGTAATGAGGAGACAAGCCTTTCTTCTAGTTAGTTATATTTGGTTCACTTGTTTGTGGTTAGCTTCTACATTAAAAGTAGGCTTGTTAGGGAAACACTCATACAAGATTTGAAAGGCGGAAGCAAACAAGGTGAGGGAGGCAGAGTCTGTGAGCACAGATGGGTTCTGGAGACACTGTGATTGGGGCCGTGTCTTTCTGTTCTTAGGTGTGGAGTTTAGGTGGAATTTCCATGACAGTAGTTTTGGGACTCGATAGGGCACCATTCTAGTGTGATTCACCTGGTTGCATAGATCGAAACTTTGTTCACTGCTTCTCCAAGAAATTCTGTAATATACAATGTATTATGTAACGTAATGTAAAAAATATAGAATAGGCCCATTTCTCCTTAAACTAGTTGAAGTGCGTTCTATTATCTGCAATTAATTCTTTGTCTCTCAAATTGAAAATTTGAGGATTTCTCCTAAGCTCATCTTTGGATAAACTTTAGAAGCTTAAATTAATTGGAATGTATCTGAGATATTTCATATTAATAACAAAATCAGTTGCTCTCACTTACAGTGACCACATGATACATTTATTCCTGAGCACATATTTATTGAATGCTTATGTAATAGATCTGGCAATGCAACAATTAAAAGCAAAAAAACCCGTTTTTATGGAGCCTCCATTCTCGTGAGGAGAAATAGACAATAAATAAATCAGTGAAGGAAGGGAGATAGGGACTTTCAGGGATTTTAGAAACAAGTCTTGGGGAATGACGTTGTGGTAAAGACCTGGCGAGGAAGGAGCACTGTGAGCAGAGCAAACAGAGGACAAGGGTGGAGGTGGAGGCCAGAGGGCAGCTGAAGGGCGCGAAGCAGGCCTGGTGGCCCGCCGGAGTGCGGAGGGCAAAGGTACCAAGGATGTGGGCCACAGATCCACGAGTCAGGAACCAGGCGTGCAAAGGTTAATGTGTGATTGTTAGCGAAACGCAAACACAACATATAAAAATGCTCACAACTCCTGGCCGAAGAGGCATTGGAGGCGTTCCCCTTTCTGTGGTTTTGGACCCCAGGGAAGAAATGCTGGGTAAAACACTTGCAAAGAACTCCAAGCACACCGGCTGAGGGTCCCGCGGGGCTCGCCTTGGCTGGGTGCTCGCGCCCGGCCTGCGCGGGCAGGGTCGCCAGTTCCCGGTCCCGGAGGCGAAGCTGCCCGCCGCCAGTCCACGCGCAGGTCCCGCCTCTGACTGCGAGGCTGGAGGCGACGGCCCGGTGGCGACGGCTCAGCGAACCAGGACGCCAGTGCAGCCTTTCCACGTGACCTGTTTCCTACACGTACTTTGGAATCGTCGCTTTCATTCTTTTCATTTTTGTATCCTATGTAGTAGCCTCTTTACCCTCCATCCTATTTGAGACGCAGTCTCCGTTATGGCCCCGCCCCTCCCCGCCCCGCCCCGCCCGGCTGCGCTCCCTGACGGAGCGCCTGCATCCCGCCCCTCGCTCCGCCCACCGCCGCCCCTCCCCTCCCCAGGCCCCGCCCCCGCGTGACGGAGCCGAAGGTCAGGCGCGAGCAGAGCCGAGCAGAGCCGAGCAGCGCCCGCCGCCGCCCGGTCCGGTCCGGTCCGGTCCGGCGCGTCCGCCGCGCACCTGCCGCGGGACGCGATGCCGCCGCCCTGGGGCGCCGCGTGGATCTGCTGCTGGGCGCTCGCCGGCTGCCGGGCGGCCTGGGCCGGGGACCCGCCCGCCGCGCGCCCACCAGCCTGCGGGGAGGTGAGCTGTCCCCAGGCCCCCGCGGCGAGGGTCGCCTGTCTCGGCCTCCTCGCCGGGCGGCGCCTCCTTCTGCGCCTCCGCCTGCGCCTCCGGCCGGCCCCCTCCGGGTCCGCGGACACCTCCGGCCGGCGCAGGGCTTGGTCCCGACGGGTCACGGCCCCCTCGGCGTGACCAGACTGTCCTGCTCCGGGGACCCGGGCGGGCGGGCGAGCGTGGGCGGTGCCCTCTCGGGGCTCCGGAAAGCGCGTCCCCCTCGCGCCTCTGACCTCCTTCGGAGCGGAGGGCCCGGGAGAGGGGTCTGGGGGCGCCCGCGGGTCGCAGGCCGCCCACCGCCCTCCGGGCCTCTCCTCTCCTCTCCGCGGCCGCCAGGGAAGGAGGACTCGCGCTGTAACCGGGGCGGGGGTCCGCACTCAGCCGCGTCCACTTGCGGGCTCCAGTGCGATTGCTTTACCGGGCTCCGCGACTTCACCTCGCGCCTAGGGACACGCGGGCCTCAGGACGGATTTCTGCTGCCTGGACACCTGCAGTTTGCACCGCCGTGAGGGGACCCACTTCATCCTGCAGCCCCAGCCCTCGCCACAGGAGAGGTGTTTCCTCCCCGCAGCGGAAGGTCTTAGCTCCTTGTCTCGTTGAATCTTGGTGATGAAGACTCTGCGGGAAACAGGTGGGGAAGGGTGAGGCTGCCCGCCAGGCTTCCCGGAAGAGCGCGTCTGCACGTGTGTGCGAGTCCAGAAGCCTGAAGGAAGGCCTGGGAGCTGTGTTCAGCTAGCCTTGGCTCTTCTCACCCTGGTGTGGAACACGAGGTCTCGAGTTTGGCCTTTCCCTCTGAAAATGGGCAGAGATGAAAGGTTCAGGGGCTGCTGCGAGCCTGCTTGTGGCTACCCTGTGATCCGTGTGTGTTCCTCCTGACCAGGGACAAACTCTAAGGCCTTGGGTCAGAGGCTCTTGGGGAAGCACGGAGGCCTCGTGGCCTCTTGGGTGGGGCCTGGTCTGAGTGGCTGGGCCTTCGTAGGCTTGATCCTTGCTTCCCTGCGACATTACTGGTAAGAAGAAAGCAAGAGAGGCGAGCGGCTGCCGGCCTTCCGGTGCAGGTCCGCTTGTGCTGGGTGGGGAGGGACCTGGCGGAAACGTCTGTGACTGCAGTCCTGCGGGTCCTTCCTCTCTTCGCAGCGCAGGAGGTGGGCGCTGTGCCTGGGGGTGGGAGACAGAGGCCACACTACAGCCAGCTGTCGGGGGCACGGGACAGTACGGGAGTGTGGACCGAACGTGGGCCGTTCCGAGCCTCATTTTCCCCGAATAGTTGGTGTCCCGCTGTTCGTCAGCGTTTTTATAAGAGTGGTCGTGTTTCACAGGCAGAGTCTGGCATTTTCTCTGCCTGGTATGGAGGAGAGCCAGGGAAGGAGAAGGAAGAGGCGTGCAGGATGTGGACCCAGGAGTCACCTAGCGATGCCCGAGATCCGAAGAAAGGCCCTTCGGAGAAAACTGGGCTGGGGTAAAAGTTTCACTTAGATTTTTGCATTGGATTGGGCTCTGGGGTGAAAGTCATAAAATACAGCTTCCTTTGTCAGTGTCCCTGGATTGTGAAAAGGAAAGGGAGAAAAGTGATTGCTGTGGAATTTCAGCTGCACTCCGAGCAGTGGATGGAAGTAGAAGCGGGAGCAGGAAATGGTGTTTGGGAGAGAGAGGAGTCATGTGCGGGTGGCCAGCGAGAGTGGACGCGGCCTTGTGAACGGTCTGCACAGTGGCAAACAGCGTCCCAGGCGAGAAAGACGGCCAGACCCCAGAAGCACAGCGCTGCGAGGGCTCTGGTGTGGGGAGCTTACAAAGGGTGTTTGCTGGGTTTCCCGGCACCTGTTTTCACTTGTAAAATGATAGTAATGAAAACGGACCTTTCGTGATGAGAAGGAGATGAGATGAATGTAGTAAAGCAAAAACTCTGTAAAGGAGAGCTGTCTACTGCTAGACGGAGCTCGATGGGAATATTTCAGGGGAAGCTGCAGTGCGACCCACAGGTTCCAGGCTAGGCCTGTCCGAGAGCAGGATTTTGACTCATTGCGTAGAGACTTGACAGGGCTCCAAAGGAAAAATACAAAGGCGACAGATGATTCACAGTTGGAGTAAGGTATTAAAAGACAGAGTGCATGAGAGGAGAAAGAGCAGAGCTAAGTGGATTGTGTGTGCATTATTTAAATTTGGCAAATTAAATCACGAGATAGCCGATTCTAAGTTTACTGCTCTGGAATCTTGCATAATGGGACTCTGATGGTCTTTCTACGTCCTGTGACGGGAACAGCAAGTTTTGCCAACAGTGTTTAGTTCACATTCATTCAGCTTATGCTATATGCACGTAAAGTGTCATAGTAAAACTGCAAATTAAGAAGTGTGTTCAAGTGGGTATGGAGGAGACAGATACGTAAGCAAACAGTTGTAACAGGAATCTGGTGCCTCACGGGGAGAAGAGGCCATCGGCGCCCGTGGAGGACGTGAGTGGAACTTGAGGGGCTAGTGGCGATGGGCCATGCCCAGGCCCGGCAGTGAGCGTAGGCTGGTCTGCTCCCGGAAGGGCGTCTCAGGTGTGGGCCCCGGCTTCGGGCCGCAACCCAGGGCGGTGTTGGCGCGGGGATGGAGTCAGCCTGGGGCCGCTCAGCCAGGGCGCCGTCTGGGCGGCAGGAGCCTGGTCCGAGGGCCTAATCCTGCCGAGAAGCGTGTGTGGCAGGCGATGAAGCAGCAAAGGATTCAGAGAACAGTGACAGCGCGCTGTGGTCTGCACCCACACGGTGGGCACGTCGGGGCGGCGACGTAGGCAGAGGTGGGACCCGCTAGGGGCTGTGAAGATGGAGAGGCCGTGACGCTGGAGGTGGGGTGACAGGAAGCGGGTGTGGGCCTTGGCTCTGGAGGCAGCTGCGTGTCACCTGCAGGAGCAGCGGTGGGAGGGCGCGAGAGCAGCTTGCTCCAGGGTGAGAGCAGCTTGCTCCAGGGCGGCTGGCTTTGGGTGGAGTTGTGCTGTCTGGGAGCGTGGTCAGGCTGGCGCTGTGGGCGAGTTAGGGAGGACCATGCAGGGAGAGAGCAGAGCCAGAGGGCCGGGGTCGTGCCAGCATCGAGGGGCGGAAGGCACGGCCTCTCAGGAGACCCCGAAGCCGCGCTGCCTGGGAGCCATGCGCCCCTCGGCGTTTCCGGGAAGGGCAGCGCTTCCTGTGAAGAGGAACGGATGGCAGTGGGCGCTTGCCCAGGGCGCCAGGAGGCGGCCGAGGAGAGTGCATGTGGCAGCTGCGTCTCTGGTGGTCTCCAGTGTTCCGGGGGCCGGTGTTCAGCTGCGAGGTAAGGCGGCAGCGGCGGGGTGCTCTGTGGCCTCCGACTTGCTGAGGCCGAGGTTCTGCCAGCGCCAGGCAGTCAGGGCCTCGGGAGCGCGAGTGGCGTGTTCCGCGTCAGACGGAGGCGGCAGCTGAGAGCCATCGGTGAGGAAGGCTCTGGAGGCCGTGCGCTGTGGGGGCCGTGCCCGGACCGCGAAGGCGCTGTCGCCGTCGCCGGGGGCGCTGCCTCTGCCTCTGCCTCTGTGTTCAAGCGGTCACCACGGTTACTTGGCCTGTCTTGCCTGCAGAGGTGATTTCTCCGTTTCAAGATCTTAGGCTGGGAACCATTTCTCATACTTTAGCCAAATGTGAGCAAGTCTTCACACCGTCAATATTTACAATGTGAAGCTCAGAGATGACAGCTCCGTGAATTGTCATGCTTTAGCACAAGGCATGGAAATAGCAGCACAGAGCCGCAAGTCCCCTGTAGCGCTGCCTTCTTCCCAGCATCTTGGATTCTTACTCTTTATTGTCAGAAAACAGCACATTTTGGTTACCTTTCCCTTCCCCGTGAAGAAACCACAAATAATTCTTTACTGGCATTCTTACTACAACATACATAATACTTTTGCAACTCAGTATTCAACATGTGCTTGTTATGTACTCATGTACCAGGTACTGAGAGTAAAATGATGAAAACACATATGGCCCTGCCCACACAGAGCTCTACGGTCTTGTGGGCAGATTCACAGCAAGCCCACACACGACGTGGCTACATTTGCTGTGAGTGTGGTGGAAAATGCCTGTGCAGTGAGCGTGCACAGCCGGCCTACTTGGGAGTGGGGCGAGGGAGTTCTCCAGGAGAAGTTAGGACTGAGGGCGAGAGGGTTCATTGGATGAAGGTGGTGGGTGGCAACAGTAGAAGTCTCTCAGGAAGCTCCCTGGCCTAGATCGCTTCCCACCCTCCCTCAGTCTTCCCTTGACTGTAGAAGACAATGGGTCTTTTCTCTGAACTCTAGCCACAGCCTCTGATTTTCCCTCTGGCATCCAGAGTTTGTTTTTCAAGTTTTTCACAGACACAGGGCCACCCTGAATGGGTGGGCGAGTTGTATTCTGTGGAGGGCACCCAGCAGGAAGCAAGAACTAGAATCTGTCCAGAGCTCAGGGTGTCCAGACGTCTGCCTGGCGTAGCTCTGCGTTTGTTTGGAGGGTGGGTAGCGTTTCCCAGAGAGGGCGCCATGTGCTTTACCAGAGACTTTGAACACATGTGCCTTGTCTGTCCCCAAGTACATGGTATGTTCACTGAGGAAGGGAATCAGGTCATCCCATTCAGCAGTGATTGAAAATACTTTTGTTTAAGGGCTTTAAAAATAAAAAGATATAGGTCCCCTTTTCAGGAAGCACTAATCATTGACTCAAAGGTATAGTCAGTAGTCGGCTTCCGCTTCTTCACTTATACAAAGGAATTGCTCTTTATGGTACATTTAACTGTAATTGGTATCTTCTGTCAGTTATGCCAGATTTAAGAGTCTGAAATAAAAACTCAGTGATTAGAATATATTGAAGTTTATTTTCAGTTTACAGCTCTGGAGTTGAAGATAGTTGTTATTGCCCTCATCGAAAGCTTTGCTTTACAGGAGCTTTTCTCTAGGTCACTGCTTCTAGAAGTGTAATCTTAGGACCAGCACTGTCAGCATTCCCGGGAGCCTGTTAGAAATGGAGGTGCTCAGCCCCTGCACGCACGTATGGAACCAGAAACTCGGGCTGCGGCCCAGCAGTCTGTGTTGTGGCCCGCCCTACAGAGAATTGGGATGCACTCCCAGGTGTGAGGACATCAGCCAGAGGCTGAAGCAAAGGATGCAGTTTAGTGGCTTGAGACCCAGGGACCCCTTGCACTGAAGAAATTTCTTTGCTGTCACTCTAGCTTTCTACTGAGAGACTCCGCAAGCATCCCATCCAGCAGACCCTGAGACCCTCCTGTCCCATGAAGCACTGTAACCCCACCGGCTTTCCGCAGTTACCCTTCTACACCAGGCTGTGCACAAGATGCGGGGATCAAACGGTGCTGGGGATGCTGCCACTGTGGGCTAGGATGGTGATGGCAAACCTTTCAGAGCTTTCAGCGAGACAAACAGCTGCTGTGGCATGTGTGCCGTAGGTTCTCCACCATGCACTGGGGACCCGCAGCCAGATGGAAGCAGGCACGTGGGGATTTAGTGAGGGCCCTCCCAAGACAGGCATTGGAATGGAGAAACCTGGCAGGAGAAAGGGTACGCAGTTTGCTGCTTACTGGTAAGGGTGGGTCACGCTTCACTCCAGTTGCAGTGTCTTCTCTAGCACAAGGAGTACTGAAGGTAAGCACAGATCTGAGCCCTGCTGCCTGCCGGTTTCTGTGACCTTGAGCACACCGAGCTCGCTGTATCTGTGCTGCCAGATGGTGGTGGTGGTCTGTTCTGCTGTATCTGCATCGACTTGTGAGGCTCAGCTCGGTGCTTGTGAGTGCAGTGCCGTGGGCCACATTAGGTATTCCCGCAGTCGTGAAGGTCAATGTTTCTAAGGAGCCGTGTTCAAGAGAAAGCTGGAACTAGGCAGGCAGGTTTGCTTACACATCAAAGTATTTTATAATTGTATTTTTTCTGGCCCTGGAGGTTGTGCATCCATTGATACTGTCACTGAACATCCTGCTTGGCTCAAGCAAATCACAATGTCCTGAGTCTTCTTACCCCTCTGCTAGTCCTCCTCGTGTCCCGGCCTCCTTGCAGGGGCTGCTCCAGGACTGAACCCAGCCCTCCTGGCTCTCTGTCCCTCAGCCTCTGGATGATGTCACTCATTCTCTTGGATTTAGGCAACACTTGTAGGTGGCCAGCTCCCAGATGCTTCTGCCCTGTGGCCATGTCCTGTGTTCCTGTCGCACAGCTTCTGTGTCTGCACTTGGGACACACTGAGTCTGATGTGTGCCAAACAGCCTTGACGGCAGCTCCTCCCGATTGGTAGCTCCGTGGGCTTTTTCTTCTGTGTCCTACAGCAGCAAATCCTTTTGTCTGTGCTCAAAAGTAGCTGGAGACTGAGCTTCTCACCGCCTTTGCCTTAAGGCCACGCTCCATCACCCCTTGCCTGGCTTCCTGTGACTTCAGGGCGTCTGGTGGGAGAGTCCCGGCAGCTCTGGCCCCAGGAGGCCCAAGATGTCATCTCTTGCACTGGCCCTGTCGGGTAGCGTGCAGTAAACAGAAACTTGAGTGGCTCAAGAGAAGTCCAAGACCAAGCATCCAGGGAGGGCTTCTTGTCATCCTGAGCTGACCTGGGGTGTGGGAGGGAGAGGGTGTTAAGGAGAGGGGCCTCAGCTTGTCTTCTTACGGTGAACTCACTCCTGTGCTAATAAAATACACTGCAGTCATTTATTTGGTCTGTATGACTCCTCTCGCCCCAGGAAGTTGTAAGCTCTGTAAAGAACTCAGTGATGGCGAACCTTTTAGAGCTTTCTATGGTAACAGACAGCCGCTGTGGCATGGGTGCCATAGGTTCGCCACTGCTGGTCTATATGCTGAAGTGTGCTGCTGTAGCCCTTGCACCTTGAAGAGTTCCTGGCATATAGTAAGTGCTCAACAAATGCTTGTTGAATGAATGTGTTAATTTAATTTTGGGCAAGCAGGTTGTTTTTAATTCTTCATGGTATAAAAGTTTTGTAAGACAACAAAAAAGTTACCTGAATTTCTCATTATCTAAGATGGATTACTTATAGCAGAAATCTTTAGGGTGAAGTTGATGAACTGTATCCTGGTCAACACTGAAAACTTTTTTTTTCTTTTACTAATTTGATGTTAGAAAATACTACTTATTAGCATAACGTACATTTCTTTAGTCATTAATGAGGGTTAGTGTGTATCATGTCACTTAGCTTTCTATATTTCATCTTTTATGGAATTTCTGTTTAGATGTTTTTCATTATTCTTATGTATATGAGCTCTTCTAGTAAGGATAATGTATGTTCAGTGAAAGTATCCCCTCGATTTTCCCTGTCTTTATGTTTTAAAATATTTAATACTCTGGGAAAGCAATTATTTTAGTCCATAAAACATATATGGAATTATTTCCTTTAGCATATCAAATAGGAGTAAATTTTAACTTAGAAAAAGTGAATGTTGATACACAGCACCTTGTTAACTTCCCACAATATATGCAGTCTTGTGTGTATCTGGCTGAGAAAAATCCTGCAGTAGCTGCACAGTAACCATGAGTTCTTAGGTTTGGGTGGCCGTTCTTTGTTCTCAGTGTGCTTTTGCAGTTTCAGGACAAGGCTGCTTTATTTTCTGTCCTTTCTCAGCAGTCACTCCAGTGTTCCCTGCGGACCTAGCGTTTAGTAGGGCCATAGCGCGCACGGTGGTCCTTTTAGGAAACCTCAGGGAGGGCCTGTGGCCCTGTGCGGACAGGCCAGGCACCTGGAGTGGCGCGCAGGTGTGGGGCGCAGGGATCGGCAGGTGGACGGGACCAGGAGCCCTGTTCTGGAGGGGTTTCGGAGCGCTCTGCCGGGTGCTCAGACCAGAGCACCTCCGTCCGAGACCGGTCAGCAGAGAGCGGAGGAGTGGACGACTGAGGGCTGAGGGACAGGTGACGCCCGGCTCGGCCGGGGTGGCACGAAATGCCAGGGCCTGAGGGCAGAGGAGACGGAGGGGCTCGTAGGCGGTCCGGGAGGAGGATAGAGACCACCCTGGAGGCAGGAGGGCCGCTCGGAGCCTGCCGCCTCTCCCGCAGGGAGAACAGGTGGAGCCGCGCACAGCTCGCCGTGCGGAGTGGAGAGGACAGGTTAATAGTTCCATGTCACTTGGTTTCTGGGGGTCATCTTTTGTGGATTATCTGTTCAGGTTTTCTCCTTGTTTTTCTTATGTACACGAGCCCTTATTTTTAGTAAGGATAATATATACGGGGAGGGGCTGGATTCCACAGCTGTTCAGGAAATTCGTTTTCAGTGAGTCTGTGGCTGAGCGATAAACTTCAGTCTGCCATGACAGCAGGGTTTTTGTTCTGGGTAAATGCTGCTACCTTTCACTGAGGTTGAGACGGGGAGGGAGAGGGGGAGGAACGGGTGAGCTCAGAGCTGCACCTCCCGAGCTCCGCTGCCCAGGGACACCACACAGCGCTCTCCTGGGGACCCAGGACGTCCTAGTGCAGCCTGAGGCCCCTGGAGCCCCGAGTCAGAGGTGTAACTGAGGCGCCCGGGTGCAGGAGGTCCCGGCTCTCAGCACTCACAAGAGCGAGTGGTTCGCGAGGAGAATGAGTCGTGCCCGCACCGGCTAGGGTGGGCGGGAGGACTGTGTTCAGCCTGGGAGTGGTGTAGACAGGGGCTCCAGCAAGGCTTGGGTGGTTGTCAGGACTTCTGCACAAGTGGAGAAACGTGGTAAATGGTGCTGTCATGGCAGATCCTGGGCTGTTTGAACCCATGTACCTCAAGGTCATTAATGTAAGGAGTTGACGCTAAGCTAAGAGACGTTCTGCAGTGCAGGATCCCTGCCCTGTGCTGCTTACTGTTACCATTTAACCAGTACTTTAATTGTGAGGAGGTGCAACCAAATTTTATAAAGTCAGAAGCTGGGCAGAGTGCCTAATGAGTTGGAAAGCAGAATTAGGGTTTGGAATGATTTTGAAAGGTTAGAATAATGAGCAAACAAACATAATTTGTTTAAATGGAGGCTGTTCTTTGTGGTTCTGAAAATTACATGTTTAAGCATTGGATGGGAAACTGTTACTTAAAAGTACTTCTGAAGCCACAGATGTCAGGTGGCTGCTAAAAGCAACAATGGGAGGTCCTCGGTTCTACTGATAGGAAGAGTGCTTGACTCCAGGAGGTAGGCATTCAATTTAGGGCATTAATTCAACGTAGATGTCATATTTGAATAAGGGTATTGACATAGGTGGCGTTGGCTTGAGGTGTGAATTAGAAGGTGAATTCTTTGGACAGTGTCGCTCGAGCACCACTCAGTGCAGTTGGGGATATTTAGCTTGGAGAAGGCACGAGGGGCCATGACGTTGAGCTTCAGACATATTAAGTGCAGTCCTGTGTGAGAGGTGTTGGTGTAATACTCATTTAGAAGACAAGATTCAGCTTCGTAAGCAGTGGACGGGAGAGTACAGGCTTGAACTCTTCCGGGAAGGTGCTGTCTATCTGAAGGAGCTGCTGCTCTGCTCCCTAAAACTCGCAGCCTCGTGCTTTGGGTGGGCTGCTGGCCTGGGGGTGTCTGCGGAAGGTGAGCTGATCGCTGCATGGCAGATTCCAGGTGCACACACCTCGAGGCCTGGTCACACCTGTGGCCACAGGTAGAGGGAGTCTGCCTGGTGCTGTTTAGCACCAGTCTTAGGACATACTCCTTTCTCTTCTTCCATCTTACCACTTTGAAATTGCTACAGTGTAATGTAAAGCGATGCCTTTGTTGTTTAACAGCCTAAAATTGAGAGCAGAATTGTCCATTTTGAATGTGAGCTGAGAGCAGACCTCTATTTGATCACTTCTGAGCCTGTCAGTTGCATATACTGGGAAGTAACTTGAACCAAATGAGGCTTTAACACAGGTGAGCCTGTTTCGCTGGGGAAGACCTCCCTCTCCAAAGAGCAGGTGAATATTAACATCATTTGCTCTGTTTTTTTGTTCATTGTTTTACATTTGTCACTTTTTAATAAAAGCAGTACATGAGAATTCTAGAAAAACGAGGCAATAAAAATATTCATAATCCCTTTAAATCAGCATGCCACTGTTAATATCTTAGTGTTTATAACAGGAATAATAAATACTGAAACAACAGCAGGTAAAATGTTTCACCACGAGGTATGTATTAATCACGGGTCCCCAGACTCTCATGAACTTGGTCCTGGTATTTTCCAGTCTGTTACGTCACCGTGAGGCTGGCTGCCGCCCCAGTGGCAGCCTCTGGCCAGCCTGCCTTGGTCACAGGTGTCCAAGGTCGTCCCATGAACTTGCGCAGGACTGCAAGTGGGGATATTCTAGGCATAGGGTTTGGTCTTATGTTTTCCAGGTTTAGCAATGTATGTAAACTTACTGACACATTTTGATTCTTTAAGAATTTTATGTAGGCTTTAATGTATCTCTGACTCTTCTCTTGATAACCAGTTTTTATCAATGGTATTGGGAGCCATCCATAACATGTCCTTCCTCTGTTGACTTTTTATGCCATCCATTCTGTATGTGGGCATGTGTGTATTCTTTGTAATCTGTTGTTTTATATGTACTGTATGGTATACATACACACAGGCATTTATCTGATTTCTTTTGGGTTGTTTTCTATACTCTTGGCCTTTGGTACCAGGATTGCACACAATAGTTTTTCTTTGGTACCAGGGATTGAACTCGGGTCCTTGCGCTTGCGCAGCAGGCAGCGAAACCACTGAGCTAAATCCCCGGCCCCAATAATTTTATAATATTTTTTTTAATGATGCTGTTTGCTTTTCTTTCCATTCAAAGATTTCTCAACTGTTCTTACTCATTTAGTCCTCCAGTTCAGCCTCAGAGTAATTGTGAAAAATATTTCAAGTTCTCTTAGATTCTGCTGAGTCTCTCATTTATCCTCACATTTCTTTCATAGAGACATTCTGTGTTTCTCTCTCTGTACTATTTTATTGGTCGCTTCCTCCTACACAATTTTACCTTTTAATTGACTTTTCCCTCCCTGATGTGTTGAATTGGTTTTGGAAATTAATTGAGCATGTTGTTTCTTATAGAGCTGTCTTGTTAATTCTAACATTTTTCAGTTAATTATCTTTCATTTTTTTGACAACTGGCCATTTATGGAGTAGGTAAGCATGTGAAACACATGACTTGTATTAACAGTAATCTTCACATTCTGCTTTCGGAGATGTGGAAAGTGTATCGCAGAGGTAATTAACCGTTTCCAACAGCTGACAAAGCTAGTCAGCCACTAGCAGGGTGCGTTGTCTCTGGACACCCCTCCCCTGGCCGGCCACTCCCTCTGTGTGCAGGCGGGGCTGTGCTGATGGAGCCTGAGGAGCCTGCAGCCGAAATCTCATGGGCGCTCCAGGCCGCTGTTTACAGGCTTGCCCTGGGAGCCAGTCATTGTCAGATTTTTCCTCATGCCCGAGGTGCTGCACTCTGTCCTGTGTTTCAGAAGGCTGTCCTGTCCAGGGTAGGTGCCAGTTTTCCGTGTAGCTCTTCACAAGAGCGGTGTGTCTTGCTGTGTGCTGTCCTCACAGGCGTGTGGTCCTGTCTTGAGCACGGTGTGTCTGTGCTGTCCCTGGCTCAGGCTCTTGCTGGCTAGCTCTTCCCGCATGATGCCCAGGTCTCCGCTGCGGTCTCCACAGGGAGAACTTGGGGTTTTCCATGGTGAGCTGTACTCAGCTGGAGTGGTTTCCACCATTGTCCTTATGTACCGAGTGGGGAATAAAGAACGCAGACAAGGCCGTGTGGTGGGGGCGGGGCTGAAGGGCAGTGGCTACCGGTGACCTGAAACCAGAAGCCTGTGGAACTTCGGAAATGGAAAGGCAGACCCTGTTGTTGACAGTGACAGCTGCAGTATCAAGTGGAAAGCTGCACAGCAAAGGAAGCAATGAGCAGAGTGAGGAGACACCCTGCAGAGTGGGAAAACTTTTCTAGCTACTCTTCTGAAAGAGGACTAATATCTAGAATATACAAGAACTAAAAAAAAAGAAAAAATAACATCCCCAAACCAACAACCCAGTCAGAAAACTGCCATGTGTATCAAGTTCCTTTTTATTGTGGATGAGTATGCCATTGTAAGGCTGCTCTGCAGTTTAGTTTAGGCGCCTATTTTTGATGCCATGTAGTTCTAATCATAGTGCTTGATATTCTTAAGCCCCAATGTGATAATGTAATCTGTGAACATTGAGAACTGATCAGAGAGTATCCCAAATAGTTCTTTGAAAAGTTTAGCAGCAGAAGTCTAAGACGTAAATGCAGGTGCTGTGAGAACCTTCACATTCTGAGAAATTCTTAGAGGTGATTTCTGTTTCCTCAGTATTTAGTGCTATTCAGATAAATCTTGATTTTTTTCTTGGTCTTTTTGAGGCAGGAGCTCCCCATGTAGTTAGTCCATGGCTAGCCTTGAACTCTCCTGCCTCAGCCTCCTGATTGCTGGGCTTACAGGTGTGCACCGCCATGCCTGACAAATCTTGATTTCCTGAAGAGCCAGTCACTCAGCCAGTTAAATATGCCTATTGTTGGAATTACCTCCAGCCATCTGCCTGTCAGGCTATAAATCATTTTGTCAGTTAATGAACAGTGCCTCAGAGTATGAGTAAGAAGGGTGGACCGTACACCACTCAGAACCTGAAATGAGAGCTTTCTTAGCTTGTGGCTGTGCAGTGGGCATTTGCATATCCTACAAATAGCCAGAGCAGACTTTGTGTTCTTTGGAAGAACAATTACATACCTATATTGTGTTGTGCCCAGATTGCGAGGTCCCCAAAGACCACCAAGGAGCCGATTCCGATGCAAACACACGAGGGTCGTTTATTCAAGCTCGAGACACCACCGCAGTGGGTCAGGAATGAGAGCGCTGACTCTAAAACACCAGGGGTTTTTGTAGAGGTTACAGCAAGGCGCGGAGTTTTCAGAAAGGCGCGGGGTTTCAAATCACACGCAGATCACACAATTGGCTAGCATTTAGCAAGTTCTGAAAGTTTAAACCTGATTGGCTGTGCCTTGTGCGCTGAACTGCAAACAGTTGCTCAAGTCATCAAAAAGAACATCTGGGATACTGGGGTATTGGGGTAACTACTGATTAGCTGTTGCAAGCCATCGAGAAGAGCCTCTGGGACATTGGGGCAGCTACTGATTAGCTGTTGCTAGGTGAGTTGCTAGGGGACTGCTGAACATTATCACAGGCAGGTGGCCAAAGTACATCTTGTGGTTTTTCTTGGAACTAGAGTTTATGTCCAGGCCACCTCACTCTAAGATGGGGCCAAATTTTAAAATGGAGTCACTCAGGCCTCACAATTGTTAATTGGAGCTATATGACTACATTTTTATCAGTGCACATTAATTTGTGTTTTCACAATGCATATAACACATTTTGATCATATTTGTCTCCCTGTTGCCTCCTTTACAGCCCGCCCCTCCTTCTCATCCCCCTGCTCTTGTCTAACTCTAACAGTCTTCCCTTCTACTTTCATGTCTTTCGCTCATGTTTATTGGGAAAAACATGCAGTCTTGTCTTTTTGAGTCTGGCTTATTGTGCTTAACATAATGGCGATCCTCAGTTCCGTGCACTTTCCTGCAAGTGACTTAATTCCATTCTTCTTTGTAGCTGAGTAATACTCCACTGTGCATGTTTACCGTGTTTTCTTCATCCATTTGGCCCCTGACGAGCTTCCAGGCTGGTTTCTGTGACTGTGTGGGGTGTGCTGCAGTAAAGGTGGGATGTGGGGTCTCAGAATCTGCTGACTAGTTCCCCCGGGTGTATGCCCAGGAGTAAATGGTGTGGTAGCGCTAGCGTTAGTGTTTTGAGGAACTTTCACACCGAGTTCCCCAGTGCTTGTGCTAACTTACATCCTTAAACAGTGTTTGGGGATTCCTTTTTTTTTTGGTACTGGGGATCGAACTTGGGACCTTGCACTTGTGAGGCAGGTGACAGATCCACTGAGCTAAATCCTGGCCCTAGGGGATTCCTTTTTCCTGCATCCAGCCCTCATTTGCTGCTTTATGTATTCTCAATGATTGTCATTCTGACTGGGGCAAGATGAAGTCTCAATGTAGTTTGATTTCCATTTTCCTGGCTAAAGATGCAACTCTGGTTTTATTTATGATGCCTTGTTTAAGAATCCCCTAAAACAAATCACTGTAATTCTGAATCTTTTAGTCAAGTTCAGCCACTTTATTTGTAGTGTGTGACTGTTCCCCTCTTCCTGGTTTGGAGAGACCCTTTGTGTTAGTTGGCGAAGCGGGGCTCCCGGGATGCGAAGGCCCAGTCTCCTGTCAGAGCTGGAGGGGCCTCCGTCTAGCCTCTTCCGTCTGCCGCATCTGTCTTCCCTATCCCCTTCAGGTTCCCTCTCACAAGCTGTGAGTCGAGTTGGGTTCAGGCCTCTCCTAGTGGCTCTACAAAAGCCCTATCTCCAAATAGGTCAGGGTCTGAAAGAGCTGGGGATTAGGACTTCAGGGTATGACAAGATATTTAACTTCCGGCACCTTTACTTTGCTGGAGGATTATTTCTGCGGTTTCATTCTAGCTCGTTTGATTTTCTGTTGGGCGACATTTTGGCCCAGTTTATGCAGTCTGGTCTTGGTGAGCTCAGGATTGTCTTAGAAGGTTTGGTAAACGAGGTGGGTTTCCTGTGTAACATGAATACTCCCATGTGTGATGTCAGATTCCTCTCGGGAGGGAGACAGAGTGAGCCGGAGAGGGGGTTCATACTACTTTCTGTGAGCAGGAGGTCAGGGTGTCCTTAGACTGCTCCCTCCAGCCTCCTGTTTAGAGGAGCAGAACTGTCAGGCTCATGCCTGGACGCCTTCTCTCCTTAGGAAGAAGAGCTAAAGTGACCTTTCCTCAGGGAAATCCTGCGTGAAGTACACATGCCATCTTCCTCCTGTTTTCAGCATGGTGGCTCATCTGGTTCCAAACCAAGGCCAGCATCTGGTCTCAGTGTATTCCCCTCATCGTGCAGAGTCTTGTTACATGAACTTTTGTTCCAGGTCGTTGGGATGTATTCTCATAAAGTAGTGACTAATGTATTTTATTGGGAAAACACAGATTGTAACCGGTCGTTGTGTCAGCATGTAAACTCATTAACTCTTAAATTCTTCAGCACAGGAAGGGAGAATATAAATTTAATTGGGGAACAGAAAACATTTTTTCCCCTGTTCCTATTCCTCCCTTATGTTCTTACGGCAGAATACAGTACTGAAAATGATCAAAATGTGCATGCCGTAATCCCAGCACGTGGGAAACTGAGCAGGAAGACTGTGAGTGCAGGCCCAGTCTGGGCCACGTAGTGAGACCTGTCTCCGGAAAGCAAGCATTATCGAGAGTCTTTATTGGATATTTTTCAAATTATTATTTGGTTTTGAATCCTAACCTTTAGCGATGCCCTAAAATATCCACTAAATAAATTTCTGAAGAGAAGCTTGAATTTTTTAAAACTTTGTATACTTGGTTTAAAAATTTTTTTTGTTGTTGTTTTTTTGAGACTAGGTCTTGCTGTGTTTTTTGGGCTGTTGTTGAACTCACTATGTTGCACCGGCTGCCTCCAACTTGTGGCGATCCTCCTGCCTCAGCCTCCCTTTAAAAAAAATCGTGTTGTTTAAGCATTTTAGAAAATGACTCAAGAGATCAAATTCTTCTCTAGAGTGAAATAGCAGCAAACACACTGTCTGTGGCTTCTCTGCGGGTGAGCCTGGGCAGCAGTTCAGATCCTAGCTGTGAAGTAGAGGATTGCTCACGGCAGATGGCCATCCTGGTGCAGGGTCTGCTCCTGGGTGAGCCCCATCCTGTGAACTCCGAGTCTCCTCCCAGGGCACCGCTCCCTCAGCTTCTCCCTTCCTTCCTCCTGCTTGGGCACTCGTGACGGGTGTGAGACACGGAGAGAGAGTGGGTCCTGGCTTGGCGTTGTGGTGGCCTGGTGTTCTGGCCCCAGCCAGAGAACCTGTGGCTTCAGGCTTCTTCTGTGCTGGCCGCAGTTGTTCCTGCTACCTGGCCTTGCCTGCCAGAAATGTAGACGTTCCTTTTTGCACTGTTTCACAGAAATCTTTACATTAAGTTTTTGTTCAGTGAGTTAAACAGTTCTTTAAAAATTATAATATATATTTGATGTGGGGAGGATTTTGGAAATTAGCATTTTTTGACATTAAATGTTTTTAATTTAGTAGAGGTATGAATATTAGTGGCTTAGCAGTCTCTAAGTGGTGTATACGGAATTGGAATGTATTTAAAGCCGCTGGAAAAGCATTGTCTGAAGTGTGTTTTGGAAATGGACGGGACAGCGGCACCGAGGCTGTGTGCCCCAGGGCGTATGGACCTGTCCTTGGGTGTCTCTGAGTAATTTCGTGTTTTTCTCAGCTCCATCTTCTCATTTGGCAAAGAGGTTGGTGCAGGTCATTTCTACAGTCCTTTCAAGCTTAATGTCTTGCAGCTTTATTTTCTGTTTATTCTGGTCTTAATGTTTTTAGAGAAATAGGAATAATGTCTGCTGCTTGTTGGATGCCCTTGACTAAAGGGGATGTTTCCTTTCCACTGTGTTCTGCTGGCAGAAGATGTGGCTGACAGCGTCTAGAAAACGGGCTATCTACGGAGAGTCAGAAGGAGACTTTCGAGTCTGCCCTGTGCAATTTCTCCCTCTTCTTTTCTTTCTCTCTACCATCTCCTGCCCTCTTTTCTCTTTCCCCTGCATTTACCTTTGTCCCCAACAGGTGACTGGTTGTATCATTAGTCGTCTAGGTGAATTGAATTTAGACATTTAGTGTGAGATGGTATTCCTCAAGACAGGGATTTAGGGCCTGCAGGGTCTCAGCCTCCTGTAATCTGCCTTGGTTTGTAGGTGACCTGGAAAAAGGAGGATTCATAATATTGACAGCAAGTTGCACCCTTGACTGAGCCTGTGATGCTTTTCTGGTTCGTGATGTGAGGAAGGCCTGGGTGATATTTGCTTTTCATTTTAATCCCTTCAGTTTTTCACTAACCTATGGACTTCAACTGCAGGGGCCTTCTTTTCTCATTTGAAAGCAATTGTATCTTATAGGAATGCTTGAAAAGAATTATTCCTGAATACAGATATGTCATCCTCTAGAAAGGCTCAGTAGTATTGTGATGGCTGATTTTGATCATCAGCTTGATTGGATTGGGAAACACCTAGAAAATTACTAACACACACTTCTGTATATGTCTGGAGTGTTTTTCCAGAGGCAGTTGATGTCTCATGTGGGACAGCACACTGAGGGGGAGACCTGCCCTAAAGGTGGGTAGTGCCATCCAATGGGCTGGGGTCCAGATGGAGCAAAAGTGGAAGGAGTAGGAGGAAGCCACTTCTTCACTCTCTGCTTCCTGGTTGCCATGAGGTGAGCAGCTTCCCTGTTCCACACCCTTTGACCATGATGGTCTGCCTTGCCAGCTGGGCCTAAAAGCGGTGAAGCCAGCCAGCCATGAACTGAAACCTCTGAATCGATGAGCCTAAATAAGCCTTTCCTCCTTTAAGTTGTTTTTCTCAGGTATTTTGCCATAGTGGTAGAAATTCAACATAATTATAAAGGTGTGTATGTGCCACAATTTAAAAATGTATACATTTAAAATAATCTTCCAAATGTAGATACAGTTTTTTTCTTTTGGGGAACGTACCTCTGTTGAGGGGTGAGGTAGAAAATAAAATGAACCATAAAGTAGACTGTGTTCTGAGGACTACTGGGAAAATTCTGAAAAAGAAGTGTAATAAGGGGAGGTACACCCATAATGTACGGATAGGACAACAAACAATAAAAGACTTTCGTAAACACTTGGGTAACAGCTTTAACACACATTCTCACCACGTATTTGGCATCTGTTTCTATAATTGTCTTCAGTTGAATAATGGGGTACATATAATGTTCATTTTAGAGTTATTCATAAACAACCCCAATTTTTTTCCCCATGATTCTTTTTTTGTATACATATATATTTATTGGTACATTTTAGGTATTCAATACATTTATGTTTATCATTGGGTGCTTGTACCTGAACATGATGAATCTTGGTTCTTATTTTTTCCCCAGTACCTGTGCGCCCTTCACCCCTCCACCCTTCCCTATTTACAAAGACTTTGTTTCCATTTTTTTTTCTTTCTCATAATTTTTCCTTTCCCTCCTTCCCTTTCCCCTTCCCCTCCCACCACCCCTACCCGTTTGGACCTTTTCCTGTTTCAAATTATCAGTTATTCATTTTAATCATTTTCATCCTTATTTACACTTTCAGTTTTTCACACCAGAGCTATTATTTGGTATTTATACACGTGTGTCCTATTTATTTCACTTGAGTATCGCCTTGATATGCATCCATTTAGCTATAAATGTCTCCATTTTATAAAAAACCCCCACATTTTCTTTATCCAGTCCCAGTTGATGGGCACTTGAGCTGTTTCCAAATTTTAGCTATTAACAAATTGTGCTCCTATGAATGTGGGTGCACATATATCACTGTGGTATGATTCTTTTAATTCTTTTGGGAAGATACCCAGCAGGGGAATAGCTGGGTCAAATGGGACCTCTAGTCCTAGTTCTTTGAGGTATCTCCATACTGATTTCCACAGTGGTTGCACCAGTCTGCACTCCCATCAACAACGGAGAAGGGTTCCTTTCTCTCCACACCCCTGCCAGCATTTGTTATTGGTTGATTTCTTGATAGCAGCCATTCTTTGTGGGGTGAGGTGGAATCTCAGTAACAACCCCAATTTTTAATGACTGATTATTTTCTTCTATCAAATGCAATCCCATGAGACTGTTAAGTGTGTTGTTGATATGACAGCCTATTTATGTACATGGAGGAGGTGTACAGTATAGTAGGTGGATTATAATACATTTCATGAAAACATCGGTGTGTATATTTAAATGGGAAAATGTTCAACAAATTGTTAACTGCATGTTACGGTTATATCTAGATGTTCCCTCAAAACCTCATGTGCTCATAGGTGGGGCTTTTGGGAGGTGACTGGATCATGGGTGTGTGATACTTGATCATGCATATGTGATACTGGATTAGTCCACTGATGAGTGTACAGCTGGTTGTGGTGCTGGGAGGTGAAGTCTGGTGGGAGAAGGTGGGTCTCTGTGGGCATGGCCTGGAGATAACTCTATCTCTTACACTCATTGCTTCCTGTCTGCCCTGCCATGGACTGTTCCTCCTCTCATCCCACCCTGCCTTGGAGCCAGCCAACTGGGCTTTATAAACTGTGAGCTAAAATAAACCTTTCCTCTCTTAACTTCTGGGTGTTAGGTATTTTGTCCCAGTAATGAGAAAGTAAGGCACTGCATTAACAAGTGGGTCAGTCTTTTCCCCATTTCATAGATTTACTTCTGTTTCTAATTTTTCTACAGTGATCATGGATTCTTCGGAAGAGAGTGGAATGTAGTAGTGCAGTGATTGAGAAGATTGGGCTCAGCCTAGATGGGTGTAAAACCCCATTAAATCCCACTGCTACTCTTGGTACAATTATTTTATGTTTCTGTTTCTCTTTCTTATCTGAAAAGGAGATACTAGTAGTAGAATAATAATTCCTACTTCATAGAATGGTTTTCAGGAGTTAAATGCTTCACGTGAACTCTTTATAACAGTGATTATTATTTTTGTGATGAAAATAGAGACAGAGCACACCTGGTGCATACCGGTGTCAAAAATGGTTTCTTAGAGGACTAAGCGATTGAAGCAATTTGGTAGACTTTAAAGAGGAGTATGGCGATTAGATGTTTACTAAGGGAACAATCCAGTGGCATTTGTTTTATCATGTTGATAATAATGTATAGTCACCACATTTATCTAATTCTAAAGCATTTCCATCATTCCCAAGTGAAACCCTGTATCCACTCGACACGTTCCTCTATCCACTCCCTGCAGCTTGGCAGCCACTAATCTGCATTTTGTCTTTGTGGATTTATCCTGGGCATTTTCATACCCAATATGTGATCTTTCCTGTCTTCCTCTTTAACCTAGTGTAGTGCTTTGGGGCTTCATCCACATTGTAGTAGTATCAGTGCTTTATCCTTTCTTGGGTGTGAACAAGATTTCACTGTGCACATAAACTACATTTTGTTTCTCCATCTGTTGATGGACATTTGGCCTCTCTCTGCCTTTTGACTATTTATGAATAATACTGCTATGAATAGACATCTATTTTCTTAGTTTATTCTGATAATAAAGTGGTAGATTTATCCTAGATAATTTACACACTATAGAAATATAAATAATTCAGATTTACATTTGAATAGGTCAAGGAATAAGTTCCTTCAGTCTTTTTAAGGGTGTGTGTGTGTGTGTGTGTGTACGCATGAATGAGTGTGTATAAAACAGCTGTGTACAAAAATATACTTTCTTAAAAGAGAAAAGCTGGGGTCATATACATACTGCTCTGTGATTATACTTACCATGTAACAGATTTGAACATTTTTTTGATTCTATAACTCTCTAGTATATCATGATTTTAACAATTTAGTTTGCCAGTATGTTTGGTAGACATTTAGCTTTTGACTCTTATTTTAAATGAGTCTGTGGTGAATATTCCTTTATGTAGAATTCTACTTAGTTGTTTTCTAGGGATAAAAGTCCTAGGAATAGAACTGTTTTGTCAGTGAGTATATACACTTAAAGATTTTGACACATATCACCAAATTGGCTGCAGAAAAGACATGCTGATTTACATTCACCAGTGATATTTAGTGTTTCTTCTTTTGTGTTTTCATGTTATTATTTGTCTTTTTTTTTTTTTTTTTTGGTATCAGGGATTGAACTCAGGACCTTGTGCTTGTCAGGCAGGTGGCAGCACCACTGAGCTACATGCCCAGCCCTCATTTGTCACTTTTAATAAAATTGGTATTTGGGGGCTGGGGATGTAGCTCAGTGGTTTTGCTGCCTGCTGCGCAAGCGCAAGGACCAGAGTTCAATCCCTGGTACCTTAAAAAAAAAAAATTGGTATCTGTTTTATATTTTTTTGTTTCATACATAATGTTTGCCAGATTTATTGTTTTCTCTGTTTTGTGAAAGTCTGCTTCATGATCTTCAGTGAGTTTTGTCTTCTTATTAAAAATCTTTTTTCCATTTAGTTTATTGGTACATTTTAGGTATACAATACACTCACATTCATCATTGGGATCTTGTACCTTTGCATGATGGATCTTGGTTCTTATTTTTGCCCTTCCCCTGCCCTCCCTTCACCCCCTCCATCCCTCCTTATTTACAAAGACTTTGTTTCCATGTTTTCCTTTTCTCTTGTTTTTTCCTTTCCCTTCTTTCCTTTCCCCTAAACCTCCCACTTCCCCTACCCCTTTAGACCTTTTCTTCCCATTTCACATTTAAGTTTTGTCTTTTTAATGACCAGAATAATTAAAAAGTATATAATGAAGGCAAAAATCTTGACAACCTATTTCAAGTATTTTTCCTAGGTAACTGTTTGTCTTCTAATTTTATCTATGATATTTTGGCCTCAGGGGAGTTAGAAGTCTTAATGTAGTATAATCTATCATTCTTTGCTGTTTTTGGTTTATGCTTTTGTTCAAATGCTTTTCTAAGTCTTCCTTCATCTTTCCTGAACACAGAATGCTGTTTGTTTCAGATTTAGTTGCTATTTAGAGATTTCTCCAATATCTTAGAAAAAGCTGCAATTCACTGAGAGTAACTTGAACCATAGTTGACAATTTTCTGTGTTGGATCTGAGTCTGACATATGTCAATAGAAAATGAAGGTGTGTCTGGATTTATTCAACAAACCCATCTCCATGATGTGTGCTGGAGTCCGAGTGCGTTTGTGTAGTCTTCCCTTTGTGTTTTGTCTGTGTTCAGAGGGTTACAGCTTGCATTGACGTTTGAGGTTCTCAGATCCCCATTCATCAGAGAAAGATGGAATTCCATTTACCATACACCATTTACCCCTACAGGAAATTGCACTAATTCATTTTTGGGTAAAATTGTTTTTACCCTTTGAAAATCATTTGAATAGAACACCTCATTTCTTAGACGTTCCAGTTATTTTTGTCTTTATGATCATAGGTAAAATATTCCTGCATTTCAGGGAAACACTGTATGAATTAATGCTGACCTAGGTAAGTGTCTTGCCCTGTTTTCTTACATTAAATGTTAGAGTTGAGAGTGACTTTTCTGGTGGTGTGAAATGAAACATCTGTTTGCTTTAGGCTAATGATGTTAATGACAAATCACTCAGTCTGTATCTGCTTGCTTTTCTGTTTTACTCCTGAATGATCTCTTTTTTCCTGGCACAAACAATGCATTTTTTAACAATGCATGTTTATTATAAAGGAAATCAGGGAATGCGAGCCAGCCAGACAAAGACAGTGACTGTTAATACTTACGTATATGTCCATGTACTATTTCTTCTGTATGTAATCCTTTGCACATTCATAAAACAATCAGACTGTGCTCATCATAGCATGAGCATCTTGCTATGTCAGAAGTGCATTATACAATTTGAAATAAGTGCATAAAGTGCCACTGTATGGATGTATAAAAATATGTTGCAAGAGTTCTCCATTGTTGATCATTTAGAATGTATTTTACTCTTTTTTTATACCGGGGATTGAACTCAGGTCCTTGTGCTTGCGAGGCAGGCGGCGGCACCACTGAGCTAAATCCCCGGCCCCGTATTTTACTTTTTATTATAGCTCACAATGAATATTGTTATAGGGGAATCTTTGTCATATTAGATATTTTTGGATAAATTCCTTGAAATGCATCTAATTTCTGCATCTTATCATTTTGAGGGAGAACTAAGATTGTCAGGCATGTAGGCTGTGTGTCTTTTCAAGTTTAATACTGGAAATCAAGTGAAAGTTGCTCTCTTCAGTGGAAAGGCATTGTTTTTGTTTCTCTCTTAGTGGCATTTCTTCCACTCTAATTTTTACATGTGGAAATCAAACGTGAGAGGGTGAGTAGGATAGGAATTCTGTATTTGCTTTCTGTCTTTATGCTTGATGGGAAGTTGACTTTTAGGGCTTACTTTTTGAGAGCAAGTTTTTGGAGTGCAGGGCTCCCTTCTGACCATGCCTCAGCTGTCTATCTTGATACTCTGAGAAGCTCTTCCTGTTGGTGCCGCTGTTTGCTCATTACCGTCGATGTTGTCCTTTTCCACGGACAGCCCACTGTGAGGACCTGCTGGGAAGGATGGTGGGGACAGAGAGGAGACCGGCTCATTGTCTCAGGGCAGTTGGACACATGATCTGACATGCCACACACTTCAGTTGAGTCAGTTCTTGTATGGTTGAGAAAGGTAATCACCTTTATTATCACCTGTAAGTTATTCGGGCATTGTTGTCCTTTTCTATGATTTCTAAACATTTTGTGTCCCCTTCTTGGCAAGTCTTAAAACATTCTAACCTACAGCCTTATAATTTTTTTCCAGGAGCGTGTCATCTCATTTTGATGACAAAGATATAATTTGATGCTAAAATATCCCTATATACATAAACACCAATACACAGAACAGTGCCATTTTTACGAAAGCCTTGAGAAACAATGACTCATCTCTCTGCCGCTTGAAGACCAAGAAATAATTTTTCACTTGTTGCCCTTCTTGTGATTGGATCTGTCTGTCTTGGGTTTTGTTTCACAGTGAGTCATTGAGCATGGAGAGGGACACAGTGCTGATTTAGGAAAGACCAGAGGGTCTGAAGAGCTTGCACTGTGGAGAGATGCTGTGATTGTCAGAAGTTAGCGAAGAAGCTCATAGCTCACAGTGAGAAATCTGTTGTTTAAAGAGTACCACTGAAATATGAGATACAGGGACATTCACAATCATCAGAAAAGCCTTCTTAGTTTTGAAGGATTTGTAACTAGGCCTTTCAATGAAGAGCTTTTATAGTTTCTTTTAGTGAGAAATTAAAATTTTGTATTTATTGAAAGAATGAAACTTGACACAGTAGGGAAGGACTGGGATTAAAATGACGCCAAGTGACTTCGAAAGCCAATCATGTGCTTGCTCCTAGTGGAGAGGTGACTTTTATGATGACCTTAGCAATTTTATTTGTGGTTCCATGTTTTGAGAGTGAACACTGATTATTTTGATGAAAGGGGCAAAAAACTTATAAAAATATTAAAAAGATTTTATAATCTGCTAAACGGGTAGTGCCTGTGAATAGAAACCTGTCCGGTGCCCATGTGTAAATACACTGAGCATGGTGATTATTCATAGCAGTTACTTTTTTGTTGGGGTATACTTTTTCCTACCAACTCTATTGATATAAAATCAGTATGAGAAACTGCATGAGTTTAACCACTTAACAGCTTACCCCGAGCATCGCTTAGGCGGTGCATTTGTTTATCTACCGACTGTCCCAAGAGTGGCTGGCAGGTGTCATTTCAACCAGTAGGTTCTTGTTTGCATGAGATACACTTGTATATCTGTTCATCTGTTTTATATCAACTTTTTACATGCATGTTATATTCACCTTTGGTGTTTGTTTCTAGTGAAATCTGCTAAGTTCTGGTTATTTTCTTTTATTAAATTGTGTTTATTTTATTTGTGAAAACATATAATTTTGTGCCATTATCTATAAAAGCTCTTATTGTAAGTACATTAGATATAATTTTTATATTTTTTCAGAACTCCATGATATTCTTTTACAATAGACAGTGGACATGTTTAGGACACTGAGATTGAATAGGAAGGAAATACCAAAAGATTCACAAAGGAAAAAAGTGAAAAAGGGAGAAATGTTAGCATATCAGGGAGAAAGAGTCTGTGTTATGGAATGAAAAGAGAAAAAAGACATCTCCTTATTGTCAACTATTCATAATATAGAAATGATAGAACTCAAGAAATGAAACTAAAAAATTCCAGTAGTGGTCAATGATTATAATAATTCTGGTATTGTCAGAGTTGACTAACATGTAACAAGCTATCCTATAATCAACAATTGAGAAAAATATTATTATAAAATATTTATGCACCTTTTGGACCAAACAATATCTAACTCACTTGTAACTTATTCAAAACAAGGGTGTTCAAAAAGTAATTTATAATTTAGATTGGGTCTAATAGACCCATAAAAAACCATGGGAGAGCAAAATGCCAACGAGGACATCCATCACTGACATCTTTACCATTACATTTAGTGGTTAGACATGTTATTGAAACTGTATCACCCACAGGAAAAAAGGAAAGGCCAGCCCAACAGTGTAAAGTGTGTGGTTCAAAGAAAGACAGTAATACAAAAAGAATTTGGAAAGAGACTAGATACTGCTGTCCAGATTGTAACGTTGCATCGTGTATTGAATGTTTTAAGATATAACAGACACAGAAAAATTACTGAATAAATTTGGTAAGATATTTTTTATATTTCCTGTTGTATTATCTCACAAAAATTGATAAAATACAATTTTTGGTCATCCTGCATTTAAATAACTAGACTTAAGAGAAGCTCAGCTGGTCCCAGCACCCAGAAGGAAGCTCCCCGCCTCCATCCCAGGCTCCTAGGGCAGTGAAGCTCAGCTGGTCCCAGCACCCAGAAGGAAGCTCCCCGCCTCCATCCCAGGCTCCTAGGGCAGAGAAGCTCAGCCAGTCCCAGCACCCAGAAGGAAGCTCCCCGCCTCCATCCCAGGCTCCTAGGGCAGAGAAGCTCAGCCAGTCCCAGCACCCAGAAGGAAGCTCCCCCACGGCCATCCCAAGCTCCTAGGGCAGAGAAGCTG
>NW_004624739.1:34458861-34490055 GCF_000247695.1 Heterocephalus glaber | reverse complement strand
GTTGAAGGGAGGGCAGGGGAAGGGGAAAAATATAAGAACCAAGATACTCATGTAATGGTACAAGATCCCAATGATGAATGTAACTCTATTGTATACCTATAATGTACCAATAAACTTAGTGGGGGAAAAAAACCCAAAAACCAAAAACCAAAAAACACAGGACATGGCCATCAGGGCCCTGTTTCTTCCTTATCTGCCTTTGAAGATACACAAGGCGGCCTTCTCTGTGGGTACTCACATGTACTTCTGCAGCCTTCGGCTTTCAGACCCTTTATTAATGCCTGTCCTATGTGTTGGCTGTGGAGGTGATATGATCTGTTCGGAAGAGCAGAACCCAGCCTTTGAGCAGCAGCAGGGCTGCCCTGTGGGTGCCGGGGCTGAAGTGAGGGTGGGGTCGTGACTCTGGGTGTGGAGGCTGCATGCTTCCACCTGAGGTCCCTCGAGGCCCCTTCCTGACCTCCCCGGTGCTGCAGACGGCCCACAGATGACAGCGGGAGAAGGGGCGTTCGTGACAGGTCTGGGATTGGAGCAGTGCCTTTTGCGTGTCCATCTGTGATGCTCACCGAGGAGGCTGGTAGCAGCACCCGTGTGACGCTCCCTGTGAGCTTCCATGGGGGAGACGCCTCCGGCAGGGCACGGTTGCGGAGTGGTGCACACTTGTTCTTCTAGGAGGGTCGTCCCTCATCTTTGTTAATGAGAGCCAAGGCCGAGAGCTGGGAGGACGTTTCGTCCACGTCTGTGGGGGCGTTCTGGACGCTTGCAGCTCCTCACAGGGAGTGACTGGCATCTCACGCCAGGCTGGCATGGGGAGCTGGGCTTGGGGCTGAATCGTCACAGACCCCAAGAGACAAGGGGTCGTGTCTGTGGCCTCCTGACGGCTCACTGTCAGGCAGACAGAAGTTGGCGAGTCAGAGGTGGGGGTGGGCTGCCTGCGGCCGGTGCTGGGTGAGGGCGCTCAGGTTACTGGCGCACACACAGGCTCCCTCTGTTATCCTGGGCGCCCTCGGGAGACATGATGCCGCTGCCTGCTCTGCCTACCCGACACTTGGTGGGGGAGGCAGCAGTGTTTAGTACTTGTGCAGGGTGCGGCCCTCACCAATGGCCACAGCCATTGTCACTGGCACCCGACAGAAGGGCACCGTGGCTGCGTAGCCCCTCGCTCTCCTGGCTGTGCTCTCCGGAGCTGGTGCCCTGGCAAGACAGGAAGCGGGCAGGCTGTTCCCTGTCCGTCAAGGCATAGCTGCCAACCATGCAGGCGTGGGTCATCTGTGTGAGGAGGACGCCCAGGGTGGGCTGCTCAACAGGAAGCGCTAGAAATACTGGCTGGGACAGAAACTTGTTTAGTTGGCAGGTGGGTCTGACTGCTGCCCGGCTGGTTGGCTTCTGTGACATGGAATTGGAAGCAGTGAATGGAAAAGGCTCATCCTGGATAGCAGACTCTTCAGCCAAACCTGACGTCAGCGCAGATCAGCGGTGACTGAGTCCCTTACGTGCTACCCAGTCAGTTTCAAATGCGTGTGCCGGTGGAGCTCCTTCACTTCTCATAACCGGGGCTCCCTCACAAGCCGAGCCTGCTGAATCAGAGGGGCGGGTGGGACCAGTCTGGGACATCTCGCCAAACTTAGTCTGCTGAATCCCTAGATTTAAGTGGGTCTCTTAAGAGCCCAGGGGAGGCTAAGAAAGTCTCCCAGGTCACAAGGCCAGTCAGACCCAGAGCTCAGTTAAACTCCTCCCACCTTGTGCTGCCCACTTCTCCCAAAGGTGACTCTTCCAATAGGCTCTGTCAGCTCCCTCTGGAGGCTACCCCACCTCTGCCGGAAATTCAGCAATGCAGCTACTTTTCCATGTGGGTTAGTGGACGATATTTCATTCTTGGGGTTGAAAACACCAGAATGACGATGCTTTCCCTACTTTTTAATTAGCAAAGCTGAAGCTAGTTGTGTCCAGTGGCCGGGTTGTCTCCTGCGTTGTATTTAGCGCAGCGTGTGCAGTGGGTCAGTAGCAGAGGCAGAGGCGTGAGCACAGCTGCAGCAGAGTAGTGGCTGGCACGGAGTCCCGGGGCAGGGCAGGAATGTCGCAGGGTTGAGTCAAATGCAGGTCGGCGGGGTGGGGCACCCAGCTGCCTCTCCTGTGACTCGCCTTGCAGAAGCCTCGTTTAAACGGCAGCACCTTGTGTCTGCTGGGCAGACCCAGGGGATTTCTCCTTCCTGGCTTAGAAGACTACCCAGGGCAGATGTGAGCCCTCAGCGGAAGGGCAGAGTTGTGTTAGGCTGCAGTCACCCAGGCGTGTATCTTTCTTTCCAGCGTCACTGCACAGCGCGTGTGTGCATGTGTGGATTCAGTTTCCCAAGAGGAGTCACAGGATGAGGCCGGCAGGAGCCCAGGGGCTGGTGTGGGTCCTGTGGGCGGTCGCTGACTGTCCCCAGGCTCCCGGGTTCCTGCGCGTTTGCCCAGCACAGGACGGTGAAGTGCTCTGCAAGTGACCTGGCTCTGAGGCTGTTCCTCAGTCCCTCAGGGATGTCCCCATGGCACTGTTCTTACTCTTGCATCATCTTTATTCAGCGTTGGCCTTTAGACCTGACCTTGGTCTGCTCTGAAACAGTGAGAGAAGAATGGGAACCTTCTCCCGTGTGTGTGGATCTTTGTCATGGAAATGTGAAGAGCTTAGCCATAATGTGTTGGCCATGGTGTCATCCCAGGCGGGAGGGGACTGATCGGGGAGCAGAATCCAGTGTCTGGGCCCTTCCCGAAGTGCTGGTATCGCAGTGCTGCCACGGGCCAGTTTTTCCCAGGGCGCTCGGGCTGGAGCTGGGGTGTGGGCTGCAGTGGCCGCTGCATAACTGGTAAGCAGAAGCAGAAGGGAGACCCGGAGCGAACAGTTATGGAAACTGATCTAATTCCAGATCCTTTGTATTCTTTACGTCTTATATACTCAATTAACTTTTATAGTTGAATAATCAAGATAGTAATTGGAAAAAGGTTTCATTCCTAAAATTATTTAAGGGTGCTGTAGAAAATGTACTGATGGGGACCATACATTTTTCATTTTAACCGTGTTCCTCCTGGGACTTTGGTTGGGAAATTTTCTTTATGCCTGTAGCAAAGTGGTACACATAATAGAATAATTAAAACAAATGTTAGAGAATGTAGCTACTGAACACCCCGTGTGAGTCAGGGGACATGTACTCTATGCTCTTAAGTGGCCAAAGCGGGGCGGTTAGGGGTTTCTTTTTTCCCTCTTTCTTGGCTGACACTGACTGGGTAGTATTCTAAGTGTCTTTTTATCTCCCTTTCATGAGCATAAAATATGGTTAATTCTGGAAGTAGAAAGGAAGCGAGTAGAGATAAACCAATTAGGTACTTTTAAAATATGTGAATAGTTTTTATATGCACATGTAAGAAAATATGTTTTTGTAAACATTAAAAGCTCCAGGACTCTTCATTAATGAAAACTCTACTAATCGGCTCTTTCTTATGTTTATAGTTTGATGTTCTTGTTGATTATAAGGCATTATGGTTCCCTCAGTTCTTTGAAAATAATGAAATACTATGGGATTTTAAAAATTGGCATATTAGGGCTGGGTATTTAGCTCAGTGGTTCCACCGCCTGTCTTGCAAGTGTAAGGTCCCAAGTTAGAGCCCCATACCAAAGGAAAAATTGGCATATTACGTTGTGACTTTTGCATTGGGTTCATGGGAAATTAATAACCTCAAGCATCAGAATTGCCATGCGTTGCAGATGTGTGGCTGGCACTGACCTGGACAGAACCCAACCATGGGCTGCATGAGTGGCTCCCAGCTGGAAGGTGCACGTTCTTTCTGGGGCAGGAGCGATTTCAGTGGGGGACTGGGATGGGTTCTGGGAGTCACTGTCAGGGCTGCTGCTGGAGTCCTGCACAGTGCCTGCCCAGCAACGGCTGTCCTCAGACAGCATAGGGCCCCGAGAGGCAGTGCCAGCGTCAGGCCTGGGACCAACCGTGGGCTTCTGTCTACATGCACGGGTAACACTCCGTCACTGTAGCCCCGCAGTGGAGAACAGGAGAAACTCGCAGGTGTTGAATGCGTTATGAGCTAAAAGGGCCCATGGGAACTGTGTGACTGTGTAACTGGACACAGTTAGTGTCTTCACCTTACCTTAGTCTAGCCTCAGTGCCTCCTGATGAGGCTGCCGCTTCCCGTGGGAAGCAGGCCCTCCTGAGGTGGCCTGCGGTTTCATTCTGCCAGGTGGTCAGGTGCAGTGTCCTGGCTGTAACGGAGCAGGGTGTTCTGGTTGAATAGGCATACTGTGTTCCTCACCTTTCCTCAGTCACACTTTGGTTTCTTATTGGTCCACCCTGCACACTGTCAGCTCTTCAGCCCCCAGAGCGAGTTTCTGGCAGCTCTCCAGGGTGCTTTCTGAGAGCACATGCTGTTTCCTACCTGAACAAGAACTAAGGACTTTTCCACCGACAGTGAGAAGTTAAGGGAAGTCTCCTTCAACATAAGGAAGAAAAATTGAAAGATGGTTCTTTATTCTTTCTCTGGATATTGTATCAGCTGGAGGTGATATTTGGAATGCCCACAACCATCATATTGCCAATTTAAAGAGAAAACCAACCCTGCTAGATAGACTCAGTCCTTGGGGACATCCCTGAGTCGCTGAAGCCGTCATCTTTGAAAAGTATCCTGCCTGGGTGACTGCATGTTACAGGACAAAATTCAGCTCACTTGTTTAAAGCAGTTGGAGTAGGAATTTTCTGTTACTTGTAGCCCAAGGTACCCTAGCAGACATACTGGTACCCACGTGTTGAAGGAAGGAAGGAGGGAGGTGTTTTACTTTGTTCATAGGGAAGTTGAGGTACAGGCTGATTGCTACATGTGCCTGCAAAACAGTTTATTTTTCCTTTCAAATAAAGCACTAAGTCGTGTCTTCTACCACCACCACCCCAGCCAGTTCCTGAGACACTGATCAGTTTATTTATTTGAAATTGCTCTTGCCCACCCTGCCCCAAACTCAGTGACTGGGTAAATTCTTTAGAAATGGTTTTCTTTTTACACTGTGTTACGAAATCCTCAACAAAAGCTGTATCATATTTTAGACAATCGATAAGGTTTGTTTGACCAACTCAGTTTTCAGAAGTGCGTATGTCAGTGGGGCTGTTATTTCAGGAGAGCATGTCTTCATGCTTGGGCTGCATCTTCTAAGCATCTGAGGTGATTGATGAGAACCTCAAACTAGTTAGGCAGCTCTTACCTGGAAATTTCACCCCACCTGCTAAGTGACTCATTTATGCATCATTCTACCTTCTGATTCAAGAGAATGTTTCAGCTTATCTTTGCAACTCTCTGACTCAATTTTTACTCTCAGTGCAGCTCTGTAGTTTTTATAGTTGTGCAGTTTTTAAAGTGGGAGAGGTCAGAATCATGCCTTCTTTAATTAAAAAGATTCCAGGTTCTTTATTCCAGTTGCTAAAGGGCTTCTAAAATGTAAACTTCTGAAGTTATTTTAGATCAGAACATCGATGAAGACTTAGAAAAACTTCCTATTTGAAAAATATACTTTTGTTTTCTCAGCATCAACGTGAGTGATTTCACCTTGTCATTTAATGTGAGAGAGACAGAGAGGTTAAGACTCAGTTGAAATTGCTTTTTCCTAATATTTCCACATAAATGTAGCTTAGGAAATAATATGGGCCTAATTTCTTTAGTATAATACTGTGATAAATACCTATTTCATTAGGATTTGGTCCGAACTTGAGTGTAGAGTTATCTCTAGGTACACACAGTATTAGAAATTTCTTTAATTTTAAATTAGCTTTCTCATTTTCTAGCTTCCTCTTTTAGTGGGACTTCCCTTGCCTTCCTTGACATTATTTTTTATACATTAGGGAAGGGATACGAGGGAGCTCCATTCTACCTGTGATCTTGTTTGTCCTTATTGACAGAAACCTGGACATGGCACCTAGTTAGAAGACTCTTTCTCAGCTTCATAGCTTGTAGCCATTGGCTAAGTTTTGGCAAATGAGATATAAATAGATGTGTCAAGTGAGATTTTCAGGAATATTCTTTAAGAGGGAGAGGGCAGGTATTCTGTCCTTTCCTTCTTCATTTCTTTTTGTCTTCTCCATTGTTATATGACTAGAATGGCTGGAGCTTTAGCAGCCATCTTGGGTCATGAGGTGTTCTAAGCCATGAGGGAGGAAGCAAGAAGACAGGAGCCTCACTCATAACATCATGAGCCTCCAGATCAGCTGTAGGATGCTCTTTCTTGCTTGCTTTTGCATAAGAGAATAAACTGGCATAGCAGAGCTGGGGCAGATGTTCTTAACTGCCAAGAATTCATAACTACTTTTATAATCAGAAAGTCCTCTGTGTGTTCTGAAAGCAGACACATGTATGATGATATCACTAGAAATGAGCGAAGCTGGGGTAAGAATCTGTTTAATGAAAGACGGGTGGTGAGTGTTAGATGGAATACTTGGTAACCGTTTCTCAATATAGAGACCGTTAATGTCATGGACACTGTCAGTGCACAGTTTGATCTATCAATTAAAAATTTAAAGAAACAAAACAGACCAAAAAATCATCCTTGAGAATAAGATGCCTGGATGTTGGCCCTGACGCATCAGCAGCCAGCTGGTGGGGACACGGTTGTTTCCTAACACGGGTAAGAGCACCTTCTGCTGGCGAGTGGATCCCTGTCAGTCTGGGGCTCGTGCCCGGTCTGGGCACCTTGCTGGTCCTGGGCCTCTCCCAGCCGTCCTTCATCTGCATCTTACCTAGAGACTCGCCGGCCCCATCCTGTGTGATGGACCTGATGTGGCACGGTCCTGATCCCTAGATCCATGTGATTGCGTCCCGTGGTGGGTTGATAGACACAGCCCGGGACTTGGTTTGCAGTTCGCATGAACTCCACGTCTATGGCAAGCACCTCCTCCAGATCAAGGGAGCAAATGCAGGGCCTCTCAGCCTCATTTCCCAAGTGCCCTGGCCGCGAAGCCCCTCGGGGTGAGGTCTGCGCTCCAGGGAGTGGAGTCCTCAGGGCTAGGGTCGCTCAGCGGGCGGGTCCCTGCTTCTCTGGGAGCGCCAGTCCTCTGCTCCGCTGGGTTTCGAGGTACTCTCCAGACTGTTTATGTTCCTGCGAAGAGTTGTAGGAGGGTCAGTACATTGAATTCTTACTAACTGAGATTTGCAAGATCGTTTCTTCATGTGGTAACTTGTACAGCACTGTGCGTGCGTGCGTGCGTGTGTGTTTGTGTGTGTGTTGGGGGGGGGGGTGCCAGGACTGGACCCGGGCCTTTGCAGAGGGTTAGATCCCAGCCCTTAAAAATTTTTTTTTTTTTTTTTGGTACCGGGGATTGAACTCGGGTCCTTGCTCTTGCGTAGCAGGCGGTGAAACCACTGAGCTAAATCCCCGGCCAAAAAAATTTTATTTTGAGATAGGTTTTTGCTAAGTCGTCCAGGTTGGGCTCAAACTTGCAGTCGTTGTCCTTGGCCTCGGAATGCAGGGATTACAGCCTCAAAAAGTGCTTTTGACCAGCATTTCTTTAATTTCACCCAGTGCTGAATGGGAATATTTATAATTTCGAATCTTGGGGACTTATGTTTCTGTCTCACACTAATAATGTGCCGTTCTCTTTATAACAACCCGCCTCGGTTTGCAAAAGGGCTCCATCCCGGTGAAACCATCCTCCACCGCGCGTGCGTACTGCAAGTTGCGTTCAGGCCGCGCGGAGCCGAGCCCCCTGCACGACGCGGGTGGGGCCGCGGCCGTGTGCACCGGGCTGCGCAGGAGTGAAGCGCAGTGTGAGGCTCAGGTCTGCGGGATGCACGTTGCGTTTTTAGCACGGCGCCGTCTGGTGGAAGACAGATGTAGGCTGCACTGCCTGCATTTCCTGACTTCCCGCTCCGGCCTCAGTTTAGACCCCGGTCGTGGCTAAGGGCAGACGCGGTGCCCGTGAGGGTGGGCGCTCGGGCGGAGCAGGCTCTCTGGGGCTTCAGCGTCGCCAGCAGGGAGTGGAGCCTACGCGGCTGAAGAGGGAAATAAAGTCAATATCGATTAGAACTGCAGCTTCAGAAAACACCTCCAAGCTGCCGTCTGGCCAGTTACCAAGCTCACAGAAAAAGGTGATTGGCTAACTCGATGTGTTCATTTTATTTTAGTAACATGGGAATATTTCATTATTTATGAGGAGCCGTTGCAATTTTTATTTGTAGTTATTTACTGCTTTGTGTATTTTGAGTTAGGTTGGGTCATTTTCTATTTAAATTGCTTGGGTGTTTGAAAGAAAAGTACACTAGCTTCCTCTTTATTTTCTTGACGTTCTGAGAGAAATTTGTTGTAGATTAGGGGATACATTTTGGCTCTGTTTCGTGCAGCAGAACACTGTGGGAGTCAGTTGCCGAGGCTGCTGCTGGGTCTGTGGGGTCTGTAGACGTCATCATCCGTTCCTGGGTGTGTGACTGAGGCGGGAGGCAGGCACACACGGTGTAATGCGATGACAACCCTCATTTCGTTTTGCTAGACGTGCTTTCCGAAAACTGCTTTTAGAGTTTAAACTCTCTTGCGGGAATGATGTAGGCACCATCCTAAGCATTTCACAGGCATGCGTGTCATCATTTCACTTGCCTGACAACCTGGGAGGAAGCCGCTGCGATCAGACCCGCTCTGCAGCTGAAAAGGAGCGAAGCCCGCTGTTCACGACTCGAGCCTCAGGGTTCTGCATTTCTGTCACTATGCAGTCCTGCCATCCTCCCGCAGTGCCAGAGAGCAGCACTGCGGCGGGCCGAGTGCGCGCCCCCCAAGTCCACGTGCTGACATCCAGCCCTCAGCAGGATGGAGTTGGACACAGGGCCTCTGGGAGATGAGAGGGGTTAATTAGGGCAGGAGAGGTGGAGGCTCTGGTGGCCTCAGCATCTGCCCCTCTGCCTGCGTGAAGCGAGGCCGGGTGGGGCCGCGGGGAGGGGCGACTGCACCCAGGACCTCGGCCCGGCAGGGTGGTCAGCAGCACTTTGTCACCCTCCGCCTGGCCCATACTGCGCCAAGTCGCCTCTGTTTACGCCCCCAGGATGTGCTGTTCTGTGCAGCGCCTTCAGCTGATCCAGACAACCACTCTGAAGAGAGCTGAGCGGGGATGCAGGCCGGATCTCATCCTGCGCACTCCAGGGGCTGCTCAGTGTCCTGTGCAGCCTGAGCCCTTCGGTCACAGCCCGCTTTGCATCTTTCAGTAGCAGCCTGTATTTACATTTATTATTAACTGTCTGACTCACAGATGACACTGTGGAAACCAGAAGGAGCATAACACATTTTTTGTCATAAAGGCACAGAAAGGTGGGTGTGCCAAGCCCACGTTTATTCTTTAGAATATTCAATTGATGAATTATTAATTTATGACTTTTATTATGTTAAACAATGAGTGCTTAACAGAAAAAATCAGAAAAATAGTTACATTTTAATATTTATTGTTTATAAAAAAATCAAAATTTTCAACATCGACTTTTTTAGTAAACAAAGTCTGAAAAAGAACAGAAATAAATTCCCATAGAACTATAGTGAAAATACCAATATCACTCTGTGAAAAATAATCTTTACTTCATTGATCAGCCCTAAGGCAGTCTTCACACATGACAACAGCACGTTCCATACACAGATTGTTTACACGGACAGCACTTGTGTTTTGCTTTCCTGGCCTTTTTGTAGGACATATTTGACCTCTCAGTGACCTTTGCTGTTTTGTCAGAGGTTCTTATTATATTCTACAATGTGTAGTTAATAGGAACATAAGATATCAATAAAGTTATTAAGTTATTAATATGTATTGTACATTTAGAATAAACACCAGCATTTTCATATCAGCTGTGTGCTTGCTTACAAAACCTAAGAGATAACATCAGAAATAAAAACCTATGTGAACCACAATGAAAATACCAATATACCAAAGATACTTTGTTATTTGATGCAGTTAATGTCAACATTTGGGGGAATTTTTAAGATCTTCCAAAAAATGACATTAATAATACTTCTGTATAATATTTAAAAAGAGGAAAATGCAAACCCTTGTATGCCATATTTACAAAAACTGTTCTAAAGACATCAAACTTGTTCTCAGTTGTTTTTCTTTTGCTTTAAAATAAGCTACCAATAATTCCAGCTAGTCTAAAATGTATTGTTCTTGAATCAAACATTAAGTATTCATATTTGCAAAAATATTTTGCAATGAGTCCTTGGCATCTATGAAAAGATTCAAATTACTAAGCAGAGCTAGAGTTTACTTTCAAACTCTGTGGCTGGGTTCCAGTAATCCCTTATCATGTAGTACTGTACTGGCAAATTTCAGATAATAAGGGTCATATTTCTTTAGTGTAAAGATGAAACTGTTACTGACAGCCTCCCCTGGCTGGCATAATCAGTAAGCCACCAAGGAGCATAAGAGAAGTCTGGTATACAGGGGAGGCAGGACTGATAATGTTTTGTTTTGTTTTACAGGAAAAGTCAACACTAATAATTATAAGCCAGAGAAACAGCACCTATTTAGAGATTTGAGGCCAGGGATTTAGCTCAGTAGTTCCACTGCCTGCCTCACAAGCACAAGGTCCTGAGTTCGATCCCCGGTACAAAAAAAAAAAAAAAAAAAAAAAAAGAGATTTGAACATTAGAGCAAACCAAAAGGTCAAGCTTCAAAATGATTAAAGCTGTTAATTTTCAGCCAGAATATTGTGCTGTATTTGGTCATTTTACTGTATTTATGGCATACAACTTCCGAAGACAGCACTCTCTCCGCACCACAGCCAACTCCTCCCAGCCTTCTCTCCCTCTAAATACCTAACTTTATATTATATAAGAATTAGAGTGAAAACTGTACAACAAGGTTACAACGTAACGAGTGTAATTTTGCACATTTTTTCTTTGTGACATAGTTTTCTTAGAGCTGTAAATTATTTAAGTTTAGCAAGCTTTAAAGCTTGTAAATTTTAACTTTTTGAATAAGAAGAAAGCGTGGGACTGTAAGGCTGTTAATCTTACTATCAAAATATCTAAGGAACTCAAACTTTTTATAAATTAGAATTCTTCTAAATGTCACTTGAGGAAGCCTGTAGACACACTAGATGCAAAACTGCACTAAATCCAGAGTGTATCTATGACTTGAGTTTTGCAATGAGCCCCAGATTTAGCTGTGACTTGGTGCCACTGAGGACCCTAAGCTGTAGGGACCTAGCCTCTGGGGGCTTTAGCCCTCTCACTTGAGGCTTCTCAGTTAGGCAGAGGTCTGAATTTTCTTCTTCTGGTAAGTTTGCCAGTGCACATTTACCAGGTGGCCGTTACTTCTGCAGAACTCTCCTGGTTGTTGAGGGCAGAGTTTATGCCTCATCTCTGTCTGGAGGAGGATCCCCCGGCACCTGGCTTCCTGCCCACCTGTGTGCCTCCCGACCTCCGATTCTCCTGTTGCTGCCGAAACAAGGAAGGACCTGCTCAGCATTCGCATCTGGCATCCTGGGAGTTCTGAGGAGGTAAAATCGGCGAGAGTTGTCAGAATCAAGATGGCATTGATTGTGTCACTCGTAACAGAAACACAAAGACCAAAAACGTTGAGGAGGTCCTGAAGAAGGGGGTGTCCTGCGAGAGTTCCCAGTTATGGGAGCTGGGAGCTGTTTGCAGGGGCCCCTCGGACCGCGCCAGCCAAGGCTTGCACAGCCTCACGGGAAAGTGCTCCTGCGGGGAGCTCTGCTCCGAAGCTGGGGCGCCGGCCTCCTGGGCCGCATCCCTCCCGCAGGGTTACAGCTCTGCTGAGCCTCTGCCGGTGAGAGAGCAGGGTGGGGAGGAGGCGTTCACTCTGAGGGTCCAGAGGCCCCCCCCCCCGGGCCTGTGAATGCCGACTGCTTCCTTCCGGGACGTCCCGTTTCTTCCCCTGGGAAGCTGCTGGTGCTGGATCCCCGCGTCGGTCCACACCTCCGTCCCAAGTTCCTTTAGAAATCCTGTTAACTGAACATTGAGCCATCTGCTACTGGCCGGGACTCATACTAGCGCCCCTCATGTCTGGCTCCAGTTCCTGCTGCTGCCTAGCCATGTTTCCTGAAAGACATTCTCACTTTAATCTCATTCGCACCTCAAGTCACGAGGACCTGGCTTCTGCCGCTCCACCAGCCCTTGGAACGATCTCCCTCAGCATTGCAACCTGCGCTGTTTGTGATCTAGCTCCACCTTCTAGCTCTGCCTCCCACCACGTGCCGTGGGACCATGTGCGCATGTCCCTGGCTGGCCTGGGGCTCACGGGTGACATGCCCCACCCGAGAGCCTCTGCTTCCGGCCCCTCGTGAGCGCCTACCTGCTGCACAGCCTCCACTCGGAGAGCAACCCTGGGGCACCACCCCGACCCTCCCACCCTGCCCTAACCAGAAGTAGTTCTTGCGGCCCATCCACAGCTCCTACACTCCTCAGCACCGTGACTCACATTGCAGTGCCACTGAACTGTAGCCCTTCTCAGCTCGGAAAGAGGCCAGATCTGGCATGAAATCGTCTGTGGTGACAGGCTCCTGAGAAGGACAATTCCAGGGAGCAAGCGTGAGGCAGGAAAGGAGAATGTGTGAACCGAAAAGCATGTGTCAGCAGCTGGCCACAGACTGCACGGATTTGCAGAACACTTTGAGAGAGGCAGCTGAAGGGGCTGGGTTTCCAGAAGTAGGAAGAAAAGGGTGTGTCCATGACCTCCCTCCCCTCCTTGTTCAGTTTGCCCACATGGGATCATCAGCCTCAATAACAGAGACTCCCCAAAGAAGAGTTTTGTGCGCCTGGGATAGCAGAGCCCCACAGTAGAGATACACATTGGTGCGCGTACTCACAGAGACCAGCTGTCATCTCCGTGGGCAGAACCTTGAGACATCTGTGAATACCGGGTTGGTTCTGTGGAACATTGCGGGTGACATCAGTCTGACTCGTGTCCGCCAGACACGGAGTGTGCCGTTCATGGCTCCCCACAGTACCGCCTAGCAGAGACCACTGGCCTGGAGTTCCTTCGTCTTTGGGGATTGTTACAAAGAATTCTAGTGTGAGATTTTGGTGTTGGCATATGTAGATTGTCTTTTCTTGAGGATGGGCCAGATTTTCCTTTTTTTTCCCCTTGTTTTGTCTATTAGGCAAGTCTGGGTTATATTCTGAGCACTTTAAGTATCATCTTGTGAGGCTGGATCCTTTCAGTCACCTGGTTTGTCTGTCTGTTTCAGCAGGCATCAACCTGGTTAGGTTGGGAGCGTGTGTTCTTCACCCAGGAGTGTGGTGGCTCTAGTGTGGCTGCTCCCTTTCCAGGGAGGAGCGTCATCCCCCCTTGCTCGAGCCTCAGGATGTGGCAGGGTGGCCCAGGCCGTAGCTCGGCTCTCTATGCCTTTGGGTTCTTCTGAGAGCACATCCGTGCAGGCAGTATGGGGCTGAATCCTGTGCTGGCTCCCGCATGGGGTGGGGATTCTCGTCTTCACTGCTCTCTGGGGTCTTTCTCCACTTTCCTCTGAGCAGAAAGGTGGATTATTGTGTAGTTCCAGCCTCCGTCCTCCTGTGTGACTGCATTTGACTGGGATAAAGTGGCAGGAGGGATCAGGAAGGAAAAGGACAATGGGCATTTTCTCCCAAACTTTGCACAGCAGGAGTTTTCTGTTCCTTCATCCGGAGGCAGTGTCCGGTTCCCTCTGCATCTGAGGTGCTGGCCTTGCTTCGATAGCTCAGGCAGCCCTGATTGTGTTCACCTGGGCTGGGCCGGAGGAGGAAGTGTAGAAAAGCAGCACTCGACCTTCCTTTCCGGCACACACACATTCTCCGGCTCAGAGGGACCCCTCAGCTTCTGCGGGGGTTTTGCAGTCCACACTTAACTGTGCAGCTGTCTGATTTGGTGGCCTTCAGCTGAAAGCCAGATAAAAAGGCAAAGAAAATAAGCCAGAAAGCATCCTTAACCATGGTTGATTGTTGGAAAATTTGGGTTTTCTTTCCCAGTCTACCTGCCATTAATTGCCTTGCAGGGCCTTTGTGTTTTGGGCAGAGTGGGAGAGAAACTGCCACAGGCTTCCCGCATGTGGCTGGCACTGCTGCGTAGTTCACTGCAGTAGTCGGGAGTGTGTCCATGTGAGGGCCTGGCCTGGGACTGCAGGTCATTCAGAGCTGCTCAGAGTCTCAGAATAGTTCCCCAAAGGGTAGTGAGGGCGGAGGTGGGCTGTTACCTGAGGGCTCAGGAAGGGATACCAGGCACACAGGGCAGTGTGCAGCTGCCATTTCTCATGAAAAGGAAGCCTTCTGGCGGATGCCGTAAGTTTGCCTTCTAGGAAGTATGGTTATGACGAGAGATACTGATAGGGTTATACCAGTCGCTTAAAAGTGCTGTTGATTGGACCGACTCTTGTGGGATCAGCTGAGTGCAAAGCAACTTAAATAGCTAGTTTATTTTTTTAAAACTAGCTATTTTTACTTAGCTCACAAAATTTGCAGCAGAGCATGATTGTGGATGTTAAATTTTCAGAGCCCCTCACCACCTGCGCTGTTTCTGTGTCAGCGACGAGACCTAGGAGATGATGCCCCTCCCTGGAAAGGGAGCAGCCACACTGGAGCCACCACACTCCTCCTCTGTGACAGTGATGGCTTTGAGTTTAGAGTCTGTTTTGGTAAATCCTTTCCATCTGAATTATGCCAGTGGCCTAGCTGAATTCGACTCCCGGATTGGCTCTTCAGGGGTTGACGTGGGGAATCAGCTCCGTGGTCCGCGGCTCCCATCTTTCTCACTGTTCTCCACTGCCTTGTGGCCACAGCCTGCTCCCAGCTTTGTGTGTGGACAGCGCTCACTCCTAGACCCCTCCTGCAGAGTCTGCCTGGCCGAATGAGCCCTCGGCTCCAGGGCTGCGCCGGGTGCTGGATGCCAAGCCGAGAAGCACATTCGGACGGAGGTGCAAAGGAGGGGCAAGGCAGCGCTGCTTCGTGGCCATTATACTTAAACGTGTGATAAGCACACTTGTCTGTCTGTTTGTCTGCTATAGAGACATAGATGCAGATGGCCCCTGGCAGAGCATTTCAGAATGCTCCCTCTGCAGCCGGATTTATTGACCAGTCTCTTACGGTGTGGAGTTAGGTCTCTGTGTTACTTGGAACAGAGCTGTGGCCACACGTGCTGTTGCCTCTGGATCCAGCCCTGCGGGCCTGGTGTGCCATGGGCGAGCGTAACACACTTCAGAGGCCTTGGAACCTGCTCAGTAGTTACCAGGGGCTGAGATTCTGTGGAAGCAAAGGTCCCTTTTCCATTTTGGCCTGATTAATTTAGGCAGATGTTTAGTTTTATTATTTACAGATAAGCTTGCAGCCACACGTGATTAGACATAACAAGGTTGTGGCTTTTTTCTCTTATGGAAAGCTGTACTCTTGTACATCAAGCTTGATTTGAGTTGGGGAAAACCAAACAAAATGAAACAAAACAAAGCGAAGACACTAACTCAACAAGCCTTGGAGAGAGGCGAAAGCTCCTTCCTTGGGGCTTTTATCTTAGGAAGGGAGACGCCTTTCTTGTCCTTTTTCAGATGGTGTCAGGTAATAGGCCAGCACTGTCTGCAGGCCAGCAGGAGGCCCGGCCGGCCTGTGCCCCTCGCAGTGCCCTCCTGCCCTGCACCTGTGGACGAGACTTGGGAAGGACCACCTAGAAGCCTCTGCGGGCCTCCAGGTCCGGCCCTGACGAAGACTCATCCAGCCGTGGGGGCTGTTGTCGCCTCTCAGGACATGGGGTGGGAGCAGGGCAGGCAGGGCATCTCAGTCTGTACTCTTGTCCTTGGTCCCATAGCTAAGGGTGGGCCCAGGGCACCCGCTGCTCCTGTCTGCTTGTGCAGATTTCCACAGCGATTCCAAGCAACAGGCAGAGAGCTTCCCGCAGAAGAGCAGCATTAGGGCCTGGACACAGGAAGGGCACAGGCACCTGTGGTTCCAGTGTTCCGTGTGTACAAAGGTGGACAGGGGCCTGGAGAAGCGGAGAGGGTGAGACCTGTTACGCTCCTCCCTGATGTCTTCACCCTCGGGCGAATGGGAGGGCCATGCAGGGCTTTGTCAGGAGCCAATGGGCTCTTACTCAGCACCACTGGGGGCACAGTGGGTGGCGCGGGTGGGGGCGGGGTTAGGGGGCCTGCTCTGGGCGTGCTCGTCCAGGAAGCAGGGGATGGTGATGGAAATGGGCCATGGCCATGATCATGGCCTTGCCTGTACAGAGGCCCGTGCTGTGGACGAAGCCCAGTGCTGCAGTCACTCTGGGGAGCTGCAACTGTTGTCAGTGTTATTAGTGACAGTGACGATGATCATATTGTGAAGAGCAGCCACGCTGCAGCAGGTCTCTGTCCTAGGGTAAGCAGTATGCGGATAGGGTTGGCAGTGTGGGGTGTAGCAGCCACGGGCAGCACCTTTGGGAGGTGGCTCTGCTTGGGTGATGGTTCAGGTGGAAATGACAGTGGTGTGGAGTTAGCTGAACTCAGGGATCAGGAAGGGAAAAGTGTCCCGAGTGGACCTCAGGGTCCAGTGTCTCGTTTTTGGGAAGACCCTGTGCTGCACCTGCTGTCCCTCAGTCTGTAACTCCCTAGTGCCACCTTTTTAGAGGAAATAGCTCTTTTTCTCTTACTTTGTAGCAGAGGGAAAATGAGGGGCCTTCGTTCTCAAACAGGTTTTCAGCCAGTCTTTCTGTGATGGATCTCCCATGGGGCTCGGACAGAATTCTGAGGTGTTTGATGCCTCCATGTGTCTTCAGCCCACCCCAGCTTGCTTCTTGTTCTCTTCCTCCATGGCTGTCAGGTGTCCTCGCTTTGATAAATAGTTAGAGCTCACAAAAGCTGTCCATCTTCCAGAAATATCTGTCAACACGTATATCTATTGACATTTCTGTCTTCATTATCATGATTTTTGTGAGCTTACAGTATTTTCATTCTTTTACTCTGCTCCCGTAGAAATTTAAAAATTTTTCTATAGGTTTGTGGATAGCAAAGACAAACATATATTTAATTCAGCAAGTTTAAATGTAATTAGATAATTACTGCATGTGCTTAACGTTTTTTTTATACAGGGATATAAGTTTTCCTCAGTATCTTCACCGAGGGTTTTCTGTGTGGATTATTAGTATTATAAATTCTGTAGCTGTAGTTTTATTGAGAAAGCTGAAGAGACCTGAAATTTCTTCATAGTAGACTTGTTTTAGAATATTCATCGTGTGAAAATTGTCCTGCCAGTATGATTACAGATGTGGTCTCTCTCTGCCCAGAACAGTGAGTGCGTGAGGATGGGCTGAGCTACATGAAGCATAGCTTGTCCTTTGAAAGACTAAGAGGAGGCCGAGGAGCAGGTTAGCTGAGTTACTCACTCTCGTAAGTTTAGTATTTTGAAGGAGAGACTGGGATCTAGGCCTGTTCCCAGTTCATTGCCTGACCCCTTATAAGCTGAGGTTGAGGATACAGAAGGAAAATTGTCTAATTTGGGTAATTTTTAGAAAGCTTATGTGCTTTCATTCACATTAAAATGTAAGAGCCACAGAAACAGAGACTTAAATATTTCCTTTCTAGCTCTATCCCAGTATCTACATAATGACACCTGAGAAATGCTCATTAATTATACATTGAATTAAAAAATGAACACTGTATTGACAAATACAAAGCTGACAAGCTTTCCCATTGGCAGGACACAATACCTGACACCCACAGTTTGAAGGAAGAGAGGCTTAATTTAACTTGTAGTTTCAGGGGATTCAATCCATGGTCCACTGGCTCCAAGGCTGAAACATCATAGTGGAAAGGCGAGGAGGGACAAAGTTGCTTAGTTCCTGGTGACCAGGAAGCAGAGCAGGGGAACAGTGCCAGAGAGGAAGGGGCAAAGGATCCCAGGGACATGCCTCTGTGACCCATCCAGACATACCTAGTTGTGCTTTACTCATTCCCCAGGTGGCTCTGGAGACAAGCAGGGTGACACAGTATCTACCACATCCCATGGCTCATCATCTCAACACTCAAACACATCTCCTTAAACCATACTTAATCTCCAAATAAAATAACAAGTTAATCATTCCCCTTTCTCAAGAGTTTCAACAGTCCAAGCATTTTTCAAAAGTCCAAGTCAAAGCAGACTCTTAGCTGTGAGCCTCTGAAAAACAACAACAATAACAACAACAAAAGCAACAACAAGCTACCAATCCCAAGGTAAAATGACACAGAGTAAACATTCTTCAAAAAGAATAGGATAGAAGATAATCAGACCGAAACAAAGCCGAAACCCGGCATGACAAACATGAAGTCCTGGAGCTCCGAATCTGTCTTCTGGGGCACAGAGCTATATAGCATGGGAGTTCTGGAAGTTGTATGTCACCCCTTCTCTGTGACCTTATTCATGCACTAGCTTCTCTCTTGTACTGACTCTGTTCACAGTCTGCAGCTTTCCTCTATAGACATTCCATGATTTGGCATCTACAACTTCCCCGGATGTCTACTGCACATTTGGCTTCATTTTCACAGCTTCACATGTTGTGTTCTCGGGGGTTCCTTGGCTGGGCCTCCTAGGCCTCCTTTGCAATCTGGGTAGCAGCCTCCCTGACCATACCAGTCTTACATTCTGCATACCAATAAAACCAGCATTGCATTGACGATACAAAGGTTTACAACTAGCAAGGGCAGCACCTGGGCCCCCTTGGACATGGCTGCAGCAGTCTCTGAGATCCTGGATAGCTGAGCACAGTAAAATTAAATTCCAAAGAAGGAATTTCCCAGGTGGTCTTTCTTGAGTAGGGGGCTCAGAAACTTTTCATAAATGAAAGGTATATACTTTTGCACTTTTGAATCTGCAGTGAGTGGAATCTTACTGATTCATGAGATGCCTTCAATGCATCCTTTTGTCCCTACACAAAGGTTTCCTTTTTAATGGTGCTAATCTGCTTGTCAGCCACACCTCCACTGGCCCCAAATTTATACATGGTTCCTTCTGGGTCAATATTTAAGTTTTTCAAAAATATTTTGGTCTATTTTGTCCCCAAATTTTCACTATAAATTTGTATAAAAGCAGCCAGCAGTACCCATCCCACAGCCTGAACATTGGGATGGTTGAAATTTTCCTCCACAAGATCAAGTCCACCACTCTTAATCTTAGTCTTCTGGAAAGTCTCAGGACATGGCCAAAATATAAGCAGTTCTTTCTCATTTTTTTTTTTTTTTGCTAGAGTGTAACATATGTCTCTAGTACAGTTGCAAATAATGTCCTGATTCTGAACTGAAACCTCTTGAACCTGGCCTTTACTGTTTGCATTTGTATCAGCATTCTTATCTTCTGAGCTCCAACCAGAATTATTCTTACACCATTCTGAAGTTTTCTAGCTGACATCTCCTAACTTTTCCGAACTCCTCTGGCAAGCCAGTTCCAAAGGCTTCTAAACCACGTGGTACCAGTTTTCTATATTAGCTTTCCTAGCTCTGTGATGCAATATCCAACACCTGTAGCTCAAAGGAGGAGATTCATGGTGGCTGGGAAGCAGAACAGGGGAATAGTGCCAAAGGGGTGAGGGATGAGATGTGGGACTTAGGTCATGCTTCCATGACTCACGAGACACACCCAGCAGTGTACTTTACTAATCCCCTAGGTGGCTCCCAAGGTGATCAGTTTGACAACTAAGCTTGTCCACCACAAGCACCAACAGGGTCTTGTTTACAAAGATCAACATGGTGGTCAGGTAAAATATGAGCTTTTTCAAAATAATATCTAAAACATAGTACCATATCCATAAGTGAAGAGAAAAAGATGTTTCATACATAGATCAGATATATATTACTTTACTTAGCAGTAGGTTTCTATGGTAACATCATATTCCTTTTATAAAAGAAAAATCCAAATATAAATATTGCTGCACAGTTTTACTGTGCTCATGTACTTGATAGTGCAGGCTAAAGGAGCGGCTATAAATTGTGTGTGTGTAGTAAGCTTTCTCATGGTTTTGGCCTTCCTGTGCAGTACAGTGAGGACTGCCCACTCCTTGGAACTGGAGTTGAAATTCTCCTGTAGTGTCAAGCACTACAGTCTCCCCCTCTCTCCTTTTTCTTGTTTCACACTCTTAAGTCAGTGTGCCAAGTGCTTCGCTGAGCACTTGGATTTGGGAGTCTTTCTCCCAGAGGAGCTGCAGTCTCATCAAATACAAGGTTATGCTATTTTCAACATTTTGCATGAAAAATTCAGAGAGGGAGCTGCGCTGAAGAAAATGAATTACCTTTGCTTCCTTTTGTCTGTTCTTTTGTGTTCTTCTGGTTATCAGCATCTTGTCTCCCTTAAAGGCAGAAGCCTTCTGTTTCCTCTGCTGCTTTTAATTGTGTAGAAGAATTTGTGGTCCTCTGCTGTATCTTTATAATTACCAGTGGTCAATTTTTAATTACTTACAGAGGACAGGTAGGGATTTTTCTCATTGGTGGCTCACTGATAGGAGCAAATCACAGAATACAGAAGACCAAGCAGCTTCATTCATTCATTTGTGCCACTTATTTACCTGTTTATCCTTCCTTAGGCTGATGGATTTCATGGGATGACTATGTACATCACACTCAGGCTTGATCTGACTGCTTACCACACTCTATCAAACTAGCTCTTTATGAAGATACTGGAAGCAGTAGAGTGGTTACAAACCTCACCTGCCACTGAGGGTTCCCCTCAATCCCTTTCCAGCCTGTTCCAGTTCACAGGAATTTCTTCTGACTGAAATCATAATACATGGAATCACATTCTGCATATGCAACCACACATATGCTACCAGATGTGGTTCTAAATGTTTAGAGAACCTTATTTTTCTCAAAAACTTGGTCTGAGGTTTTCTAGCTGACATTTCCTAACTTTTAAAATGTGAGGCATTTAAGTGCTAAGATACAGGCGTGTGTTTGTGTGCTTAAGGAAAAGTTGGCTGTACTGGTTGGTTGGTTTTTTTTTTCTCTTGTAGGAGTTGAGGGATTCATGCTGGTAATTTTGACCTGATAGAGGTTTTGCTTCTGGGCTGACTTGTGGTGGCTCCGTTCCATTTTGGAGACTTTCTTTATGTTTTCTTACAAAATTATGTTGAGAGACAGAGACAGACAGAGACAGAGGGAGAGACAGAGGGAGAGGGAGAGGTTATGTGTATATTTGGTCTACTTTGACAAGATCATGAGCTTATTGAGTATAGGGACCGCATATTATTTTAAATCTCCCCTTTAAGCCACAGTACATACTTAATAATTAAGTTCCAGGTAATAAAGAATAATATATTAATATATAAAGTCACACTGATATATGCATAAATCATTATATATAAGGTGATACATGTTAATGTCTGGTAGAGTTTGGGTCTTTCACATCTCTCAAGGGCCTCAACAGCTTGGTTCTCAGAGTGACACTGTTGGAGCTGGGGAACCTTTAGGAATTGGGTCAGGGGAGGCCCATAGGCCAATGGCACTGTGCTCTTGAAGGGGATGGTGGCACCCTGGCCCTTAGCTCTTTCTCTTTTGCTTCCTGACTAATGAGCCGAGCAGTTTTGCTCACCAGGCAGCTCCCACCATTGTGCCCTGGCTCAACACAGCCTAAAACAATGGGGCCAGTTGATCAAGGACTGGAATCTTCAGAAGTGAGAGCCAAAATGAACCAGTCTCTTTGTAAATTAATTACATCACATATTTCATTATAACAACAAAATTTACACAATGTGTATATAAGAGAAATATATATATAGTCAGTATGTCAACATATACAGGTATATTATTTATATATGCAGGATGTGTTTGAAACATCATCTAGCCTATGTGTAGTCAAACTGTAAATGTTGTTAGAACTGGGAAATGATATGCCAAGATTTACAGTGAGAACTTGATAGAAAAGAGGGTTAATTTGGCTCATGATTTCAGAGAATTTAGTACAGTACCTGGTCGGCATGCTCCAAGGTAGGCAAATCATGGCAGAAAGGGGGGATGAAGCTGCTTAGTTCATAGCAGCCAGGAGGCAGAGCAGGGTAGCAGCATCAGAGAGAAAGGAGTTGGGAACCCGATAAGGATGCCAAGGTCATGCCCTCACGACCCACCCTACACACCTGGATGTGTGTGCCACTAGTCTGGGTGCACCGCAAAGCTAATCATTTTGACATTTTACCTAACGACCACATACCACTCCTTGTCAACTTGACACTCAAACATTCTGTGTGCCAGTAAAACCAGCATCATGTGGGTGATGTAAAGGTTTGCGGTTGGGGAGCACAGTAGCCAGGACCCTTGGACCATGGGTGCAACAGCCTTTAAGTGCCTAGATTATTGAGCCCAGTGAGGTGAATCCTAGGAAACCAATTCCCTATGAGGCCCTTACTGAGTAGGGGCCCAGGCCCAGAAACTGTCTTCTTAAATGAAAGGTTTACACTTTTATACCCTTGAGCCTGCAATAGGTGGAGTCTTGCTGGGTCCTAAGTTGCCCCCAAACACCTTTCTTCTTATCCATGTACAAAGTACTTTGTTTCTTTTTAATGGCACTAATATCTTCAGGAGCCACAACTCTTTTGGCTGGAATTTTATATATGGTTACTTCTGAGCCAAAATTTAAATTTTGTTCAAACTTGTCTTCTCTTTTTTGCCCTCATTCTGACTCTCAATCTGTCTGCAAGCAGCCAGCGGGTACCCATGCCACAGCCTAAATGTGGGGCTGTCTTGGAAACTTCGTGAACCCGATCAGTTAGTCCCCTGCCCTTAATCTTAGTCTTTCTGCAAAGTCTCAAGATGTGGGGAACGTGCAGACATTTTTCCCCATAGTGTGACACACATGACCTGGAGGACAACTGCCAATGGAACCCTGCTTTACAACTGAAACCTTCTGAGCCTGCCTTTACTATCTGCATTTCTATCACCATTCTGGTCTTCTAAGCTCTAACTAAAATCACCCAACGGTCTCTGTTTGTAGTATCCTAGGGTCCTCTAGCCTGCATTTTTAAACCTTTCCACATTAAGCCTACAAACCAGTTCCAAAGATTTTAAACCATATGGTCAGATACAGTCACAGCAGTGAACCTGATGTGGGTACCAATTTTCTGTATTAAGTGAACCTTTCCCTTCCTTGGACACAATACCTAACATTCACTTCTTAAAGGAAGAAAGTTGTATTTTGGCTAACATTCCCAGTGCATTCAGTCAATGGTTGGTTAGCTTCAAGACATAAACATCATGGTGGGAGGACATGGTAGAGCAAAGCTGCTTAGTTCATGGTGGCCAGGAAGCAGAGTGAGGGAGCAGTGCTAGGAAAGAATGAATAAGGGACCAGATATAGACCCCAAGGTCACAGTCATGGCTCCATGATCCACTCAGACACATCCAGATGTGTGCTCTACCAGTCCACTTGGTGGATCTCAAAGCCAATAAAGTTGACACTCCACCTTGAGTTGGAGGGAGGCCACACACTTCTTCCAGTTTGTAACTTGAAGAGCTAGGCTTGTGAGCTAATGCTCTCATGTGTAGTGTGCTCTGACTCATATCAGTGTATTTGGTGACCAGCTTTGGGGACCCTGAAGAGTAGGAAAGATTGTCAGGAATTTTCCCCTCGTCAGGAAAAGTTGTGAAACATATTGAAATAGGTAGAACAAATTACTGGGTGTCCTATTTAATGCATCTTTGGAATGATCAGTTTTTGTGGAGGCCTGTGCCTTTCTTTATCTCTGCACAATTTTACAACACTGGGAGTTGTAGGAAATTGATAATAATATGAGTATTTCTTACGCACAGAGTGAAAATGCATTTCGTCCTTTGGAATACAACTGATTATTATTCTCTGGATATCTACTGGTTTTGCATTAGTAAATTTGTTTCCTGATTGCATATTTTTGTGTGTCTCTTGGGTTCTCCTTTGAAATAGAGGTAATATCTTACTGATTTGACTGCTAATCAATGACAGACTCTTTGACAAATATTAATTTTGAATTTGTATGAGAAGTATTTTATCTTTTCAAAATTATCCTTTAACACTAAAAAGGTCACATTAATGAGGGATGGGTTAAGTGTTCAATGCTTTGTGTCTATGATTAGGGGAATTACTTATACATCTGACATTTTATGTGCTGTAATTTTCTTTATTCAGAATAATAAATATCAATGAGAATACTTGGGTTTATATGTTATCTTTTTAGTGATTTTATTATACTGCGTTACTTGTTTCTTAGATATATCTGTGTATTTAAGGTTTGTGTTCAAAATCAGATTTTTGAAATTATTACTTGTTACCACTCTTGATAAAATCACTATTAAATAATTTAAAATAAACCCATTCGGCTTGGGAAATAGTCTAAATCCCTGACCCCCAATGTTGCTCTCTGCATGAAATAGCTTTGCATTTCAGTATTTTAAAATCATAAATTAAGAGACACATTAAAGCTCCTGCTGACATCCTAAGGGTTTGGTAGCAACAGTAGCTATGGCCCTTTGGAGTCATTGGGTAATCTAAAAGAGGTGAATGGGATTAGAAAAATTTAGAAAATTAATTTGCATGTGACATCCAACATTACAGCCACAAAAAACAATCCTTTTTCCAGGTACTTTTATTCTCAAGACTGGCAGCCTGAATAACTCAGAGTCCATGGTGGAAGAGGTTTTCTGGTGCTTACCTATTTTATTCAGAGCCTCGCTTCATTTGAAATTCACGTCAGACTTCACAGCATCATTATTTTGCTATGATGCTAAGACATAATCTAGACTTTACAAAGAGAGACCAAGATCTTTTCAGTAGAATGTGACATTAAGAGAGACGTCTTAATACAAATAATTGTGAATGGGAGAAACAAGAAGGCGTTATTCAGGTATTCAGTATTGAGATTCAGTACTGATAGGGTCGGGGATTTAGCTCAATGGTTCCACTGCCTGCCTCGCAAGCACAAGGACCTGTGTTTGATCCCCAGTACCAAAAAAAAAAAAAAAAAAAAGAGATTCAGTACTGAGAAACATTCTTCAAAGAAATGGCTCATCAATCTATTCTACCAAGGGAGATTGTAGTAGGCTGAATAATGCTTCTTCCCCAAAAGAAGAAAAACAGACCTCCAAAACAAAAGATATCCAAATCCTGATCTCTAGAACCTGTAAATGTTGCTTTACATGAGGAATAAGAAAGTTGTAAATTGAAACCTTAAGTGGACTCAGAAGAGGAGGAGAAAGCACTATGACCACCCAAGCAGAGATTGGAGTGGTGCAGCCAAGCCATAAGGAATGTGGCCACTGGAAGCAACGGAGTCTAGGAATGGATTTTTTCCCAGAGCCTCCCAAGAGAGTATATCTGGCAATACTCTGATCAGACCAGTGAAGTGTGTTTGGATTTTAGGCCTGTAGAGCTTTGAGAGAAGCTTCTGTTGTAAACAGCTGTTGTCACAGCTGCTATAAGCAACTATTTGGTATCTCGAAATGAAGTTGATTTAGTCACTTTTCTCATTGTTGGGACAAAATATCTGACACTTACAACTTTAAGGAAGGAGAAGTTTATTTTGGCTCACAGTTTAGTCCAAAGTTGGCTGGCTCCTAGGCAGGACAGCACAACAGAAGGGCACGGAAGAGGAAAAGCTACTCACAAGCAGTGTGTCAAGGGAGGAGCTGGGAAGGGAGGCTAATCCTTCTAGGCCACACACCCCCAGTGATCCACCTCTTCTCTTAACAGCAAGTCAGGTATATGCCTCCACAGTCCAGTCATCAATGAGCCTCATCAATGAGCATTTGAAGCTCTTGGATGTCTAGATACAAACCATAACATTCCACCCTTCATCCCTAAGAGACTCATGCATATCCCAAATGCAAAATGCATTTAGTCTATCTCTAAGGGTTACCAAAGTCCTAACAGTTCCTGCGGCGCTGAAAAGTACAAATCCAAAGGGTCCTCTGAGATGTGAAGCAAATTTTTAGCTATGAGCCTCATAGCTATGAGCTATGAAAAGAAAGTTAAACATTGCCAACATACAATGGCTCGGGAAAAGCATTCCCATTCCAAAAGGGAGCAATAGGTGGGTAGAAAGCAGCGAGATCAAAGGATGACTGAAATCCAGCAGGGCAAACAATGAATCCTGTAGATCCACGTCTAGCACCCAGGGCAAGCTGTGGCCAGATGTGAACGCCAAAAGGCTTGGGCAGCCCCACCCCTATGGCATTGCCTGTGATTGTAGCTCTCATGGCCTTTCTCTTGGGCTGGCTTTGCTCACTCCTTGTGGCTTTCCTAAGATTTTCTATGTTCCTAGTGTTTCCAATTTCCCGGGGCTTCCACTGCACCTTTGGCTTCGCTCTAATAACTTCATGCACTGCTCTCTTAGAAGCACACTCTCTGGCCTCCTAAGCTTTCTTCCGAAGTCTAGGTGGAAGCCTTCCTGATCCCACAACTGTTGCATTCTGCATGCCTGTAAAACCAGCACCACATGGATGACCCCAGGGTCTTCTGCCAGCTCTAGTAGTAGCTGGGCCCCCTTGAATGGTGGCTGCAGAGGTGGAACACTGTGAACGGAATCCTTGGGGAGCTAATTCTGTAGGCGGCCCTTCTTGAGCAGGATGTCCTTAGGCTATGTTCTCAAAATCTTACAGTCTTATTCCCTTGGGCTTCTGGAGAGAGGGGTCATGCTGATTCCTTAAATGCCCTCGTCCTGTTCCAGAGTAATTTGGTTTATTAATGCTAATTTTGCAGTGACCAAGCTCTCCTCGGCTTCATCTTTGCTGGTGCCAACTTTATAGGAGTTTCCTTTCTGGTGAAACTCAAAAATATTAGAATCACCAACCTGTGCCTTTTGCTCTTGATTCTCTCTCTCTCTCTCTCTCTCTCTCTCTCTCTCTCTCTCTCTCTCGTACCGGTCATCAAACTTTGGACCTTATTCGGTGGAACCACTGAGCTATAAATCCCCAGCCCCTGCTCTTGATTTTCAATGTAGAGCTGGCTAAAAGCTTTCAACACTGCCCATGCCATAGCCTGAATGTTGGTTTCCCTTGAAATTTCCTCCACCAAATTAATTCATTTGCTGCCCTTAATCAGTCTCTCAAAAAGTCTCAGAATACGAGCAGAATGTGAACAAGTTTTCTGCTAGTGCATAACACACAGGACCTTGAGTCTAACTGCTAACGGAGTCCTTATTGTGAGCTGGAACCTCCTGAGCTTGGTCCTTACCCTCTGCCTTTTAGTCAGCATTCTGGTCTTCCGAACTCTGACCAGAGTCCCATAAAGCTCTGCTTTTAGCGTTCTTTGGCTGCTTCTCCAGGTGGCATCTCTGAACCTTTCCAAACTTTTCCTGCAAATCAGTTCCAAAGACTTCTGCAACATAAGATCAGGTAGTGTCACAGCAATGACCCCACTTTTTGATACCAAAATCTTAGTCACTTTTCTTGTTCCTAAGACACAATACCTGACACTCCCAATTTAAAGGAGGAGAAGCTTATTTTGGCTCACATTTCAGTCCATGTTCTGCTGGTCTGGCAGAGGAAAAGCTGCTCATGTCATCATGGCTGGGAAGCGTGGGGAAGGGAGGTAAACCCTCGCAGGCTACACCCCCGATGACTGCCTCTTCTGAACAGACCCAGCCTCCTAATAGCAAGTCAGCTATGAGCCCCACGATCCAGTCGTCTCCCAGAAGCCCTGCCTACGAGCATGTGAGGCTCTCGGGACAACTAGACCTCAGCCATAACAGTGTGCTGCTGCACCAAACGCCTGCATGTGGGCAATTGGCTTTACAATTGGGTAGTGAGTGGAGGCTGGGAGAATTTTGGGGTACCTGGTAGAAAAGCCTAGACTGTGTTGAGCAGACTGTTGGTAAAAGGAGGGATGTAAAAGACTGTTAGCATTCAGGAACAGGGAAGAGCACGGTAGAAAATACCTGTGTGGTCTCAGATGATAGGTAAATTGTCACCAGTAGAATGTTCTTAGAAATAGTAAAAGCAGTCCTAGTGAGGGCTCAGGAGGAAGTGAGGGATTTGTCATCACAAATTGGAGAAAGGTGATTCTTGTTCTATAGTGGCAGGAGGCTTAGCAGAATCATGTACTGTGGTTGTGTGGAAAGCAAATTCATCAGTGATGAATTTGAGAGTTTCGCTGAGGAGATTTTTCTAATGACGTGTTGAAGGTGTGGCCTAATTTCTCCTTACTGCTTATAGTAAAAGTGAGAAGAGAGATACATCCAGGGAAGAGCTGTTAAACAAAAAGAAACAGCTGATGCAAAAAGCAAAAACCGAGAGCTGATGGTTTGGGAAACTCTCAGCTTATGCAGATTGCGGAAGATGATAGGAAATTTGTTGTTAGGGAAGTGTGCTGCGGGGAAAGGGCCCCGAGGAGCAGCCTTTCCCCGTCAAATTCCCCCGGTGATCGAACCTGATCCTTCCACTCTCAGGTGCTGTGAACACAGTAATCGAGGCTGAGCAATGTGGATGGAGCAGCCTAGCAACACATGGGGCATTGAATGACATCAGTGGGGTCTCAGGCTGAGAATATCTCTGGGCAGATACAGAGGTTCCCTCCTTCTTGGAACGCTCCTTCAGCGTTTCATCCGGGTTCCTCTCCGTTCATCATGGGTCAAAGGTAATGTCCTGTGACCGGAGGAGAGGACTGTGAAAACGGCACAGCCCAAAGGCCAGAGATGACTAGCCTGGTCTTCATGGGCGGCTGTAATAAATGGTCTATGTTAATGACCTGTGCCTGGTGGCAGGCAGCTGTGGAGGGTGGGAATTAAGTCTGGGAGGGCTCCTTAGAAAACTTGTGCTGTGTAGTAGTGGAGTAGTTATTACACCTTCTGTTACATTTTACAGTGAGAATGAGGTCTGTGGGAATGATTCTCCTCTTTCTTTGGGACACTTAGGGCAGTAAAGCAGTCAGTTTCCTAGCGTTATTTTGCTCTTCAAATCACATGTGTCAGTTGCTTAGAGCTTTCAAAGTCTGTGACAGACAGGGAAGCATGTTGTGGCCTTTGTGGGTAGACGGCACTGCAGGACCATGGTCACAACTCAGCAGAGTGTTGGCTGTCCTTCCCCTCGGGTCCTTGGTGTCTCCTCTGTGCCTAGCTTGATGGTGTTTTGTTGGTGACTGCTTGGGCAGATGGGCTGGGATCGGGTTGTGGGTCATGAAGTCTGGCTGCAGGCCCTGGGGATGACGAGGACCGCACGGTAGTCCCCCAAGAACTGGCTCTAACAAAGCTTGTCTCTGCTTGTTTGCAGAAAGATTACCACTTTGAGTACACGGAGTGCGACAGCAGCGGCTCCAGGTGGAGGGTCGCCATTCCCAACTCTGCCGTGGACTGCTCCGGCCTGCCCGACCCCGTGAGAGGCAAAGAGTGCAGTATGTCTCAGCTTTCTGACTGTCCATTTCCCTGATTACACTATAACGTCTTTGTACCAGCCCTGTGAACATGAGAACCCTGGCAGGAGTGAGTGTGCGTGTTGGTGTCCAGCAGAATCCGTGCAGCCTTCTCAGTACCTGCTGTTCCTGTGTCTGATGTCTGAGCAATAACACAACCAGAGTGTTAAAAATCTGTTTATTCTCTTGTTTGAAATGGTGGAGGGCAGAGTGAAGAATTTCTCTTTAATAGTTTCTTCTAAATTAAAAGCTTTTATTAACTGTTTGAAACGAACAGTACTTGAGTTTGACATCTTAACCACTTGCAGTGCATGGTTCATTGGTACCAAGGGCATTCGTACTGTTTTGCTGCCTTCCCCGCCAGCCATCCATGGCACTCATCTCACAGCAGTTTCTTTCTTTTTATGTTTCAGTTATTGAAGTACCTTGATGTTATTTTAAAAAAGTGAAGCCTATAGAGAGGTTGTAGAGTTGCTGAATATCACATTCAACAACTTGTCTTTCAGCAATTAAGGAGCTTCAAAGTGCAGCATTGTGAAGGAATGGAGAAATAGGTCATGCAATTTATTTTCATTGATAAACTCTGCCTTTTAGAAAACTCTACTTTGCTGAGTGAGGGGTTTCTGCTGCGAAGTAATGTAGAGGCCTACACTTCAGAGATAGAAGTGACGGAGTGTGTTTTGATTTTCCTGCAGTCTTCCAAAGGGTATTCCCAAGAGCTTGGCTCTTCTGATTCCAAATGAAAAAGTAAGTAAGCAAATTAAATGGAGAACTTTTTCCTTCTCATTCATAGAGCATGTATGCAATTAGTTGGAGATTTAGCATAGGTGAAGGGTTTGCTGATAAAAGGGAGAGGGCAGAAGTTTTATGAGGATGCCTAGGAGAAAACACCGTTATTCCTTGGTGGAATAGAAAGTGGAACGGACAGAGAACTCGAGAGCCCTGCAGCCTGATAACGTCCAGCATGTGTCTTCACACAGCGTGGTCCCTGGAAGAAGGAGACGTGAGGGCCAGGTCTGGGCCGCCGCCTCGTGCAGGAAAGGGGTTCTGGCAGGGTTGTGGGTAAGGGCAGCACGGCCTGACCTTCCCGCCAGTCATCTTCCTGCCCATCCGTGTGTGCTCGCTTGTCCTCTTTGTCTGAAGCCAGGCCTTCCGCGGTAGCCGGCTGGCCCAGAGCTCTTCATGGTCCTCCGGCCTCCGTCCCCTGCTGGGATTCGGGCGTGCCAACTGTGTGCCCGCTGTGCCTGTGCTTTCCACCCAAGGCTGCCCCTGGCTTCCCTGAGAACAGGCAGAGCTGAGCCATTTCGATTCCGGCTTCACACCTGGGTGGTGTGGTGGCCTGGCCTGGCTGCTGAGAGCCAATCCTTAGCTTGAAGTGGCCTGCAGGGAGGATTTCCACAGGGGAAACTGGCAGACAGGAACTTCTTTCCTCCAGAGCCAGAGCTTAAATACTTAGCCATAGACCAGGGCTTCGATGCATTGGCCAAGGGTTTGAAATTCTGTTGCAGGATTAATGCCTGAATAGGAATCATTTCTATCTGAATGTTGCCAGACACCTTTTTTACTCATTATTTACTGAAATGTTTCGTGATGACATTTTGAATTTGGCCTACCAGTATGATGTTTCCTAAAAACTCTTGACTAGAATCAAGCCACTTTTAGTTATTACTGATACTTCTTATTTTTTTCCCTTTATGTTTCTTGATACATTTTGGGTATAAAATACAATTACATTCATCATTGGGATCTTGTACCATTACATGAGTATCTCAGTTCTTATATTTTTCCCCCTTCCCCTGCCCTCCCTTCACCCCCTCCACCCTTCCCGATTTGCAAAGACTTTGTTTCCATTTTTTCCTTTTCTCATATTATTTCTTTTCCCTTATTTCCTTTCTCCTACCCCTCCCACTTTCCCT
>NW_004624739.1:34445271-34457521 GCF_000247695.1 Heterocephalus glaber | reverse complement strand
AATTTTAAAGAAATTTTTCTTTTCTTGGTCACTAATTGCAATCTTTCTTCTATATCTGACATTCTGTCCTCACACTGGCTCATTTTGCCGTGTAAGCTTTCAATGAAATTTTTAATCTCCTGGAAATCTGTTTGCATCTGTTTTCTGGATTCCATTTGTTTCCTATGTTGGGATTCCATCACGTTCCTCAGCTCCTCTATTTTTTTATCTGTGTCCTCTCTAGATTTATTAATTATGCCTTGCACTATGGGCACAATCTCTGCTGTTATGTGAGAAATTATTTCTGATTTCATTTCTTCCAGATCCTTTTTTGTTGCCAGTTCAGGGAGTCCAGCTGGTTGAGTATCAGATTGTTCCTTCTCATTTCCCTTTGGGGTTGCTACTGATACTTATTTTAAAAACAGCAATATGTATGTGATGGCTGGAGCACATTATCTTTTCATTTTGTGTGAAATCTGACTGTCCAATATTCTTGCATAATATATTTGCTCTGGCAGGTGTTAGTATAGCCTCAGGTCTGTGACTTTTTCTTTGTCAGGGCAAAGGCAAGTCATTGTAGAGCTCTCAGATAAGCTGTAGATCTGTCATAATGTCACTTGCTGCCTGTACATGGCCAGTCATCCTGAGTGTTCTTTAGGAGCCAGGATTATCTTTGCAAACTGTGGCTCCCAGGGCTGCAGTCCTGTCTCTGCTTGGAGCTTGGTATCCCTATCGCAGGCAGCTACTGCAGGTTGCATTCCCTTCATTTGAAATGTTTAGAACCAGTGGGTTTTGGAGCTTTTCTGATTTTGGACTATTTGCATACGCATAACGAGATATCTCATGGACAAGACTTAAGTTTAAACCCAAAATTCATTTATGTTTTATATATACTTTATGTACCTAACCCAAAGGTAATTTTATACAGTATTTTAAATAACTTGGTACATGAAACAAGGGATGTAGAATTTTTCACTTGGGGTGTCATGTTGACATAAAAATTATCATGTTTTGGAGCATTTTGTATTTTCAGGTTGAGGATGCTCTACCTGGAACTGTTCATTTACTGAGGAGAAGACTCAGACTTCATGGGTGAAGTAACTGCTTTGGCACAGCCTCCAAGTGGCTGGTCTTGGCTTATGCACGGGTGTCCCCAGAGCCTGTCCCTGACCTGAGCTCACCTGCCCCCTGCAGATGCAGTCGGGAGCTGTAGGTCCCCGAGGAGCACAGGAGCCCTGGTGGCTTCATGTACGGGAAGAATATTTAGGGCAGTGGCTGTGGAGGGCATGGTTTCTCAGAGTCCTCATTGCTCCAAAGAAAATCAAACCCAGAACTTGGCCTTTGTCGAAATTGTGTAGATTCTTTACCATGTAACTGAATAGAAAGAGAGGCAGGAGAGGAGGCCTTTCCTAAGGATTATGTAGCAGTTGTAAATTTTTTGAGCAAATTGACAGCTAAACTACGTATTTGTTTTTCTTAGAACAATCCTATAAAATGTAGCTACAGGTTTCCGCTGAGTGAGGTCAATGAGATCAGTTTTGTGGTGCTGGCACGCTGGCATGCATGCAAGCCTAGGTGGACGGGGCTCAGGGAAGGGCGTGGGGGGCTGTTACTGACACATAATGTGTTCCCACCCTGTCTTTGGACAGCCTGGTTCTTTCTCTTGCTGCTCTGGGCAGGCTCTGGGACAACCGCACGTCTGCCCTTCTGCCAGCTCCGGGCTCACGCACTGGGAGCTTGCGTGCTGCTCCTCAGGCCTGATACCAAGCCTGGTCACCTGTGCACTCCTTCTCCACCCAGGGCCCTTCAGGCAGCACTGCTCTTGAGCCATGGCACCTGCTCATCTCAGAACAATGGCCCGGAGTCCTGGCTCGCCCCTCACTTCCTCATTGCGGGTCACTTCCCGCTTTATCCTGGAAGCACAGGCCTTTCTGAGTCTCTCCTTGGCCTTGGCTTTGTTTGATATTCTTCTGTCCTCAGAAAAAGTGGTCTCCAGGTGGCATTCTCTTACGTTTTCTCTTTCTCATTTATTTTGATGCTTTATTTGGGGAAAATAGATGCTTTATTTTTACTCTTTCAAATATTTCTGAGTCCATGGCTTCAAATAATGTAACCTTAATCCGTCATGTATAACTCAGGATAAGCCATTTAAGATATAATGGATATATTCGGATATATTTGGTGTGTAAGCATCAAATCAGACATTGTCTTGGGTGCTTTGTTTAATGATCTGTTCTGTCAGTATTCATAATATGTAAATCAAGAATACATATGAAATAATAAACATAAGCAGATGTACATGTAAACATACATAGACACATGTAGATATACATGGATAATGTGCGTAATTAGCTTTTGTATTATATAAGGTCTAGTGAATTAATGTGGTTTTAACGACAAATGACTTTTACAGTGCTATACATGCATATGTTTGAATTTTAATCTTTAACTGGTTTATACTTTTAATATTCAGTTTTCTTGGGTCCATAAGTGCTACATTCAGATCATTTTTAAAAAAAATCCTTGGGTAGGGCCAGGGATTTAGCTCAGTGGTTTCACCACCTGCTGTGCAAGTGCAAGGACCTGAGTTCGATCCCTGGTACCAAAAAAAAAAAATCCTTGGGTACAGATTCTTTTTCTTAAATGTATCATTATAATCCATATTTAATGGGCTTTAAGATATAAGCAGTTATATCAAAAATAGACTTTAAATCAAAAATTGTTACAAGAAACAAAGAAAGTCATCACATAATGATAAAAGGGTCAATTCAACAGGAATGTAGGGCAATTATAAATGCATCCAACGTCCAAGCACCGAAATATATAAAGCAAACATTGAGAAATCTGAGAGGAGAAACAGACAGCAGCGCATAGTAACAGAATGGACAGATAACCAGATGGCAAATCCAGGAACAGCAGGTCTGAGTAGCCTCAGGACCAGAGGCCCTAACACATCTCCTGGAACCATCCACTGGCAGTAGCAGGACACATACATGTCCATAGCACACATGACCGCCCCCGGATGGCCGCACGCGGTCACGGCCAAGTCTGGCAGAGGGGAGGACTGCACTCATTCCAAGAACCTTTTCTGGCTGCAGCACAGGAGAGCGGGGAATCGTAAGCAAAGGAGGGAGCTGCTCCGGCTGAGATGCTGCGAGGCTCCGCACACCAGTCAGACACCGGGGCAGCAGGCGCCCACGGTCTGGCCATGCGTGTCAGCCCTCTGCTTGGGACAGAGGCGTTGGAGCACGGGGCACGGTGCCACTGCTGCCAACTCTCCATGGAGTCCACTGAGACCAGGCTCAGTCCACGGAGCTCCTGCTCTGTGGCTCGCAGTGAGATGTTGTACAGAAGAGGGCAGGGGCCCGGTGGGAATACACTCAGGGTGCCAGGGTGCTCTGTCATCCATCCATAGCTCAAACAAATCTCAGCTGCTCCTGAAGGATCTGCACATGGGATGGGAAGTCTGGAGCCTGCGCCTTGCATCTGGGCATCAGGGCTCTTCCTGCTCAGTGACCAGCGGCCACCTGGGTGGCTCACACACCTTCAGGCAGGCCAAGGCAAATGCAGATTCCCCAATGAGGCTGACAAGGCCATCACAGTTGCTTCTGCTAGAGATGCACCAAGGTCTCCCCAGGAAGATCTTGGCTGGTTTCTAGGACCTTTCTAATGCCATCACCACAGATGGCTTCTGCTGACCATGACTGTGCTCCGCTGCCCATGTGATGGCCCCATGTGCACTCGTGGCAGCCAGTGTGGGTCACTGCCTCAGCAGCCTCCGTTCTGTCCTGGAGCACTGTACATACCCAGTGTCCCCCAGTGAGCAGTGTCTGGGCAGGGTCTGTGAGGACAGTATCACCGGGACACCCGTGAGCTGCAGGAGAAGCAGGGGACATGCCTGGGTGAGAGCATCACCGGCCAGTGGAAGATGCGTGGCTCCTCACCCAAGGGAGAGCACCCAGTCACTGCCCTGACTACGCAGCCAGCATTCAGGCTCTTCTGGACAAATACAACACCAGGACGCCCCCAGCGTGATTCCTGCCTTTCCACAGCTGTGAGGGAGACGCGTCAGGGACAGTCCCTGATACTGGCTGTGGAAACGGAGCCCGTGTCTCCGCGATGATAACCCAGGCTCTGTAGCACACAATGGAGCAGTGGCCTTTCACACTATTTTGCTGGGGAAGATGAAGGTTAGGGCTCAAGTCTTTTAAAAGAAACATACTTGATATTGTGGTTGGTTGGATTATTCATTAAAATGACTAGAAGGAAAGTTTTTAGCCAGAAATATGATTTTATTTGATAAGAAAAAATCTTGATGAAATTAGATATTTACATACCATCTCATAGTTTATTATATACAAAAAAGTAAAGATGTTCCAGTTAGAAATTTTTATTTTTCTAATAGGAAATGCATCAGCATCTTCAGAAAATAACTTTAGCACAATTACGGCCTAATGTTCATTCCTGTTGTTAAACTGATCAGGTTCATAATTTTAACTTGTAATTACATTCGTCATAATATGGCACTCAGTTTGCCACACTGGCTTGTAATTGCTTACTTACGTTTTTACTGAGAAGATTCACAAATATATAGAAATTAAACTACATGCTCCTGAACAACCAATGGATCAAGGAAGGCATCAAAAGGCAAAATGAGAATGTTTAAAGACAAAAGAGACAGAAATCCCACCTAAAAGGTATGAGCTGTAGCAGAAGCAGGACTAATGGGGAAGTTTATAGTGATAAGTGCCTATGTTAAAAAAGAAAGATATCAAATAAGCTGTCTGATATTGCACATCAAGGGAGTGGAAGAAAAAGGCTAAATTGCCAGAGTTAGCAGGAAGAAGGAAATTATAATAAAGACTAGAGCGACGTATAGCTCTGATCTGTAGATTAGATGATTGACTTTAGCAGTAGCACATTAAAAGATGATATGCCACCAGCGAGCAGGATTTATCCTTAGGCTGCAAGGGTGATTTCACATAGGCAGCTCGGTGAGTGTGATTCAGCATGTTAACGGAACGAGTGATGAAAACCATGACCATCTCAGCTGTTGCAGAGCACTTAAGAGCTCAGCACCACTCATGACACTAAGTCAGTGCCAGGGAGAAGCGCTTCTGTGTCGTGTGACGAACCTGCAGCTAGCTAATGTGTCCTCAGTGACGGAGCTGACGGTGGTTTCCGGATCTGGAACAAGGCCAGGTGCTCCCTCTGGAACCTTCATTCAGCGTCTTCATGGAAGTCCTGGCTGGAGGAGTGAGGCCAGGAAGAGCGTATCTGGCTTGGGAAGGGGGATGCAAACTGTCTCTTCTAGGGCCGGGGATTTAGCTCAGTGGTTTCACCACCTGCTGCGCAAACGCAAGGACCCGAGTTTGATCCCCGGTACCAAAAAACAAAAACAACCTGTCTCTTCTGAAGATGGCATTGTGTCACGTGGAGCAAACACTGGGGGCTCCAAGAAGCACTGTTAGAGCCGGTATGTGAGCGCTGCAGACTTGTAGCAAACGAGCAAGGTGGTGGGCATGGTGGTGACCGCACGCGTCTCCCAGTCTTCTCTGTGGAATGCTGCTGGCAGGCAGTGCTTCCTGTAGACTAAGACACTCGCCAGGACTTCCGGTTGGACTCGGGGCCCTGGGCCTTGGTAGTGCTGCGTCCTCCTGGGAGGTGTGGAGTGTGTCCTCGCAGCAGAGCCTCTGGGACTCAGTGGATAGAGCCGCCCGTCTCACTGCTCTCCCAGCCATGTCTGCTCAGAGGGCTCTGCTGGTTCTGTGGTGCTGCGGCTGGAGCTCAGGGCCCTGCACATGTGAGGCGCGAATCTGCCACTGCACTGCAGCGCCAGCCCGAGTACAGCATTCCTGTCGCATAGGGCTGGCTCTCCAGGCTGACTTCCGCAGAGTTTTAGTGGAAAGCACTCATCTAAACATACATGCCAAAAACCAGATGTATTGACCAGAAGAACTGAGCAGAGTCCAAAGTGAACCATCCACTCGCTGACAATTTTTGACACAGTTGCCAGAAACACACAGTAGGAACAGGACAGTCTCTTCAATAAAGGGTGCTGGAAAAACTGATGTCCACACACAGGAAAACGACATGGGCCTCTGTCTCTCACCATATTAAAAAATCAATTGGAAATAGGTGAAGAGGGGGCCGGGGATTTAGCTCAGTGCCTGCCTCGAAAGCACAAGGCCCCGAGTTTGATCCCCGGTACCAAAAAAAAAAAAAAAAAAAAAATAGGTGAAGAACATAAGATCAACACCTGAAGTGAAAACTGCTAGAGGAATCTAGGGGACAAGCTGTATGACCTTGTCTAGCAGTGATTTCCTGCCTTTGACCCCAAAGCTGAAGTGTTATGGTTGGGGTCTGGCTGTGCCCCCAAAGCCTCAACCGGTCAGAGGTGGCGGAATCTGGAATGTGTGATGCTGGGATTAGGGGTGTGATTACTAGTCTGAGTGAGTGAGTCGTTGTCACCGCCCTACTCCCGGTGGTCTGGATGGGATGCAAGAGGCAGAAAGACACGGTGAAGCTCCCTTGCTGCCTCGCTGCCTTGTGCGCGCCATGTCGTTTCCCCTCTATGACGCCTGTTTGCCATCCCTGACTTGGAGCCGGCCGACTGTGGACTGAACCTCTACGAACTGTGAGCAAATAACCCTTCCCTCCAACTCTGAGTGTTGGGTATTTTGTCTCAGCAATGATAGAGAAGTAACTAACACATCAGGCAGCAAAACCATTAATAAGTGGATGACATCAGACTGAGAAGCTGCATGGGACGGGACAGCAGAGTGGAGGGCACCCGTGGCACGGGAGGAACACATTCAGGGCTGCCGGGGCTCCCCTCCATGCACGCACGGACCGACCAGCTCGCCCGAAGGGGACCAGACAGTCCAGGTGAAAGACAGCGAGGACCTGAGCCAGCATTTCGCCGAAGATGTAAAGATGTCCAGCATCACTAGTCCCAGGGCGCGTTGATCGCATTGCCCGCCGGTGGCTGTGGTCCAGAGATGAGGGTGACAGGTGCTGGGGGAGAGATGGGAAAGGAAGCCCGGCACCATCGGAGGAGTGTGAGTCAGTACGGCTGCCGTGGAGACCAGTACGGTTAGGCTTCAGAGCCCAAGCCTGTGTTCTGTCTGGGGGATCAGCACCAGCTTACAAAGCCCCCCTTTGGTACTGGGGATTGAAGCCAGGGAGCTACATCTCCGGCTGTTTTTAAAAGTTTTCTTATGAGATGGGGATCTGGCCATGCAGCCCAGACTGGCCTCGAGCTCACTGTCCTCCTGCCTCAGCCTCCTCAGCGAGATTACAGGTGTGTGCCATGCACCTGGCCACATAGCACCTTGCGCTGTTGCTTCACGTGGCCAAGTGATTTATTTCACCTCTCATACTAGAATGAACAGGTATCCCTTTGTGGGTTCTTTGGTACCATGTTTTTGGACCCTTGTTATTTACTCATGTGGTGGTTCTGCTGCTTCCAGCGGCCTTGTGGAAGGTCAGTGCTTAGTCCCAGCCAGCGCCCCACGTGCAGGTGGGCTGTGTGCACCCCCTGGAGGAGGCACCTGTTGGGTCCTGTGAGCCGTGTTCAGACGTGAGGGCAGTGCTGCTGCCCGGGCGTCCATGGTTAGTAAGCCAGCTGCACAGCTGGGAGAGGTCTCCAGGCAGAGATGCACTCAGACAGGTTATGTGCTGATCGCGTCTGGAGGCTCCAGGAGCCTAACCCTGAGCTCCACCAGGAGCAGTGGCTCAGTGTTCCACACTGCAGTGCTCGCAGCAGCTGAACTCTTGTGGACAAGTGTTCCGTGTTCATGGAGTGCCACGTGCAGCACTCTGTCATACAGACTGCGGTCACGGTTGCCTTTGCCTCTCAGCTTCCTTCTGTCGCACAGGCATCCTGTACTTCTGCGGGAGTTAAGGGTATTTTAGCAGGGTAGTGAACACCTTGAAGTAACTCCAATGTGTTTAAAAGACGAGATTCACAGTTTTCTTCTTTCTAGTTTTTATAGTCCCTTATAACAACATATAAAATATTTTTATTGTTATTGTTTATAAATCATTTATTAATATCAATTAAGTTAATTGATAAGTTCAATTTTGGACTCCAGATGAAACTGTCTTCCAAATTAACTCTTATTTTATCAGTCAGTAGTGCTCTCAGCTCTGTGAGGAGCCTTCTCTTTTGCATCCATTCAACTCTGTCATTATGGTATGCAAGGGGCCATAGGCAATATATAAAGGAATAATTGTGGCTCTGTTTCAATAAAACTTTATTTATAAAAGCAGGCTGAGCACCGTATTTGTCCTGCAGCCTGTAGTTTGCTGATCCTTGATTTAATACCATGCTGGCTGTTAATTATGACACTACTAATCATATTAGAGAAATATTATCTAGTTGAGTTTGCTAGATGACTCATAAGCCAGTGAAACAACAAAAATTTTCCCTGTAACTGTCCTCCTCTGTGGTGGTCCTGATAGTTCTGATAAAAGCACACAGAAAACATGTATTAGACGCTATGCACCATGCCAACCACTTTATGTGCATTTTCTCAGTGTAGCCCGCTGAGGCAGCTACCGTGAAAGTTATCTCATTTTTTAGGGACAGAAACCAAGGGTTGGAGAGGGGAAGAACTGACCCAGGGCCACAGAACTGGGAAGTGGTACCACCCGGCCCAGGATGCTGCTTCTCCCCACCCTGGGACAGCTGTGCCCGCGAAGTCAGCGTGCAGGAGTGGCTTGGCCTCTCCTCTGGGGTTTTACTGGTTTGGGGATGGGGATCTGAGTGTGGGAAGTCCATCACCAGCATGGTTAAGTTTTCCCGAAGGAAAGCATTCTGTTAGTTCAGCGGTAAGGAGCTGGGCCAGTGTGGGTTTTAGCAGACTAAGGAGTTTCAGCAGTCGGAGCCGGGAGCCCACTGCCCTGAGCTTGCTGCTTTCCTCCTGCTGGGCGGGCGGGCGGTCTCTCTCCACCTGACACCTGGGGTGTCTCGCTCGCTCAGCCTCCTCTTTTCACTGCCCCAAGCAGAGGCCTAGAAAGCCTCGGTCTGGGGCCGAGCCCCTGTGTGGCTCAGGCAGAGCCCAGCCCCTCGGGGCGTAGGTTAATCGGCCAGCAGCAGTAATGCTGCTGTGCTTCCCGTTGCCCTCTGCAGCCTCCGGGTGGAGCGCGTGGCGTGAGCGGAGACCTTGGCCTGGAATAGCGTGAGGTGAGGCCGTTGTGAGCCTTGAAAGAGCGCCCGGTTTCGGGTGGAGACATGCCCTTGGCTATCACCGCCCCAGCACTGCCTGCCTTCTCCGTTCTCATGCCATCGGCAGATACCTTTTCAAAGCGGAAAGCGACAGCGCTCCTGCTAAGCGGGCCCTCCAAGGCTCGAAGGCTGCTGTGGCACAGCTGCCTGCCTGTGGCAGGGACCGCTGGGTGGGAAAGCACTCCCCGGGAAGCCGTCGCTGGCCCGCACCTCTGGGAAAGAAGGTCGCAGACAGAGGGAAGATGAGGCGATTTGAGACACCGCGTTTTTGCCCTGATGAGAAGAGGGGAAGCAGAGGAAGAGCTGAATAAAACAGGCCGGGGCCAGACTAAAGCAAACGGCGGTGGGAGGCACGGGCCGTTCCCCGTGGGCTGTGAGGAGATGCGAGCCGTTGCCTGACAGGTTGCTCTTCTGCCTTCCAGCCTTCTCCTGTGCCGCCGGAGAGTACCTGGAGATGCGGAACCAGGTGTGCAGCAAGTGCGCCGAGGGCTCCTACTCCCTGGGCAGCGGCATCAAGTTTGAGGAGTGGGACGAGCTGCCGGCAGGGTTCTCCACCGTGGCGACCTTCCTGGACACGGGGCTGGGGCCCCCGGGCAGCAGGCCGGACAGCTGCAGCAAGTGAGTGAGACCCGGGAGCGCTGGCTGGGGCTTGTCCTTGAGAGGGGGTGAGGACGACCCTGGTCCTGCCCGGACCGCGGAGGAGCCAACTCCAAGAGGCGCGCTTGGGGGCCGGCTTCACAGATGATGCGGCTGAGTTTTCCTGGGGCTCAGGTAGCGGCCCCAGGGTATAAGAGATGCTGCATGCAGAATTGCAGTGAGGCTATCAGAGAAACGAATTCATTTCCCCGTAATATATTTATAACTATGCTGGAGTCAGTGGTGTTTCTGCTAAGCTTTCTTCATCTTCCAATGGATAATTTCAGATTCTTTTCCTTGAAAGGAAGGGTGGATCAGCCCCCTGGATCTGATGACTCCTGCGAGAGAGTGGTTGGACCCAGAGGAAAGCCTTTGCTTAGTTCCCGGGGAATTGCTAGCCTTGCCTTGGCAGCATTGCAGGGCTGTTGAACTGTGTGAAAAAGCAAGTGAGTGCTTATCTTTGGGCTGCCGCTTCCTGTTCCCCTGTGTTGGCTGCCTTCTCCTTTCGTGTGGTCGCAGGGAAGAGGGTTAGACCCCAGGCCCTCCGCTGCCTCCTGACAGGAGTGCCCTCTCAGGGACCCGCGTTTCCACTGAGAGCCGAGGGTGCCGGGAACACCCCTCTGGGTGGAAAGCTCTGCCTCCCCTGCTTTCCTGCCTCTCCCTCAGCCAGCCTCCTCCTCTTCTGCCAGGTGTCCCTGCCAGGTGTCTGTGCTGCCCTGCTGATTTCCGGATGTTTTCTTCCTTATGACAGAGCCCGAGACCCAGTAGCCTACACGGGAAAGAGCTTTTAGTATCACAGTTCCGCGGTTCTGAGAGCAGGGTGCTGGCCTCTGCCTTGCTGCCAGTGAGGGCTGCACACAGCGCCAGGCACGGATGGGAGGATGGAGAGAAAGTGCAGCCTGGCCGTGCTAGAGGGAGGGGAAAACTCCATCCCCAAGGCTCAGCTCCCACGGCCTGCAGCTCTCGAGGGCCTCGACCTCTTGGTGCTCTCTCAGAGCTCTCAGGACTCTCTGCTCTCTCAGTGCTCTCAGTGCTCTCAGTGCTCTCAGTGCTCTCTCAGTACTTTCAGTGTTCTAAGTACCCTATCAGTACTCTCAGTGCTCTCAGTGCTCCCTCAGTTCTCAGTACTCTCAGTGTTTTAAGTACTCTGTCAGTACTATCAGTGCTCTCAGAGCTCTCTCAGTGCATACCCACTGTGTGCTCTACATTACTCGTTGAAGTCAGGCACTACTAGGAAATGTGAGACTGTGATCTTTGTTCTGGTGGACAGGAGATGCAGATGTGGCTTCTTTTTTTACCTAGAATAGCTGATTCCCCAAGGAAATTCAGTGACCAGCAAAAGTTAACCTAGTATCATTTTCTCACTGTGAGTTTCAGTCTGATTTTATTTTCTGTATTTCTGTCTTCTTTTTTTCTACCCCCCGACCTCATGTTCTCTTCTCTTAAACTGGTTGGGTCACACAGCAGATATAATCACGGAGCCAAAAGAGCTCCTTCTGTGTTACGGACATGAGTACTTGTGTATGATGTGTGCTTTTCCTCTGCATGCACACGTGTATGTCCATGTGTGTGACTTTCTCCAGATCTGTGGTTTTTGTCTTATGCCCTTCCCTTCTTCTGGCCGCCTCTTTTCTCTCTTTCTCTCCTCCTCTCCTCTCCCCTCCCTCCTTTCCACAGTTCAGGGGATTAAACAGAGGCAGCCTTCTCACTGAATTACATCCCCAGTCCTTTTCTTTTTTTTTTTCCATTAAGTTTATCGATATATATTTTAGATATAAAACAGTCACATTCATCATTGGGATCTTGTACCATTACATGAGTATCTTGGTTCTTATTTTTTTTCCCTTCCCCTGCCCTCCCTTCACCCCCTCCACCCTTCCCCACTTGCAAATACTTTGTTTCCATTTTTTTCCTTTTCTCATATTTTTTCTTTTCCCTTCTTTCCTTTCCCTTGCCCCTCCCACTTCCCTGGCTCCTTTAGACCTTTTCTTCCTGTTACACAATATCAATTATACATTGTTTTGGTTACAATATCAAAATTTAGAGGACATTCTCACAAATTTTACAGATTTTAAAAGGATATAGAAAGCATATTTCAAAAATCCTTTTTGAAATAAATTTGACAACTTCTAAGAAGTACCTTGGAAGACAAATTAATGAAACTAACTCCGGAGGAAATATAAAATTTAAATAGCACCTATCAAAGAAAGTATATTCCTAGCTTGAAAACCTTACCTGTATGACAACAGCAGGCTCATATACATTTTAACTAATGAATTATATCAAACATTTAAAGCAGAAAAATGAAGGAACACTTCTCCCCTCATTTTAGGAAATCAACATTGTGCTAATACTAAAACTGGATAAAGATAATAGAAGAAAAAAGTATGAACATAGATAGAA
>NW_004624739.1:34362849-34444826 GCF_000247695.1 Heterocephalus glaber | reverse complement strand
GCAGAAGCAAAATCTTTATATGTAGATGAAATGATCATCTACAGAGAAAATACTAAGAAATCTCTAGGAGCCCCTAGAACTTGTTTTTGAATTTAGCAGGATTAGAAAACACAAGGTATATATTAAAATTCAGGTCTATGTATACTTGCTATAACTGAAGAATTCGATATTGAAATTTGAAAGTTATGTAGGAGTACAAAGGACCTAGAAAAGTAAAAAGAAAAGAAAAAGAAAAAAAAACAGTGTTGGAAGACATGTAGTACCTAATTTTAAGACTTCCTCTAAAACTTCAGTAATCAAGGCAGTGTTGGCCTAAGGAAAGACATGTAGATCATTGGAATAAAACAGAATCTATAAATAGAACCACACAAATATAGTCCACTGAGTTTTGAAAGATTGTTTAACATTAATATTTTATAGAACATAAACTCAAGAGCAGAGGAAAAGATAGTGTTTTCAGCAAATGGTACTAGAACGCCTGTTATCCGTATGTAAAAAATTCACCTCAACCTGCTATTTCCATACATAAAAATAACTTGAAAGGATCTGTGAACCTAAATATGAACGACTAAAACTATAAAACTTTAAGAAGAAATTATAAGGGAAAATGTTCATGAATTTAGGGTAGGCAAGAATTTCCTAGGATACAAAAAACATGATGTATAAAAAAAGAAAATTGATAAATGAAATTCCATCAAAATTTAGAACTTTAAATGACATCATTAAGAAAATGAAAAGTAGTCTTTACACAGACCATATTTATAGTACATATAACCTATGGCCAGAATATATGAAGAACTCTTACAGCTCATTAATAGATAACCCATTTAAAAAGTAGACACAAGAAGATGATAAATAGCCAGTCCAGCACAAGAAAAGGTGTGCAACACTAGAATCAGAAAAATACTAATCAGTACAGTAACAAGATTGAATTATACACTCATTAGGGAGATGAGGTTAAAAGTTTTAAAAGAACAGATGTCAGTTTAGGTGTGAACCAGTTAGAACTTTTGAATACTGCTAATGTGAATTTAAAATGATTAAACCACTTTGGAAAGCAATATAGAAATTACTTGTATTACTGTTAAGAACCAACAGTTCTCTTCTTAAGTTTTTACTTAAGAGGAATGAAAACACATGTTCACAATAGATTTGTACATACAAGTTGACTATCCCTTATCTGAAATTCAGATTTTGGTTTGAAATCCACTTGATCTGCAAAGAGGATAGCTACTCTTGCATTTTTTCAGATTCCTGTCACATGGAGTATTGTTTTCCACCCTTTAACTTTCAGTCTATGAGTTTCTTTTTGAATTAAGTGTTTCTCGAATGCAGTATATTGTTGGATCTTGCGTCTTAACCCATTCTACCAGTCTATTTCTTTTGATTGGTGAATTGATACCATTAACATTAATGGTTATAACTAATATGTACTGACTTATCATTGCCATGACTTTTTCTTTTTGTTGGATTCTCCCTCTTTGCATTTAATTTCTTGTTGCGCCCTGCAGATTCATTCTGCTGGGCTTCCTAGGGTTGTGATCCTCATTGTCTTTTCCTAGGATATTTTCTAAAATTTTTTGGAGTGCTGGTTTGGTATTCATGAAGTTCCTGAGGTGCTCTTTATCATCAAAGTATCTTATTTCTCCATCCATTTTGAAAGATAGTTTTGCAGGGTACATCAGTCTGGGTTGGAGGCTGTTTTCCTTTAGGGCTTGAAATACATCACTCCAAGCTCTTCTTGCCTTGAGGGTTTCCACTGAGAAGTCTGCTGTGATTCTGATGGGCTTTCCTTTGTATGTGATTTGTTTCTTTTCTCTCACTGCTTGTAGAATTTTGTTCTTCTGTTGGATTTCTGGAATCCTAACTATTATATGCCTATGTGTAGATTTTTTTTTGATCAAGGCTAGCTGGAGTCCTATATGCCTCACTTATCTGTATGTCAAGTTCTTTTCCCCTCCTTGGGAAGTTTTCTGCCATCACTTCTGTGAAGAGTTTTTTTATGTCATCTGCACTCTCTCCTCTTTCTTCATTGACTCCAATCAGTCTTATGTTATTCTTCTTTGCATCGTCTAGCAGCTGCTGGATTGATTTCTCGTGGATCCTTATAATTTTAAACCAATTTTTCTTTTCCTGGTCACTGATTGCAATCTTATCTTCTATATCTGACATTCTGTCCTCACATTGGCTCATTTTGCTGTGTAAGCTTTCAATGGAGTTTTTAATCTCCTGGAAATCTGTTTGTATCTGTTTTATGGATTCCATTTGTTTCCTATGTTGGGATTCCATCACGTTCCTCAGCTCCTTTATTTTTTTATCTGTGTCCTCTCTAGATTTATTAATCATGTCTTGCACTATGGGCACAATCTCTGCTGTTATGTGAGAAATTATTTCTGATTTCATTTTTTCTAGATCCTCTTTTGTTGCCAGTTCAGAGAGTCCCAGGTGGTTGAGTATCAGATTGTTCCATCTCGTTTCCCTTTGGGGTTGCTGTAGGTGATCTGGAAGTCTGGTTTTGAGGCTTTTTTATGTGTCTTCTCATTTTGATGGGGGGAGGGGCAGGTTCACCTCCCCTGTGCTGTGAGCAGTACTATGATGGCCCGGGAGCCTCCTCCCCCACAGTCCTTTTCTGAAATTATTTTAATTTTGAGATAGGATCTCACTAAGCCATCAAGTTGCCCACCTAGGCTCAAACTTATGATCTTCCTGCCTAAGTCTCCCAGAGTGCTGGGAGTATAGGTGTGCAGTACCATCCCTGCTTGCCTGTTTATTTTTTTAAGGATGTTCTTTGATAACCAGAAATTTAAACCTTAAAAAAGTAAAATTCACCAATCATTTTCTGTCATGGTTAACATTTTTTAATGTCTTAGGATATCTCTGCTACCCCTGGGTTGTAAAGTCTAGAAATGGCAATGTGTATTCTAGCTGTAGTGTAGAGACATTGTGCTTTTATGTAATGTTAAATTCTGTACCAGTGTAGGTACATTTACATACACCCTTATCTTTTGATATTGTCATATATTTAGAAACATGTCATAAACACTGAAAGTGATGATACTATTTTTTAAATAATCAGTTGTTTAAAAATAGCCTTAACAGGGCTGGGGATTTAGCTCAGTGGTTTTGCCACTTGCTGCGCAAGTGCAAGGACTGAGCTCGATCCCCGGTACTAAAAAAAAAAATCGTAACAAAATCTAGGAACTTAAAAACTAACTCCATCATTCAGAAGAGTTTCAGTTCTTCCATGCCATCACTTCTGGAACAAGCTCAGAGATAAAGAAACGTAACTTATCTATGTTGATCTCCTCATCATTGGCACTGCCTTGCTTTCCATTTATTTGCAGTGTGTGTGCACATAAAAGTCTGGGTGTTGTTTCAAAGAATACTTCTACTCAAGGCCATGAGCAGCAGTGGTCCTGCTGTTGGTGACCAAAGTTTTGATCAAAATAGCAGTTTCCCAGCAAGCGGGTCCCATAGCCTTCTGAGATCAGTCACGTGCCTTGAAAGATAAGCCTTCTCTCAGTGGGGGAGCTCACCTTTGAGCTGCCGGGGCCGGGGCTCTGCAGCTCTGCGTGGCCTGTAGAGCTGCTCTGAGTCTGTTCCAGTGCCGGACCAGAGGTGGTCTCTGGATGCGTGGATGCTGACACAGAGCCTGCCTGCTGCTGTTTCCACAGCTCTTCCTGGATCCCTCGTGGGAACTACATCGAGTCCAACCGCGACGACTGCACAGTATCGCTGATCTATGCCGTGCATCTGAAGAAGTCCGGTTATGTCTTCTTTGAGTACCAGTATGTCGACAACAACATCTTCTTTGAGTTCTTTGTAAGGCTTCTTACGTTCTTGATGTTCTTTTTAAGGGACATTCATGTAAATTTCCCTTAATCCATCATTCCATTCCACTTGATCCTCAATTACTGTTGTGTTAACTGAACCCTTGGTATTGAAATGAGTTAATTTTCTGTAGTGTTTGTCTTCTAGTTGTCCACACTGTCTCTGGTGTTCCACCTGGTGCTATGCCCATTAGACTATCTTTTGCTTTAGAGCACATATGACTGGTACTTTCCCTAAGATTCATTTGTCCTTAATGTTTTATGGATGTAAATGCTATTTGATTAAAAATACTTTTGTCCATTTTAGTTTTTATTTAAAATGTTTCTTTCTTGGCAATTCAAAGAGAAAACATTTTTTTACTGACTAGAATTTTTTAAGTGTATTCACGGGCAATTATTTTAAGAGAAGTGGCTGCATGCTTCTGTTTCTGTGAAGTTCATAAAGTCTAAAGGAATCAGTGGAGAGGTAGTTGATGTTTCTGGAATGATTAAATAGCATTACAGCATAATACAGGATTCAATAGCAGACCTTCAGAATAACCACTGAATGTATCTAATTAGTCTGTGTAAACTCTTAAGTTGAGCAAATATTTACTGCTGCAGTGGCTGCAGGGCTTCACAATGTTTTCAGATTGATTTCTTACACTAAACACTGTGTTGTGCTGACAGATGGGAAATATCTTGAAAAATGTTTCTGTGGCCCAGATTTTAGGAACAAATGTACTAACTTTTCTAAAGCAAATTTATACTCGGTAATGAGAATGTCTAAATCAAAAGTTTAGTGGCGAAAGGTATTTTCTATAAAATATGAGCCTTGGACTTGAAGTTCAGAGATTCTGGGTCTGGCCCCAACTTGTTGGTTGTGTGCTGTTGAGCAATGAAGCTAAACTTCCTGTTCTGGCATTCCCCTGCTGTAAAGTAGCCAGGAGAAGACGTTTTAAGGAGCCTCTTAGCACTAATGTCCTGCGATGAGTTTGAGATATTGAGCAACATGCAGTCATATTTACTTTTTAAGCTACATTTTATTTGCATAACACTTCTCAGAATGAACAATCCTCTAGTCGTTGGGACATTTCAACAGTATTGTTAAAACTAAAGTAGCAAGCCAGCTATTTGATTGTTAGCATAAGTGTTTATTTAGCTTTTGCCCAATAAGTGCCATGAGAGCTGATGTTTCTTTACTTCCTTTCCGGGTGCCTCTGTGCTTCTGTATGTAGTCTGAAAAGGGCTGGCACATTCTGCTCCTTCTTTTGCTGAAATTTCAGCTTTATAGGTTGTAGTTACTGGCTCAGGGCCAGCACTTTGCAGTTGCTGTCCTGGTGGTTAACAGAAGGGAAATATGTGAAGGCTAAGAAATGTAGTTGTGCTCTGAGAATTAAATGTGAGCATTAATTTAGAGCAATATTTAGTCTCAGAACTGTGTGGACTTCTATTCATCCATACTGTTTTTTAAAAAATGGTGAAACTGAAACTTAGATTAAGTGCTTGGACCAAGATTCTACCTGCTTTGTTTCAGAATGGGGAGCAGACCCAGGTCTCCAGAATGCTGGGGTGGGGGCACTGAGACTCAGGCTGTGGAAATGCCCTCTGCTGTCCGCACACCAGAGATGTGCTCAGGGCCATATCGTCCCTCAGCCGGCTCAGCACTGACACTGAGATGGTCATTGTACTTGGAAAATAAGTAGGACCCAAGTTGAGTTGCAGTAAATTTCCTCAGAAGTGGATATTCTCTGGTGTCTGGATGCCAAAGGACCCATTTCCGGTTAGGACGTGTGTAGGAAGTGCCCTCACAGAGCACAGTTCGTGTTTGTAAAGTGGCCAGTGGTGCGGAAGGCAGCAGAAGGGTGTGGGGAGGAGAGGCTGTTCCCTCCGGCAGTGAACTTTACTCTGTCGCTGACACTTGGCACAACTGGAAAGATAACTGCACTTTTTAGTCTTTCTGTTCTTTGAAAAGTAGAAATCTTAGAAAGGTATCATCTTAACCCCTCTCCACTTTGGGAGAGTTGTTGGGAAATTAGAAGGTGGCTGATGCTCAGGATATCTGTACTCATTTGAAATGGCACACCAAATGATTAACGTTGATCCACAAATAAAAAATCGGCACTTTGATTTTGGCCACAGCCACTTACCTGCACATTTGGGTTAAGCCCTCAGGAATTGGTGCAAAGCCCTCTTTATTAACTAAAAATTTTGCTGCCACAAAAATAAAAATTACCCTTGTTTATTTTTACACTATTGGACTTGTGTGGTGAATGGAAGCCGTTAAAACATCCAGGTAAGTTGGGTAGGTTTCTGTGACGACTTTCAGTGATAGCTGTCCTCTCTCCTTACTGGGCTGCCTTTTGACACAACAAGAAGATGGTTTGCTTGGGATCTCTTACACATGTGCAGCGGCCACTTGGGTTGAGGCCTTGGTGTGCAGCTTGTTGAGAATTACTCATGGCCATTGTTTAGGACGCATCGAAAGGCACCCTTGCATGCTGTAAGGCACAGAGTTTAATGAAAGCTCTTGTTTCAGAAGCTTCGCTGAGAGCTGTGTTTGACCCGCAGATTCAGAACGATCAGTGCCAGGAGATGGATTCCACCACTGACAAGTGGGTGAAGCTCACGGACAGCGGGGAGTGGGGCTCTCATTCCGTGAGTCTCCCTTTCTTATGCTTCTCCTTTCTCTTCCTAACATTTTCCAAGCATACATTTTAAGAGAAGAAAAAGGGCAACATTTTCTATTAATCGAGAGATTCTCCACTGAAGGAGGAAGTTTCCCCTAAGTTTCATGAACTCAGATTCTTACTTTTAGATTTTTTTAAATACCTTTTCCTTCCCCTCAGATTCCTTCTCTTTCCTTTCCCTCCACACCCCAGCCTTCCTCCCTCATGGTACTGTAGGGGCATCGACAAGACAGAGGCTGTTCAGACCTGCCACGCAGGTTCACACAGAGTGTGTGCGTTTACAGATGTGCCTGTCACAGGGATGGGCGGGGCCTCTTGTCACTGGGAAGACTTTTTAGTTCTTTCCATATGACTTTTTCTGCAGTGTCCAAAGAGTGATTTTCAAGCTTGTTTTGTCGAGTCCTGGTCTCCACTGTCGGACGGCTCAGTTCTCACAGAATTCACCCGTTTAGACCCTGACCTGCTCTCCATGTGTTTGCCACCCATTGGTCAAAACCCTGCCTCTCTGGTCACATCAAGCCCAGCAGCCCTGCTTCTTCATAGGGCAGCTCTTCGGGCTCGAAGCCAGGATTGTCAGATAATGGGGTCCCGCGAACCTGTTGTCATCTGTGGCACTGTTCCTTTGGAGGAAGATGCAGATTTAAAACCCAGCTCTGCCACACAGTTGTGATTCTCTAGTGATTTGCTTGGTCTTTCTGCACTGATGTTTGCGTCCGTGGGAATGTGTTTCTCTCGCTGGGTTACGTGGGAAGTGTTTGGGAAGGCCTGGTGTGGTGCCCGCAGCGTGGCCTAGTTCCGACCCGGTGAATGTACTCTCCTCGGCTCTGCTGGAGCAGGCCTTGCACGGAGGGAGAATGCAGTGCACGCTTTCGGAGGTCTTGTTTCGTCTGTGTGCTTGAGGCTGATATCAGCACCATTTGAGGTCCCTCACCCAGGCCCTGGCTAGGTGTCTGCAAGCGTGAGGAGCCGCTGCCCACAAACCATCCCACTTGAGGACTCTGCCAGGGGCAGTGCTGAGGGCACCGCTTCTGTGGGTCTCTGGCAGGGGCAGTTGCCAGGCAGGTTTTAACTTTCGACAGCTTGAGTTTGATCAGGCAGAGCCTGCAGAGCAGGTGGCAGCGGAGTTCTTGAGTTGGTCCCCTTGCCACATCAGCGTACGTTGGTTGGATTGTGAGTAGCAGAGGGCTCCTCCGGCAGAGGGCGCAGTGCTGGGCATGCTGCTGGAGCCTGAGGTTGCATGGCTGTAGGAGCAGCGCTGTGTTCTCTGTGGCTGTCAAGTGACTTTTAGGAAAAGCCCTATTAGCGACAGCACGCGAGTCCGGGCATTTCACACTGGAAGGTTCTGTGTGGCTCGCGGTCTGGAAGTGCAGGGCCTGGTGAGGCTGGTGGAGGGCCGTCGCCTGGGGGAGCATGAGAGTGACCACTGTGACACGAGGCCTGCAGGAGATCACTGTCTCCACAGACCCAGTAGCCTTCCTCAGCGGGCCGGATTCCCGCCAGCCCTGCCTCCGGAGAGCCCGGCCAGCCTATTTAGGGCCACAGGCCAAGCTTCCGGGGCGTGAACTGCAGGGGGGCCCCTCTGGCCCGTCCAGGCCACAGCAGGGACATTGCGGTCTGTGGACACAGGGCAGCGGAGTGCGGCAGCCTTCACACGAGGCCCTTCAGTACAGAGCGGGCTCCTGCAAGTGTTTTGCGTCCTTCTGTCTGTCTGCCCAGCCTCGAAGGCTCCCTCCTCCTTTCTTACGCCCTCGTGTGGATTGCCAGACTATTCTTTATGGAAATGTTGCACTCAGCAGAGCTTAGGTTAGGGTTGACAGGAGACTTAAATGTCGTGGTTCTAAATCCATAATTTTTAATTATAATGTGCAGGAAAACGCATGAGAATAGCTTCTGGGAGTGGCTGGAAACGGCAAGGCCTCCTCAGGGGGTTCTTGTCTGTCTTTCCCCAGGTGATGCTGAAGCCGGGCACAAACATCCTCTACTGGAGGACCACGGGTATCCTCATGGGCACCAAGGCCATCAAGCCCGTGCTGGTGAAGAACATCACGATCGAAGGTCAGCAGTGCAGTCACAGTCCTGTCCAGCTCTATGTGGGGAGGTATTTATGAGCGTGTGGCTTGCCTGGGTTGTGGGTTATGGACCAGAAGCAGTATACGAGGGAGCCTACAGGTCCAGAGACCTGGCTTCATTTCCGGCAGGTTCATTGTTTGTTTCCTTTTCCTTATCCCCGTGAACTGAGTTATTTAATCTGTGTAAAGAAGTGAGCGCAGTGATAGCTTTAGATGTCTAAAGTGAAGGTTTCTGTGTTAGGTGGGGCCTGTTTTACATTCATGAAGTGTGCGTGGTGCCAGGCGTCAGCAGTACGTTAAGTGTTTGCTGGGCCTGTGGTGTTTAATTTGGTGCATATCGTAGCAGGCGCTCTTACTGCTGCATTAACGGGCGAAGGCTTTATCCCGTGAACATCTCTCTCGCCTCTGCCTACAAGTGAGTTGCTTGCTGACATGGGGTTCTCCCTCGCACGCCCTCTTTCCATGTGCACACAGGGGTGGCGTACACCTCCAAGTGCTTCCCCTGCAAGCCTGGCACATTCAGCAACAAGCCAGGCTCCTTCTCCTGCCAGCCGTGTCCCAGGAACACCTACTCGGAGAAGGGCGCCACGGAGTGCGTGAGGTGCGACCAGGACTCCCAGTTTTCAGGTAGGTGGTGCAGTGGCGCCTTGTGCAGGGTTTGAGTGCTCGTGCGCCAGGAGAAGTGTGGGCGCGGGGCGGGGCGGTCACTGAGGTGCTGGGGACTGTGAGCCTGGCTTGTCCCTTCCTGGCGGCCCCCACCATGAACACGCTCCACTTTCGGACACTTTGTTGCCGTGGAGGTGTACTGAGAGTTTTAATTTCTTCCCAATTTCCAGTGTTTGCTGGTCAAGGAAGAAAGGTCATGTTTTCTGGGAAAAACTGATACACTCATGGAAACACTGTTGAGGGAGAATAGAAATGCAGGCCTTTGGTCGGTTATTTTTACTTTGCCGCTTGCCTTCTGATTTGATTTTGGCCCTTTGCTGGAGCCGCAGAGGCAGTGGCCTGTTTCTGAGATGCTGTTCTGCGTTGCAGAGGAAGGAGCCAGCGCGTGTGTGGAGCGCCCTGCCTGCACCACGAAGGACTATTTCCAGATCCACACGCCCTGCAACGAGGAAGGCAAGGTATCCGCGACGCTCGACCCCTCCGTCTATGCACGCCTGCCCAGTCTTCACGGTGTGCGCGGGAGAGCTTGTAAGGGGCAGGGGCTGAAGCTGCACCAGGTCCGACTTCCGGATCTGCTGCTGATTTGCACTGTTGGCAGATTGTTTGACATCTGTAAGCCTTGGCTTTGTCATCTGCGCAGTGGGTTGATAATCAGCTCAGCGAGGCTGCTGTGAGAATGTGCGGGATGCTGGGCGTGCGGTACCCAGCCCTCTGCCGGCAGGAGGGGCGCTCCAATAAGTGACTGCCGTGCTCAGTTATTTTTTCAGAAGCAGTAATCTCAGGAAGAGCACTGCTTTAGGTTTTGTACTGAGCTGAGGATGGAAATCTCTTTCTGCTTTGCTTCATTATTTGGTTACTGAGTTTCTAGCCATGAAAGTTGTGCAGCCTGGGCTAGTTATCACAGAGTACTGCATAACTGCATCAGAACATGTGAAGCGATTACCATGCAAATGACATCCAGCCAGCGGAAGGATGTATGCATGAGCCCCGGGGCTGACTCACCATTCTCTAACTAAAGAGTTTGCCCGCGCTGGCCTGTGTCACCGCAGAAAACCCGAAGTTAAAGTGGCTGTTACACTGCATTCCTTATATATACTTGCATCATTAAATAATGACATTTTTAACTTAGTTTGGAAATTCCAAACAGATATTAGTAAAATTAGGACTTAATTCTGCATCCCTGGGTTCTAATCTTTATTTTGATTTTATACAGTTATCAGTCATATGAAGGAATATTGTTTTGAATGCTTAAGATCAGGTGCATTGTAGTTTAAAGTAGTGAGCAATTTTAGTAAGTACAACTGTTATTTTAATAAGAAAAGTAACTCAAACTAACAGCTGTTAGCTGAAAAGGAGTTGTAAAATAAGGTCTCAGCCCAACAATAATGACCAAGTAAGGGCGCTTCTACTTAGAAAATATATGTGGGGAGGTATCACTAAATTGGGTTAAAAGTAATTTGATATTTTGTAGCTGGATATTTTTCAGCTAAACTCATCTTATTAATAGGTAAGGAAAAACTAAATTTAGTTTATTCTATGTGATAATCATTAATTCAGCATTCCTGAGGCTTAAATGAATGAGATCCAGTATACAAAGGCATCTTATCTGAACAACATGAAAATAGACCAAGGCTGTCTTACATCGTGCCAGGCCCATAGGTGCACACAAGTTTGTGTGCAATCCGGTACTCGAGGTTCCAACACGGACTCACCATGGTTGGAGAAATTGGGCAGCACGTTTCCCTTCCTCCCGGCCTTCCTTTTTTTTCTCTTTCTGTTTTTTGCTTCAGTGTCCCGAGGGCTGGGATTACAGGTCTGTGCCACCATGCCCCACGGGCAAGTGCTTTCCAAAACAGTACGTGACTTGAGACTAGAAGAATGTTTGGTAAAACTTCTCATGATCTCCCCCGAATACGAGGACAGCGACTGGTGGGCTGAAGGGTGGGGTTAAGGGGGTGCGTGGCAAACAAAGTGTAACGTGTGTGATTAAGCACGTGGATGTCCGCTAGGAGTGTGGCACCTGGGATTTGCCGTAGGAGTATAAACATAACAAATTATGCATGTCCAGCACATATAAAGAAGAACATGAACTAAGTGACTTATTTTCAAAGTCCTTGGCTTCATGAAGACATCAGGAAGGTATCAAACTGTGGGCTCCTCGAGCTGGGAAAGAGGATGTAGTGAAGATTCACAGGGCTGTTCCAAGAAGCAGAAATTAGTAAAACCAAGATCAGTTTGTGTGAAAGTCTCAGAGAAGCATTTGGGAAAGAGAAAATATTCACTTGGAAAAAAGATTCCAAAGGGACCCAAGCTTTAGAAGATTCGTCTCACCAAACAGAAAAAAGCAGCAGCTGTTCAAAGGAACGAGGCTGCCCTAGGATGCAGAGGGGCTTAGGGTGCACCTGAGCTGCTCTGGGTGGAAACAGCAAGTCCTAGAGCTGGCCCCGGACCCACTGGCCAGGAGTCAAGGGGATGTGGTTGTTTTTGTCGGGTAGTTGGCGACTCACAGAAAGACTCGAGATTTTTATTTATGTGAATACTAGACCCAGGCAGAGGAGCTGTTGTGGGGTGCACATGTTGTGTACCAGTGCACACATGTGTGTGTTTATTCCAGGTGGGAAGTGGTGGGTGTCCCTCACCTTGTGAGCCACATGTACCCTTTTAATGGTGGCAGAGCACGGTGACAGCTTTGCTTCCACACTTGAGGTAATTATGGAATCCTGTGCTAAGTAAACCTAAGATTAGTTTTCAGAAGTCAGACAAGAACTCTGACTCAACTCAGCGGAGCAGGGCAGAGGGGCCCACAGCTGGGAAGCCCTAGTGAGCAAGCTGTGGTCGGAAGTCTCTCTCATTCCTTCTGTCTGCCGTTCTTTGGTCTCTTTTGCTTCCCAGGCTCCGTTCCTGAGGCATCAGCACCCAAGACCCCATCGTCCTAGGCTTTGGTCCCAAGCTCTGACCAAAGTTTCAGGGTGGCACTTGGGAAAGATGGGCCTGGGTGGAGAGGGGCAAGCCGCAGGGGTGACAGAGGGCCCCGCTCTGAGGAACCAGGCCAGTCCAGGAAGCCTCAGTGTACTGGTGTGGCGACGTGTGCAGGAGGAGCCCAGGCCGCCGTGGACAAATCCAGCCTCAGCTCTCTGACTTTAGTTCTACTCGTTGCGAATTGTATCTGGTATGAAAATCGGCTTCCACTTGTTTCCAGCGTGTCTTCCCCATTAGTGGCGGTTGGACCCAGCACTGGCTCTCGCCAGGCAAGCACTCTGCCCCTGAGCTACATGTGGCCCCGCTGGGTGTGCTTTTTAAATTGAGTTGTTTTCATGCTTAACATAAAAACCCTTTTGTAAATAGCATAAATAGCTCATTGTAATCTTAATGGAAGTGTAGTAAATTTGATTGCTAGAGTTTTGGTTTCATAAAAACATTTCATAACTGAGTCTCAGGTTGGCCAGAGTGAGCTGATTGTTGGCGTTTCACCTGTGCTGCCAGCCATCTGGTGCGAAGTTTCATAAATATTGATTATTGTGTCTCCCAGGCAGCTACAGGAAAGCATCTGTCCCCACGAGAAAGACGCAGAACCAGTCTGCTACTTGAGGCAAGAGGCTTTGTGTAAACACAACTTTCACTGCAGAGTGTTTGAAATTTGACTTCCACATGGTTCAGTGTTTGAAGGTGTTTGCTGCATATTTCCTAGTCCCAGCGTGTTTATTTGTATTGGAAGTCATGTGGTTAGATGGCTTCCCAAAGTGCATTTGTGTATTTTACTGTTTTTATCCTCTCCAAACTGAGTCTCCTCCCCTGGTACTGCCTCATTGCGTAGCAGCTGTGCCTGACTTTTGGGCAAGTGGGGCTCAGCCCTGCCATGGGTGTTTATGAAGGGTGAGGATCGGCACACACAGCTCCGGGCATCACTGCTCACACTAAGAGCCAGAGAAGGGCAGCATGACCTAAGCCACAGCAGCAGCGTGGGCAAGGGAGTTACAGCAAGAATGCTATTTACAATTCTGTTGAGACTTCTACCAGTGAGGCATTTTCTTAAGCATCCTTCCTCACGTAAGGTAATGTACTCTTCATAGTACTTGAGGTAAAACTGAGTGGGCTTACGATACAGGATTCTCCACTAACTGGAACCACAATGCCGAATGGCCTTCAATTTGACTCTCTGCTTCCGCAGTGGACTCCTGTTGCTGGGGTTGCCTTAAAGGCGAATACTTTCAACGGGTTACATGTCTAATGAAAGGAACATTTAGTCTCTTTTTAAAAAGTTATGTTTTGTTATGAAAGTTTGCTTTTTGGTTTGCACTAGAGTACTTTTTTCTACACAGAACATAGCAGTTTCGTTTTAGAACCCTTTCCATCTTTCCGATTCCAAGTGAGAATGTCTGGTGGCGACACTTTCGGGGCTTGGCTGTGTCTCTGCTGTATGCTTTTGTTGCGTGTGGGGTGCACGTGTTGTGGGAAAGCATGAAGGGCGAGGGTGAAGGCATGGCCTGCAGGCAGCGGCGTCTGCTTTCCTGAGTCCAGAGCAGGGCCTCAGAGCCGCAGAGCCTGACAGTGGGTCTGGAGAAAGCCGCAGAGAGCGTCACAGTGCTGCTGAGCCAGGAGGATGGAAACGTGCAGGTGGATCTCTCCGGGTCGCAAGGCGTGGCCATGTGTGCTGGGTGGAGGGCGGAGTCTCAGCGGAAAACCACGAATCCCTGCGTGGAGGCTGCCGGCAGGAGGCAGGAGGGCGGGCGCTGAGCCTGCCCTCCGGCTGGAGAGGGCTGTCCTGCGGGCGGAGCCTGGCATCCCCGCCGTCAGGGAAGCGCTAGCTACCGTCACTCCCGAGGCTCTTTGTCCTTGCTCTTTTAGGATCTCTGCACCGACTCTTCTTCTGCCACTGCACACACTTTTCCTACGCGGTCAGCTTTACATCCTTGCCATGAGCGTGTTATGTGACTTGCCTGCTTGATTTTTTTTTTCCAGACACAGATAATGTACAAGTGGATAGAGCCCAAAATCTGCAAGGAGGACCTCACAAATGCCATTCGACTGCCCCCTTCTGGAGAGAAGAAGGATTGTCCTCCCTGCAACCCGGGGTTCTATAACAACGGGTCGTCTTCCTGTCACCCCTGCCCCCCGGGGACGTATTCAGATGGCACACAGGGTAGGTAATGTCTCACCTGGCCCATGAGTTAGACCACAGCAGGACAGTCTGCCTGGGCTGCTGTGACTTGTTCTGAACTGTTCTTATGGAGGAATTCTTTAAGAGACAACTTTCTTACCAGGACAGAAGAAGAGTGACAAATAAGAGAATGGAATTTTGAGACCACGTGGCCTATTTACGGTGTGAGGACAGCTGTTTCAAGGTCATTCTGTATAACGCTCTTTTAATGGGTGAAATTTGCCTTTGGATATTGATAAGGCAATTTAAAATTTTACCTGTATGTGTTTAAGGCTAAGCTGTCTTTTGCCAGCATGTTGAGTGTGTGCATATCTATTGCAAAGCAATAAGCAAAAAATGCCACACACACACACACACACACGCACACACACGCTCTGTCCAGAAGTTCCTTCAAGACTGCTTTTGAGAAAGTTCCTGATTTCCAAGGGAATCGGTGCCCCGCCCCCGGCTCCCATGTGGGGCGGAGGAGGGTCCCCATGCGTCCGGTGAGTGTGGTGCCTGTCTCGTGCAGAGTGCAGACCCTGTCCCGCAGGAACGGAGCCAGCCCTGGGGTTTGAGTACAAATGGTGGAACCTCCTTCCCGGCAACATGAAGACCTCCTGCTTCAACGTGGGCAACTCCAAGTGTGACGGCATGAACGGTGAGTGCGCTGCCGGCCTGTCCGGGGTTTGGCCCCAGAGATATTGCTCATTCCTCTTTAAAACGCCGAACATGGGTTGGGAAGCGTCCATCTCGCATGGCTGTGTGTGGCTTTCTGGCCCTTGTGGAAACACAGCACCAAGTGGACCTTCCTGAGGAATGGAACCACCGAGGGCTCCCCCATCTGTGGTTTTGCTTCCTGCAGTTTCAGTTACCCATAGTCAACAGGGGTCTGAAAATAGCAAATCCTAGGAGTAAAAAGTTCATACTGTACATTGTGCGCCATTCTGAGGAGCGGTGAAGCCTCGTGCTGTCCTGCTTGTGTTGCCCGGTGTGTGCTGCCTGTCTGCCCTCAGCCCCCTGGGTATCGGACTCCCTGCCCGGCATCCCGGTTCGGGTGCCGCAGTGACTCCCACCGTGCTTTGTAATGAGCTCAGAGGGCAAGAGCAGTGATGCTGGCAGTTGGGTTTGCCAAAGCATGTGCCTCATTTGAGTGAAAAGGCAGATGTTCTCAGCTTATGAAGGAAGAAAGGAAATTGCATCCGAGTGTGCTGAGATCTACGGTAAGAACGCCTCTTCTAGCTGTGAATCTGTGAAGACGGGAAAACAGACTCATGCTGGTTGCCGCCACACCCAGGCTGTGGAAGCTTCGAGGGAGGCCGGCGTGGGGAAGGTGTCTACACAGCCTCGGGGCTGATGTCATCTGTAGCCTCACTGTCCCCTGGCTGTCTTAGAGCACATTCCGTGGGACAGGGCCGGGTGCTGTACTAGTTTTACAGCTTTTTAGAGTTGGTTTTGGAGCAGATATTGAGGACCACCAGTTATGGTTATAAATACAAAAATAGACCAAGGGAGGTAGCAAAATCTATGTTACGTACCATTGTAAAGAGGAGTCTCATTTTAGCATGGCTCGGTGCAGGGCCTTGTGAGGGGTACACGATCTCAAATTCCCCGTCTGTGAAATCTGTAGTGTCTAAAAAATACGTACGAACCTCACTTACTGAAAGTGTCAACATGTGGCAGAGTTCTGTAGGACACTGATGAATTTTATTCTGCAATGTTTATTGGCTAAATGATTGACAATATCTATGCTTCTATTTTTAAACTCGACATGAGACATAGATATTATAAATGCCAGGGCTTACACTGAAGGGCATCCTTCAATTTTATCAGTTTGTTAGTATTTTTATCAGCTCGCTTTTCTTTGCATTATATTTGATTATTGTGTACACACACACACACACACACACACACACACACACACACACCTCTTAATTATGTAAGTTTTAAGTCAGTACCTATTCCAAACAAACAAATTAAGGCTTCAGGAAGTGAGACATTCTCATGAGTGCTGAGACTGATGAATAGTAGATCTTTGAAATGTTGCTTAAACAAATGAGCAAGAAGGGAAAGACGAAGATTTGCTCTATATCCGATGTGAAATATTCCCCTTATTGACGAATAATACCACTTTGGGAGTTCTTGTGCAGGGCACGGAGGGAGCAGTGCAGCAGTGACCACCTGAGTGTTTAGGCTCCTCACGTGTGTCCTGTGATTGGATTCTAAGTGCAGGCAGGCAAGGTCCGTGAGGCAAAGCAATCCTGGGAGGGCCAAAGCCCTGGACCGCTGCTGGGCCTCCTGCAGGACTCTCACTCGGGGTTTGCTGTCTCACAGGCTCGACAGCACTTCTTTCCCATTGCTGAGTCGCTCACTTCCAGGCCCTTCTAAATTCCTGCTAGTGTTCAGAAATGTTTGTTATGACTGAGCTGTAAGAAGCTGTGCACAGGAGTGAGCTGTGGTGGAGCAGCACACAGTGCACGAGCAAAACAGGCGCAAGCCAGGGCCTGGTTTGGAGCTGACAGGACAGCCGCCACCTCGTGAGGAGACACTGTGGGGCCAGGGGTTCTGTTTCGAGAATTTTTAATGTTACTGTTGTCAAACCTGGTAACTCTCCTTGTGGGGATTGTGAACGTTATCCTATTGCTGGAAAATTAGCTTATTTCAATTTTTATTATAGATAATGCCTAACGAACTGACAACTTGTCTCTTTTTCCCTAAACGTAAATCCCACATCTCCCATCTTTGTATACCACTTTAAGGTTTTTGGTTTTGATTAATATTTGTATTTATTATAGAAAAGATTAAAGCTACAGAAAAATTTAAAAGATGAGATGTAAAATTATTTACTTCTCACCACCTAGAAAATCCCAGTGTTACCACTCTGAGGTGTTTCTTTTACTGTCTTCAGCGTCACCACCACTTTGAATCTCTGGCCAGGCACTGCAGTGTCAGGGCCTCCACATGCCGTGCAGGGCCCATGCGTGTGAACATGTCTGCGGTGGTGCTAACTCACACAGCGGACACAGCTCACACACGGGGCTGTCTGCACTCAGCCCAGGGCCGTGAAGCGGGCCACGGAAGGTGCAGAGGAGGGTGCTGGCCAGTGAGGAGAGAGAACTAACCTAGGGCTTCGTCTTTTAAATTCTCCTGTAGCTTTAAAATGCTTTTTACAATACCAACACGATTGAAAATTCAAAGTCTGGAAACATAAAGTGGTATACAAAGATGGGAGATGTGGGATGAACTTATAGGGAAAAAGAAGACTACAAACTGGCACAAACCCTTGGAAAATCATGAATAACCAAAGGCTAGAAGGGAATAGGTCTGTGTATATTACACCTATGATGCATATTTTATCTGCTGTGTAGTAATAGTTGTTAGCATGTTGAAACGTAAACACCTTTGTGCTTTGAAATCAGCATTTCTGCCGACATGCTCGCTGTGGTTGCCCTAGAGATGGGGAAGCTGTGGCCTTTCAGGTGTCTGGGGCTTTAATCTGCCTGCCTCCTGATCTCTGCTGTCCCCTCTCGGTGCCCTGCGACACTGACCACCAGCTATGCGGGCTGTGCGAGGGTGAAATGCACACTGGTCATTCAGAGGCTTGGTGTGAAAGGTGTAAAACATTTACTAATTCTTTATACCGGCTACACGTCAGAATGATGCCACTTTGGGTATATTGGGTTGGGTAAAATACAGAGAAACTAATTTTCACTCTCCCTGCTTTCCTACTGTGGCCACTGGGATGGTGAGCTTGCTTCTGTGGCTGCCCATCTGTCGGGCAGCAAGGGTCGGGGACATGTGCAGGCTTGGCTTCCCTCATGGCCTCTGTGTGCCTGCTCTCCCTGCGCAGAGGGCCGTCCTGTGCATGCCGTCACTCAGTGCGGCCCCTCATTGGCAGTGTGGAGCCCAGGGTCCTTCCTGTGCCCCTTGTCGTCTCCTTGGGCTGGCCACAGGGTGCTGCAGCCTGGAATGAAGCAGCGGAGTTCATTCTCACAGTCTGCTGGGGCCGAGCTCGGAGCCCTGTGGATCCTCGCTCAGCATCCATGTGTCCCTGGGCTCCAGCATTGTTCCTCACCTTTCCCCTCCTTCCAAGACACAGCCACCCGAGCTGTCTTGACTGGATGGCGCCTGCCCAGTTTCCGTCTACAAATCGGGTTCACAGGTGTGGGGTTAGGACTTCGGGGCCCTCGTGGGGGACGTGTTCAACCCATGACAGCAGTGTTTGTTGGAGTGAGTCCTTGCCCATGGCTGCCCAAAGCAGCCACAGGAGAGCTCCCACAGGAGTAACCTGAGCTGCCCTGCATGGGGCCGGCTGGGGGAGTCCAGGGGCTGCCTGCAGAGGGGCCGCACTCTGGCGGCTCAGACAGCACCCCGGGTTGGTGGAGGGTGTGTGGGGTGTGAGGGACTTGGCTTGGGCCAGGGCCTGGGCAGCAACGCAGACACCTTTCGGGAGGGGAAAGGATGCAGCTCGCGAGGTCCTAGCGGTTGGTCGGTCGGAGCATTTTGATTCTCTCCAGACAGAGGAGGGAGGGCCCGGGAGGGTGGCATCTAGAAGTCAGCTCCCTGTGCAGTTTACGACTGCACTGCAAACTGGAGTTAATGTGGAGTGCATCTAACTTTAAACATAAACACTAGTTCTGCATAGTGTTTCCACTTGATTTGAAAGGATTTTTGGAAATCGTGAATGACAGTTTTACTAATAAAACAGTTTTGTCATTTCCAGGTTGGGAGGTGTCTGGAGACCACATCCAGAGTGGAGCTGGGGGTTCTGATAACGACTACCTGATCTTAAACCTGCACATCCCAGGATTTAAGTAAGGAAAACCAGTTCCTATTCTTTTCTGTAAGAGCCGTTCACCTGCTTCCCACGGAAACAGAGGAAGTAGGGCTGGCAGTACAGCATGCATTACTATCACAACCTACTTAGTAACCAGCAGTACAGAGTGGTGTGTTTTAACAGCAGCTGTAGACCCAGTGTCTGGGAACTATCACTGCTAGTTGTTTGTTCCTTAAAGTAAGTGCAGATTTTTAGCATCCAAAGCTATAGTAGCCATAGCTCCTGCTTGTGTAATGAGGAGTCTGTTTTCTCAGTTCTGTCCGTAAAGCGGTATGTCGCACGTTTGTTCATCTTGCATTGCCTCAGTGCTCTGTGTTCAAGTTCCCCAGGAGTTTCCTCCTGCTTTGAGATCCACAGTAGCCTTTGCCTTAGGGAGGGCCATGCAGACTGCATATTGGATCAGGGGGCACAGGCAGGGCTCCATGGGCCAGGCTTGGGCTTGGACTGGAGAGGTGGTAGGGGAGGAGGACAGCATGGCTTCCAGTTTAATAGGAAGTGACGTCGCTGTGTTCCCAGTTGTGTGTAGACCACACCTTAAATCCTGCAATTTATTCTGTCACACAGACCTCCAACGTCTCTGACGGGGGCTACAGGCTCGGAACTGGGGAGGATAACGTTTGTCTTCGAGATGCTCTGCTCTGCCGACTGTGTTCTCTACTTCATGGTGGTGAGTGGGAGCCGCTTCCCGAGGCTGACTCTGGAGTTTGCCTCTCTCTTCCGAGTGTGGATTTAGTTGTGTGTGTTGGGATAAGAATCTCCTCTCTCTTGCTGTGCTTAGGGCTTTCCAAAACATTTTACGGAATGTCTGTAGAAGTCACTAAGAATGGTGCACCGAAGTTGAGAAAGCAAGCGTTGGTTTGTTGTGCGGAGAAGGGAGTGCGGGCACTCGTGGCGGATGGAGGCCAGGCAGTGTCACTGTAAGAGTTCCTCCGTGAGACTGTGCTTCAGCAGCACAGAATGAGATTCTGCTCTAATAACCTCTTCGATTGAAACTGTCGGGGAAATGAGTGACCGAGTGAGAGCAGAAAATAGTGGCAGTGTGGATTGTCGGGAGGACAGGGGGAGGCGAGGTTCGTGCATCTACACACAGGACCTCAGTACGCACGTCAGGGCTTTGCGCAGGTTTCCCTACACTTGATGCAGACGTCCACCCCTTGCTTCAGAAGGATAACAGTTCTCAGCCCCTGAGGCCTCTGGTGGGTCTTAGGAGGATGCTGGCTAAGATTTCAACATTCCAACTAGTAGTGCCTTCATAGACTGGCTTTTTCCCTCCAGTGACCCATTAGTAGCTCATTATAGGCCCATTTATAATCCCTCCACGACATGTAGGATGTGTGAAAATGGAAACATTTTGCTTGTGATTGACAGCAGTGTAAATGAAGGGAGAACATTTTCCCCTGGAAACTGTATTGACTGTGTAGCAGTAGAAAGGGATCCTGGATTATCATTGCTACACCCGTCCACGGTGTCCCATATAACTCTCAGTCCTCCCAATCTGCCCCTGTTTCTTTCATCTCTTGGGTCCAACCCAGTGCCCTTGCTGGAGTTCAGACTCCTATTGCCTCTCCCACTGCTCAGCAGTCCTCTCTTCTCCCCACCTTCACCCATGCTGCCGCCAGAATGATCTCCATGAACGTGGAATCCACCCAGCCTCTCTCGCTGGTGACTTTTTTGTGCCTGCAGCAGCGATTCTCCTGCACAGCAGCACCAGCGTCCTCAGAACCAACTGTGTATTAGACACTCACGTTTCCGGGGCTGTCCTGACTTCCCGGAAGAGGTGGGTGCAGCGGCCTGGCTTTCAGCCTCGTGGGTGACTCTGACGGGTGCTAAGGCCTGGGACCCAGCGGCCCAGGAACAGACGCGATCTCCTTCGCATGCTCTCCTTGCAACTCCCTAAAGGCGGACCCAGCCTCTGAGGGCAAAGCCTGGTCTGCTCTTGGCCCTCTGTCACCCTAGTGCTAGTGCTGACCACTGCACTTCCCAGCCCTGACTCTCTGAGCTGGAACTGCTTTCCATTCTTCCTTCGGGGGACTCCCCCTCATGCTTCATGGGCAGCTCAAACTTCATTTCTTCTGGGAGGCTTTCTCTCAACCCTTTAAACAGAATTGACCGCTTCCTCCCCTGTGCTCACAACCTCTGGGGAAAAAAATCCCATTTTAAGTGTACATGTTTTTTGTCTCACTTGACTGGTCAGTCTCCAGGGTGGGGGCCACGTGTGATTTATCTTGGCAAATCAGTCCCAGAGCATTTTGTCTCATAGGAGAATTTTCTTTGCTGTGTGATTTAGTCTTCTCATTGGAGTTTTGGAGATATCAAATTAAATAACATAAAATGCTTTGGATATCAGGCGTGCTTGACAGATGTAAGGTGGTATTATTTACCAGGGATGTAACAAATTTCATGATAACAAAGAATGATGGTGCAACATATCTATTATGAACTCCCCTTTTGGAAATGACAAGTCTGACAGTTTGGTTATTTGGTAATGAGGGGATTTCTGTAAAGTATGAGAGGTACTTTGTACTATTTTTATCTGGTGTGGACTCAAGATTTACCTCCTCACAGCGCATTTGACCAGAGAACATACGTGACTCCTGTTTGTGCTGTTGGAAGAGAAGGAGTAGGCGTTCCTTGGGCTGCACATCCCCTGCGGACACCACACAGCTGCTGGAAGCCCACTCCAGCTTCTCGGTCACCTGTCAGTGCAGCCGAAGAGACTAATTTAAAATTCAGCCTTAAGCTTGGCTTCAATTGCAATAAATTAGATGTGTATTGCGTTATTGGTTGACTTACTAGATTTGCTTTCTGGCCAATGTTAATGTTACCATTTTGGTTGGAATTCGCAGCTTTGTATGATTATTCACTTACAATTTAGCTAAGGAAATCAGAAATAAGAATTATACAAGTTAAACTGCTTGGAGTCCAAATATAAGCAGGAGAGTATGTCATGAACATAATATTCCATTTCTGTCTAGCCTGCCCTTGGCTAAGCCTGTAGATGCCAAGTATGATTCAGGGGAGCTCAGGGTTTCTGTGTGGGAGCTGCCTGGCAGGCTCTGAAGGAAGAAGATGAAAATGGGGAGCATTTCCACTTGATGAGGCTGCGGGCAGCACTCTTCAACGAGCCAGGCGGCTGGTGTCTTCTGAGCGTACATTCCAAGCTAGAGGCACATGTGGCCACAGCACACAAGCAGACAAAAGGCAGCCCTCAGACGTGCTCTGCTTGGGCCGCTCTTCCAGATATCCTGACTGTGGCTGGCCGGCGGCAGCACTGAGGAGCTGAGGTACTTGTGTAGGGAGCAGGGTGCCCTGTACTGCGGGCTAACGTCGGCACCTCAGCCTGTCCTCCCACACAGACACATACTTGGCATGTGAGCACATGCATGTTAGTGCTGAGTTTGTGCTTCACTCATGTATATCTTCTCACTGTTTCAGGATATTAACAGAAAAAGTACCAATGTGGTGGAGTCATGGGGTGGAACCAAAGAAAAGCAAGCGTACACCCACCTCATCTTCAAGAATGCCACGTTCACATTCACCTGGGCCTTCCAGAGGACCAACCAAGGCCAGGATGTAAGTGCCCAGCACAGTGGTGATGCCCTTGGGACAGGTGTGCAGAGCAGTGAGACTGCAGGAAGAGGCCTTCACCTGGCCGTGTGGGGAATTGTGGTGAACATGGTGTATTTTGTAGTTTTTGAAGTAATATATGAAATGGAATGGTACAGTATATCTTTGAATTATTCTAAACTCTGAGCAAAAATAGTTACTTGAAGCTTAAGAGAAAATCTAATTTAGTAGTTGCTTAAAATTTTGCTTTCAAGCTTTCTGAGACTTTAGGAAATTTGGAAGTTCTCTTCCTCTTTGTCTGAATGATCTGACTTTTTAGGAGCCATTGTGTGGTACCATTTTACTTTTCCACTATGGTAACATCTCCTTTTAGAGACCATGTATGTGGACACAGTGGTCCTCTCCTAAGCTATTTCTGCCAGATGTCGCAGTGGTAGCGGGACTGCTACTCCTGTGGTCTCCATAGAGGTGACCTCCCAAGATGCGAGCAGGGCAGAGCCTGTGTGCAGAAGTGGCTTTAATGCCGCGGGGGCCAATGCAGTGTCTTTTCAGTGCTCTCCAGGCTTGTGGTGGGACCCGTTCCCTGGCGCTTATCTGACTCCAGTTCTTCAGGAGGGTTTGCCTGCCCACAAGGTGGGCCCGGGCACAGGATGGGCGCTCCCTCCTTGCCTGCCTTTTATTTTTGCCCAGATAGAAAGCATTTAGTGGTCTGGGATTAACTGCTTAGACAGAGCTGCCTGCTGCTGCTGGAAACCAGGACTTAACTGGCTCTGTCCCAAGAAGGGGAATGTAGCAAGAGCAGGGTCTTGCTTCCCACCCCACAGCGTTTGGCCGGAGTCAGAAGACGCTGAGCAGGGGGAGGGCTGGAGAGGAGCCAGCTCAAGCCGTGGTGTGATCGTGGCAGTAGCACACGGGTGGTGTGGGAGTGGGCCCAGGCCTAACCCCAGGGTGCCAGGCTGCTGCCTGGGCCTCTCTGCCAACACCCCAAGGCAGCATTAGGGCCAGGCTTGAGCCTGGGTGACCGCGGTGGGACCAAGTGGTTCCCCTGCCAAGGACCAGCGTTCTTCCGGGGTAACTGTGCGCTCATATCCTGTGTCATGCAGCTCATGGCGTCTCCGGCACAACTCCCAAATTCTGTGACTGTGGGAAACTTTACCATGTCAAGATTTAAGCTTTGTTTTGTTCTTTAGAAGAATCAAATAGGACTGATATTAGCCATGGTCATTATAACCTGCCCGGGTGGAAGCCCTGCTTAGTCATTTGGTGGCATCAGCGTGGACCCTTCTGCTCTCTCTGTAGAACAGGCGGTTTGTCAAGGACGTGGTGAAGATCTATTCCATCACGGCCACCAACGCAGCCGACGGGGTGGCGTCCTCCTGCCGTGCCTGTGCCCTGGGCTCTGAGCAGTCAGGCTCATCGTGTGTCCCCTGCCCCCCAGGCCACTACATTCAGAAGGAGACCAGCCAGTGCCAGGAGTGTCCACCCGACACCCACCTGTCCACCCACCAGGTCTACGGCCTGGAGGCCTGCATTCCCTGTGGGCCTGGGAGCAGGAGCACCCAGGTGAGTGGCTGCGTGGTGTACCCCACAAAAGCGGGCTTTAATAGGGAGACTCAAGGGTCCCCACAAGCTACGAAGCTGCTGTGTACTCTGAGCAACAAAGGCCTTTTAGTTCCCTTCATTGGGATCTCACATTTACATCCCTCCCGTTTCCTGAGCACTGAATATGTGCCATGAAAGTGCTAATTACCACAGACATAAAAGTACATGTGCTAAGAAACGCACTCAAATCCAAATGTTTTCCAACAGCAGTAAAACTGATTTCTTGTGCATTGTTATGGTACATCAAGCAAATATGACTTACTGTAGACTGGCCATAGGGGTTATTTGGAAAGCCACGGGTATATCTTACAATGTTTTAAAGACAAAGATCAATATTATAGTAGGGTGAAGGAGAACATAGTTTTATTGTCTTCCTTCAATATCTTTCTGTAAGAAACTAACTTGGGAATAACTCACTAAAGGATCTGAATCCTCTGAGCTTTTCCTAGAGAAATCTATAGAGTTTAGACCTTATACTGACATGGTAACACAGAACTAAAACACAATTACCAAAGTATCTACTTTATATCTAGAACATTTTGGATACCCATTTCAGCAGCAGTTAATACCTTCTTTCCCGCAATATTGTTTCTTCATCTTCAAACAAAGGACCATTCAGTTTGCTACAGTGACTGCTTTTTCTACCATGAAAAAGAAAACCAGAGCTTGCACTATGACTTCAGCAACCTGAGCAGTGTGGGCTCATTAATGAATGGCCCCAGCTTCACCTCCAAAGGAACTAAGTACTTCCACTTCTTCAACATCAGCCTGTGCGGGCACGAGGTGAGTTCTGCTGGCCAGGGAGGGGAACTCACTCCAGCTTGGGCTGAGCTCATGTGGCCTGGTGGAGGGACAACAAGTAACCTGCTGTGGGGACTGCCAGCCGCTGTCAGGCCTGAGCTGTGATTATGCAAGCCCTGATGCCTCCAGTCAGGTTATGTGTTAGTTACTCTTCTCTCATTGCTGAGGCAAAACACCCAAAGTTAGAGGGGAAAGGGTTTATTTAGCTCACGGTTGGTAGAGGTCTCAGTCCATAATTAGCTGGCTCTAAGCAGAGTGGCACATGGCAGAGGGGGAACAGTTCATGGTGGCAGAAAAGAGCAAAAGCAACGTGGGACCTGACCAGTGTCAGCATCAGTGTGGTGCCAGACCAATCACTAAGCCAGTTACTGGCTTAGTAATCACACGCCCTTAATCCCAGCATCGCACTCTAGACTCAGCCACCTAGGCCCCCGTGAGGCTCTGGGGGGCATCCAGACCTAACCGTGACAGGCTGGCAGCTCTCTGCCAGGGAGACCTCACCTGCCCTGAGGAGCCTGAGTGTGGATCTGCAGGCAGTGCATCGAGGGCCTTCAGTTTCTGTCCCCGTGAAAGCAAGTCACCCTTGTCAGTCCCACCGAGTCTTTCAGGGAAGCAGTTACGGTTTGGGAAAGTCTTACTGTTGCTGTCCATATTAGTCAGGGTTCTCCAGGGAGAGGAGCAGTGGACAGGAGAGAGGGTTTATTTTGGACTTGACGGTGACTTTGGAGGCTGAGACGTCCACGACAGGATGTCCCCACGCTGGATGCCCCGGGTGCTGGTGTGCCTCAGTCCTGGTCCAGACGCCTCGGACTGCACTTCCCAGTGGGGCTGATGCCCTGAGAGCCTGGACCCCGCAGGTGTGAGTCCTGAGGTGCCCAGGAGGTTGAGAGCCTGGAGCTGCCGGATCCCGGCAGGTGGAGGAGAGCGTCCCCACTCCGGGTTAGCAGAAGCCTTCCCTCTGCCTTGCGTCCCCGGCTGTCCCCGACTGACTGCTGCCTGCTCACGCCTCGGGCCTGTCTTCCCTCGTCCACCCTGGGTACCCCATCTCCTGTAGAGATGTCAGGGACATCCAGGGTCACCACCCACCCATGTCCAGGCAGCGCCCCAGCGACTCGGACTGACATAGGAGTTGGCGTCCGCACACATGTCGTCAGCTTTGGTCTAAGGAGAATTGGTACAAAGTGAAAGGGAGGGATGCAGGGCCAAACGCCAGTCGATAGGGAACTCTGCCGTCAGTGATGGGCCTGCACTTCTGTGGGAGGAAGCAGCACTGTACCTGCACGGTTAGCGGGGGTTTGAGGACCATGGGATTCAGTATGTTCATGGATATCTGTGGTTGGGATTGGGATGAGTTTATCTGTATATACCATTAAGAGAGGTGGAAACCGTAAGGCGCTTCCTCCATGTCTCTTCCACACTCACTTCTGTATATGCCTTCCCTAAGGCATCCCATGCCAGACTTCTTTCTTCAAAGGCAAGGAAAAGAGATCTGATGACTGTGGACATTTTCAAATAAAAGTGTGGTGTGGGTTTGCACTCTCCTGACCTTACACGGGCAGTCCCACACTCGCTAGGCCACTTGCCCCAAGTCAGTCACTCGATAAATAAATACATAGCAAGTAATACCTTGCTTCAAGAGCTCTTCTGTTTGCAAACAGAAGTGTTCAGCAGAATTTTGCTTCCATTTGCAAACTCTGTATTGGGTGATAAACCGCCCGTCTTCCCCACACAGGGCACCCCTCCATCCTCCCCAGACTCCAGACTGAGGCGCTGCTGCACCTGCGGTGGGTATCACAGGGCCCGGCAGCGCTGAGGTGGACTCCTTGATCTCTTACACTTCTCAGCCTGATCCCGTTCCCCTCTTCTTTCTTTCTTCTCATTCCTCTCATCTTTAGTCTCTGTGATTTCTCTTTTCTCTCCTCACTATTTCTCTCTGCTTCTTTCCATTATTTCTTCTGGGCTTCAGCAGTGTAATTTTGGGTTAGGAAAATGTACTTCACGGGGAGGTCTGGTGCAGGGAGGGAAATGGGTAGGTTGGATCCAGGTTGCATTATTCTGCTAATCTGTGCATGCTACCTCTGAGATGGATAAAATACTTTTCCAGTTTCATTTCTACATTTTTTTGTAGAAATCATGGCACAAGCTATAGTTCCTTCAGTGGGACCGTATGTTTAGGCATACTCTAGTAAACAGTTGGCTCTGTGTTCTCTCTCTCTCAGCTCTTATTTTTGTTAGCACGAGTCTTCAGTGCAAAGCAATCGCATTGACTGTGGGAGCCGGTCCACGTCCAGAACACGTCTGCTCTCTTCGTCCCTTCCTGCCCCTCCTCCCCTCCTTTTCTCGGTCCGCTTCTCTTTTGCAAAAGATCTATTTCCCTGTTTCCTATCATCAGTTTTTTATTTTGCTCTGTAACTTATTTATATTTGGGGCTTCTCATGTAAACCATGTGATATTTATAAATTGTACCTTCCAGCTAACCTGTAAATGATTAAAAAGTTAGCTCCTTGTATTATCTTCGGTTTCCTGTGCACATAATCAAATCCAAGAGTCGGGGAACAGAGATACTGTAGTGGCTGATTCTTTATGGCCCGGCTAGGCTGGGGCTGGCTACAGTATGTCCTTCAGGCTTCCTCCTTCAGCATCACCCTGCCTTCCTGCCACACTTAGGCCTGTCCAGGAGGAGGGAGAGCAGACTCCATCCTTGCCTGGAAGTCTGGGCCAGCATTTACTGATCTCTTTGTACAGTTGCTGTGGGGATCGAGTGTTTATGGATGACTTTTCTTTCCTTAAGCTGTGTGGCTTCCATCCAACACCCGAGGCACAGGGCAGCTGAGCAGCTGCAGTGGCTCTCGGCCCTGGCTGGACAGTGGAGCTGCCATGAGAGGTTTTTAAAAGTACGAATGCCTGAGCTTCGCCCCAGATCAGTTAGGCCAGTATCTCTGGTGAGGAACCAGCCACTGCACTCCTGGCCACGGACTGACACTCTGTTTAGAGCTGGACTCTCAGGAAGCCTCCCACTGTGACTTTGCTTCTCAGGGGAAGAAAATGGCTCTGTGCACGAACAACATCTCGGACTTCACCGTGAAGGAAACGGTGCTGGGCTCAGATGATTATGCGAATCTGGTCGGAGCATTTGTATGCCAGTCAACAATTATTCCTTCTGAAAGCAAGGGTTTCCGAGCAGCCTTATCATCCCAGTCCATCATTTTAGCAGATACATTTTTAGGTAAGCTTCCTTTGGCTAAGAAGTGCGTGTGTACGTTTATCCTAAAAATATGGTCACAGTCACTCAGCATGGCATCGATGTTAGCCACAGATGACTGAGGCCCACAGGTAACTCTGAATCGTCATTTTGTAAAATGCCTAAAAAGCTCCCACTGAGGGGTCTATTGATTACCTCACAGAGTGCAAGGAGATTCTGAATTTATGTGTGAGCTCATATGTGATGCGGCCTTCTATGAGGCTCTAGGCCTTTTATCAGAGTAAGAGCCAAGCTAATGATGAAGGCGAAAGGACAACAAAAAAGTAAGAACAGAAAGCAAACACAGTCTAACCCTAAACCACAGTTTATGCCATCAGTTTTCATAGTCTTTTCCTAGGCCATAAATAGGCTGGTAGCAAAGCTGAGGTGCTGAGCTTTCTTCCCCTGTGCCCTTCCGGCTCCATGGCCCTGAAGGGAGAGGAAGTTAAGAACGTGGGTCTGTAAGTGCGGATTCTTAGGAGTGGACTTCACTAGGACTTCTGGGGTGGGGCTAGGAGCTTATGGTTTTGACAAGCCCTGTGGGTGATTCCGGTCTGCAGCCGGCCTGGAGAACCAGGGCGTTGGCGCTCGGATGGAGCTTCAGGCTTCAGCACCTTGGCCAGCGGCCGGGCTGGTATTCAGCGCCTCAGCTCCCGAAAGGCTGCTGCTATTTCTGCAGTTGGTTCTGTCATTTCACCTATTAAGAGATAGGAAGAAAGTCTTGGGGTTTTTTGCTTATTAAATGAAGTAGATTTTGAGGTTATTTTAAAAAATTAGGATATATGGGGGTCTCGCTGTTGACAAAGCTGGCTTTGAGCTCTTGGGCTCAAGCATCTTCCTGCTTCAGCCTCCCAAGTAGCTACAACCACTGTGTCTGTGAACTCAGCAAAAAGCGATGTGAGCAAAATAGCCCAGCTCATTTGACGAAACTCACCAGAGGGTAACAGTGGTACAGTTTTGAAATATTAGAACTAGAAGGGACTTGATGTATCACTTTCTATTACTGCGTGCATTTTACAGATTCTAGAACTAAGACCCAGAGAAGTGACGTGACTTCAGCTAATTGCGGCTCGGGAGGAGAATCTTTTTATTCTGAAGGCTATGGAAAGATCATATTTTTACTAGGAATACATTGCTTTAATACAGTATTTCTGGTGAAATGACAGTCATCAAAGTAAAGCTATTTTCTATTCAGATATTTGGAGACTAAATAAACCTAACATGCCCATATTCTTAATAGTTTCTTTCTAAATGTCATCTAGGAGTGACAGTTGAAACCACATTGCAAAACATTAATATAAAAGAAGATATGTTCCCTGTTTCACGAAGCCAAATACCTGACGTGCACTTCTTTTATAAGTAAGTGAAGATGCTGCTTTCTTGACTGTCTCTCGTGTGTGTGTTTTATTACCCCCCAAATCTTACATAATTTCTCCCAAATATAGATATATGTATGAATATACAGATAAAGTAAATATATTTCTTTAAAATAAGCAATAAATAGACTAATTCATTGTGTAGGCAGTAGTGACTTTAATTCATACCAAACTATCAGCCTAAGGCCAGGTGTGGTAGCACACACATGTAATCTCAGCCCTTGGGAGGGAGGCTGAGGCAGGAGGAATTCGAGGCCAGCCTGGGCTGTACAGTGAGACTCTGTCTCAAAAGAAAATATCAGCGCAAGTAGATAGGACTCCTATTCCCTTTAAAGACATTTTGATTAAAATTAGAACAGGCTGATCATAGAAATACCTTTGTGTATGATTTTACCTAAGAAAATGATCACCTTTTCATAGGCACTGAAAGGAAGTGAATTTGCACTAAAATTTTAAATTAGTGGACTTTAATACATTTTTCTATTTCATTTGTTCATAGAATATGCAGGACATTATGCACACATGTTTGTCTTGCTAATCTGCGTCATATCTGGCTTTTAAAACGCTCTTTGCCTTGTGACAGGTCTTCCACAGCAACACCGTCCTGTCCCGACGGCCGATCCGCGGCTGTGAAGATGAGGTGCAGCCCTGCGAGGGCCGGCACGGGCGTGATCTTGCTCCCCAGGTACCGGGCTCTGCGGCTGTCCCACATCTGCACGTGGTTTCAGAAGCAGAACCCCAGGCTCTTCCCGCCGCAAGACCATTCTTTATGGAAGTAAAGCAGAACGAGGACAAAAGAATCTGCAGGTTTTGCTGTGGGCTGTGCTGTGCAGTGCGCTGGTTAGGGCAGGCCGTTGTCCAGTCTCAGGGCTTTCTTGCCTTTTAAATGACGTGTCCGTGAGTGTCTTCTCCCAGGAAAGCGATCTGGGCGGGTCCTAATTATCCTCCATTCCCTGGAGAGCTGGGTTGGGAGCTGTCCTGGTTTAGGGGATTGGACTGACAGTGAACTGCATAGCTGGGCCAAACAGACAGAGCAGCCCAGCTTCTGAGTCTCGTTCCTCCCTCTGGAAGGGCGCGGCAACATGCAGGATCCATGTCTTCCTCTTGGGTGAGGGAGGGTCATGCAGTCCCTTGACTGCCTGACACCCGTCGCTGGCTCGCCACACTTGGACGTGGCAGGGTTGGCTCTCTTTGGGTGGGGACCCCGTGGGGCTACGCTGATCCCTAGGCTCAGGAAACTGCCAGTGTGGTGAAGCCTGCTTCTGCGGGCGGCACGGCGAGGTGCCTCCTGGCTTTTGTTTTGCAGTTACTTCTCACTTGGTGTGCAAACTCTTCATTTTTATCTTGTTAGGATTAAGGGACATTTGATCAGTTTGAGTTGGAGATTTTCCACCATCAAACCATAAAAGCGTGTTTTCTTAAAGAGTAAATGGTTGATTTGATTTGTTCTTGATAATTTCACAATAACCCTGAGGCATTTTAAGTTACCTTGCTATGTCACATCAGGATTGGATGTCATGGGTACCCTGAAAATAACCACAGTGGTAGCGCAGTGTTGGGGTTGATTCGGGGCACACAGGTACACTGACCTTCGCTTCTCATCAGCTCCGTCTCTGCTTGTCGCAGCCTGTGAAGTAGTTATTCCCGCACCTGTTCATGGTGAGAGGAGTAGCAGTAAAGGCAGTAGACAGCAGTCCCGGTCAGGGGCTGCTCCTGCACCCCGGGGCGCCTCTGCAGCCTCTGCCGGAGTCCGGGCAGCCAGGCACACTGGGTGAAGAGGGCTCCCCCTTGTCCACGGCCCCACTGCATGGCCTCTAGTTTGGGTACTTGTGCTGTTCCCTGTGGGCTGCTGACCTTCCTTTGGGACCCCGGCCCCTGGGTCCTGCACTGGAGTCTGCCCGGCAGCCCTGCACCCTCCGGGGCTGGTGAGTTCCCGAGGCCGGGTCTGACATTAGCAGCAGGCGCAGTCACCCTGTCTGACATCTCAGTGTCAGGGTGGAGGCAGCCCCGGGGCTTCGTGGTGGCCTGGAGAGAGCCCCGGTGTCCTGTGAGGAGAGAAGCTTCTCCTCTGACCTCTGGCAGCTGCTCCTTGGGCACCTTAACTGTCTGCAGAGTTTCTCAAGATCCCCTGCAGCAAAAACCTAAGGGCATCTACTTAAAAATTGACTCTAAAGCGAATGGACCATACAAGAATATTTTAAAAACCCAAGACAACTCGGGTGCATAGTGAAATTTGAGAACCACGTGTCTTAGAGGACATTTTGTCGTCGTGGCTTGTTTCCCTGAGGTTTGTCTTCCAGCCTAGTGCAAACTGTTGTGGTCCACAGTGCCATCCTCACCCAATTTCGGGAGGGCGTCAGTGCAGTTGTGATGCACACTGGGCGGGCACACTGCTCGCTGAGAGGCCTGCGCCTTAGTCCAAAGGTGCCCACCTTCGGTCTTCTTCTGGCTCAGTTTCCCATCGGGGCACCAGGGGGCGCTCAGGGAGCGGAACTCAGGAAAGCGTGGCTCTCCCTGAAATAATGTCTTCCTTCCCTTCCTCCCATCTGTGGGATGAATAAAGATTTCTCACTAACAGGAAAGAAATGTTGAGGAAGCCAGGTTTCTCAGGTTACTTTTGAAGTGGATTTATTTTGCACTGTTTTGAAGTGCAAGGGAAGACAGCTGCTAGCCAGGCAGCTGGCTTCGGGAAGTCTCAGGGGAGACTTCAGGGCAGAAGGGTGCCTTGGCACCGAGAATCTTGGTAAGCCAGGCAGGAGCGACGTGAATGTCGTTCTGCTGTTGAGGCTCTGGGTCTCGGTGGCCCGGGAAGTCGTGGAACCCTCCAGCCTCAGGGAGGGAACACGTCCTCACGGCAGCAGCAGAAGGGCAGCTGTATCTCCTGGTATCACTCAGGCCTGGGAGGGGCAGCAAGTCGTCTGGGCGCCAGCTCAGGTGCAACCGGAAACCGCAGCCTGTCTGTGTGGCCTGGCAATGTGCTGGTTTGTAATTCCTCAGGGTCTGGAGGGCATGAGCATTTCATGTGCAAACTCAGCAGCTGAGTGGACTTTTGAGATCAGTGCAGTTTGCTCCTTGGGCCCAGTAGCCTGTGATATCCTGCAATTCACGCCCCAGGCTTGCTCACCTCGGAGCCCACACCTGGGTGCGCAGAGCAAGTGAGTCCTCTCGGCACCAGTGATAGGGACCTGAGCACTGTCCAGAGGCTCTTCCACTTCACACGAGACCCTCCCTCCCCCAGACGCCATCCCTGCACTGTGGGGACCCGCCTGCCCAGCTGCCAGGTGACCCATGGAGGTGGGCCGATTTCCTGACTGCGTTTCCTGTCCTTTCATACTTGGTTCTCGCCATCACCCTCCACTTCCTCATCGCAGAAAAGTGCACTGAGAGCTTAAGAGGCAGACGGCACACTTGTCCTCAAGGGTAACTCAGCAGAACCTACAGCTCCTTGTAAATGAATTGTCTTTCCTCAGAGTTTCCTTTATTACTATTATGAGTTGAAGTAAAAACATCATCTTCATCTCTCTTTCCCTTCCAGTTTTTTTTTTTTTTTTTGGTATCAGGGATCGAACTGAGGACCTTGCGCCTGCAAGGCAGGATGGTGCCACCGAGCTAAATCCCTGGCCCTCTTTCCCTTCCAGTTTTTTTTTTTTTTTTTGGTATCAGGGATCGAACTGAGGACCTTGCGCCTGCAAGGCAGGATGGTGCCACCGAGCTAAATCCCTGGCCCTCTTTCCCTTCCAGTTTTTGACCATGATTGCATAGTTTATAAATCAGTCTGAAGTTGTTTTGCCAAAACCCCTTTCAGAATCCAAATCCATTTTCATTATCAGTGTGGTCCCAGAATATCGTCATCTCATGAGTATCATGAAAGGGATGCTTCACTGTCCTGTCCTGATAGCGTGCAAGGTTGGATGCTCCATGGGCTGTTTTATATTGGTACATTTTAGGTGTACATGACGGTCACATTCATCATTGGGAGTTTGTACCTGCACATGATATATCTTGGTCATGGGCTCTGTTTTAGAGTCTTTCCCTCAGAGTCATCAGATTTATTGGACACTGATGTAGTAGTCGGTGTGGTCATTGGGGAAGGCGTGCTAAAATCAGAAAGCCTGTGCATTTTAAGTTACTGAGAGCCAGGGAAAGATGATCACATGAGCTCCTCATCTTCCCTCTGAGGCTTTGCAGATGCAGAGCTCTGGATTTGTATGAGGTAATTTCAGAAGGTACTAGAACTCATACTATTAAAAGCAGATATGCTCTTAGAACATTAAAGTGTAGGGAGTCATATAAAAGCATCTTGAGCATACATGAAAAGAACTGAAGTTAAGGAATGGAAAAACTAAGGTGGACTTGCTGAAATCGTACAACTCCAGCACTCTAACAAGTAATCACAACACATAACGAACATTACCCTAAAGCGTTCATAAGGTCTTTAGAGCAATTTGGAAATAAGAATGATCAAGTTTTTCTACAAGAAATATGTACACAATTTTTTTTTTTTTTGTACCGGGGTTCAAACTCGGGTCCTTGTGCTTGCGAGGCAGGTGGTGAAACCACTGAGCTACATCCCTGGCCTGCAGGAAAGATATAGACTCCATTAACAGAAGAAGCCAGAGAGTATAAATTAATTTACTTTGTCCAGATTTTGATTAGATGCTGACTTTTGATAACTAACCTAGGATAGACTCTTCAGGAAAGAAAGATTTTATAGGAGAGTGGTATACTTTTTGAATCCCTTGATAGAAGATCTGTGGGCAAAAAGGAATCTTGTGTCCAGCTCAGTTCTAGCGTCTGAATATTCATGTGCTCCCAAGTTCAAGGCTGAAATAACCTCACTTAATGCCGAGCCAAGCTGAGGGCATTAGGAAGTAGTGCGTTTGAGGCACTTAGGCCACGGCGGCTCTGCCGACTCAGATGAGCTTAGTGGCCCTGGAAAGAGCCCAGAGGGCAAGCTGTTGCCTTCAGCATGCGAGGACGCAGCAAGGCAGCTCGTAGGGAGCAGAACAAGCCTTCCCAGATGCCGGTCTCTGCACCCGTCTCTCGGGCTAGTGTGTTGTGCTAGACACCAAGTTGAACAGCCTGTGGAGACCAGGGTCACCGCAGAACGACTGCAAGAGGTGGTGATGGTGCTGCTGACCCCACGTGAGCAGGTCCTCTGCCTCTACCAGGCGCTCTCGGCAGAGGAAGCCCGAGTTTCCTGAGATGCCGAAGCTGAGCTATCACCACCAGCAGGTGAGAGGCAGCACTGCCCTCACTGCGGGCCACAGACGGACATCCTGCTGCCTTTCTCAGAAGCTGCTGCGGGAGGAGCCGGCCAGCAGAGGCGTCCTCGCTATGGGTGAGAAGATCCCAGTACACGGCACGGTGCCCCGGGCCCTGAGACTGCCTTGGAAGGTCAGTGAGGCACCACACTGCAGAAGGCTGAACTTGCAATCTGAACAGAGTGTGGGTGAAAAAACCTACACTGCCTTGGAAGCTGAATGTGAGGTCACGAGACAGGATTGTTCTCATGAGTCCATCAGGTGAACCTCGCAGATCCTGCTGTAGGAAAGGTGGTTTACTTGAAACATGGCTCTTTAGCGTTGCTCGGTGTGGCCCCAGGAAGTGTACCCCAGTTTGGAGTCTGAGACCCGTCTTCCTGAACAAGGATGCACCCGAATCCTGACATGGCGCCGGCGACATCATATTTATAGAAGGCAGAGTCAGAAGCCAGGCCAGCCAGCTGGGAAGCCTGATCTTGTCCACGATGCAAATGAAGTCAGGGTCCACCTGACTGCCTCATAAAGGGTCCTCCCAGATTCCACAGCACTCGTGGGAACCCAGGACCCAGCTGGAGAGCCGAGCCATGACCGTGGGCGGTCTCTACAGACGCTGGCTCACTGTGCCCTGCGACTAAGCCACAGGGCAGGGAGGAAGCCTGCGGTGGTGGCTTCTCATCCCAGCCTCGGGATGCTGGGCGGAGGCGGGGCAGTGTTAGGGCTACGAAGAACCGAAAGGAACAGTGTTTCAGGTGCCGGGCAGCAAAATGTTTGTCTAGTTTGCTGTTGGCTCTTTAGTCTTCTTACAAAAGAAGGCCTTTAAAACCCTTCTCTTGTACGTTCTTCTTTTAATCTGTGAACAAGCACTGCTGGAATTTATCACTGCTTCACATGTCCTGTCCTTCCCCAAGAAGGCTCCAAGCTATGCCCCTTTGGTCCGTGGCAGAGGGTTGCATGTGGGTGTTCTGCATTTTAAGTGATTTATTGGGGTGGAAGAATTAGGGAATCAATTCTAAACTAAACTCCTTTCAGCCCACAAGTACCTTCAGGAGAGCAGAGTCTGCCCAGGACGGGTATCGAGTCACCACGGTGTTTGGACTCGGTGACAGTGGGGACCTCAGCTCCTACCAGCCTCTTGGTGCTTGGTGATGGTTTCTGAAGTTCCGTCCGTTCTTTAGAGAGTGACGTGCATTGTTAACGGTCTTTTATGTTTTTGCAGAGCTTTAAACTTTCCAGAATTACTCTGTCATCATACTTGTTTTAACTACCCTTTGTAGGCAGTAGAGCAGATATCGAAGTTAGCAAATAACAAAGATGAAGCAGAGGGCAGGAAGAGATGAGTCGTGTGTGCGAAAACACCCTTCTGAGTCAGAATTGCAACTTGAGTGTTCCCTCTGAGATTATTGAAACTTTGATTAATTTTTTCCTTTTTAAAATTTAAGATTTTCTCCCCAGGTAAATAATTTGAGTATGTACATATTTATTGGTTTATTTTTGTTTGGTGCTGGGGCTCAAACCCTGGGCTCTGGGTCTGCGGAGCAAGGGCTCTATCTACTACTGCATGCCAGCCCCAGCCCTGGTTTGTTTTCCCACCTTCACAGCTTCTCCATATTGGGAAGATCTAGTTGAAAATAACTTGCAGAGGAGAGATTTGAGTCAGCGTGGTGGTAATTTTTCCTAAGTGATTAGAAAATATAATCACTTTTAAAATTGTATTTCATAGGGCTGGGGATTTAGCTCAGTGGTTCCACCACCTGCCTCGAAAACTAAGGACCTGAGTTCGATCCCCGGTACCAAAAGAAAACAAAAACAAAATTGTATTTCATTGTTGTGCAAATAACAGTTCTGCTCTTGAAGAATTTTCTAAGTGGCTACCTTCTCTTCTTTGTTTTGGAAGGACATATTATAACATATAATATAACATTATATTGCTTTTGCTGATGTAGATAGTGGAGAACAGGGATAATGTTTTATGTGGCATGGTTTTCATTTCTCCTTGTTAAGCCTCCACTTGTTTCTTAGTCTGGAATATATTCATTACTCTCTTTTTTTACAGACAGATAGATTAAGGCAGATAACAGTTAAGCCATTTTCCAGAGTCACCATTTGCTGTTGTTCTTAGCTCTAACCAAAAACCTTGGGTCTCAGCCAGAGCAAGATGTAAAGATTGCTGTTAGTTACACTGACAGCGTCTGCTTCAGCTGCCACACACAGACTCTGCAAAGACAGACAAGCATTGGAAATACTGTCCACTCTTAGCTAGAATTAGGGTGGCTTTCTGTAAATGTCCGTATTCTAAAGAGTCTCAGAATATATTAACTAAGAGTATGAACTTTTACTTTGTTAAAAGACTGAAAAATAGAGCTCTGGACTCTATCATTAAACAGGCATTTGAAGTTAAAACCCAGGAGTATTTTCCTGATTCTCACTACAGACATTCCTTGTTTAATGACCAAGTTACATTCCTGTGACTGGGTTGTTGAATGAATTTGTCCTAAGTGAGGAATTGTATGTAGTGTGCACATTACAATATTCAGAACAAAGAAATGGTCAAAGGAAACTCCAGCTTGATGACTTTGCTTTTATTTGCATAACTCTTGCATGCAGTACTGTAACATATAACAGAACATAAAGCTACAGTACTGTACTGAACAGTACGGTCAGCAGAAGTGACAGTACTGAACTGTAGAAGAAGCCAACATAAGGCTGCCTGCTGGTCACGTTCCCGTGTCCTGAGTCTGAAAGCTTTAAGCAGGTGGGTCGTTAAATGTCTGCATTCTGTGTCTGCCTGTGTCCCTTGGTGGTTAGGAGACCTGCACTCAGCATCCGCCGGGTCTGCACGTGGTGGGCAGGGGAAGCCTCTCTTTACCTGGCTGGATCGAGGGAGCTGCAGCCGTGGTGGATGGATGTGGGGCAGCATTGCCCTAGTGTCAGCAAGTTCACCAGCAAAGCAGCTGTGCTCGTGAGAAGCTTCAGTCGGGATTCCGTGCACAGTAGCGACAGGTTAATTCTGACCCATTCTGTGCCAAGCTGAGCCACTCCAACCATGCTGAGCTAAAAGGAAAGTGCAGGTAGCCCCACCAGAAAGCCGTGTTTCAGAAGGTCCACGGAGGCCCTGCCTGGTGCTCAGCACCTGGTGTGTGCCCCGTGGGCCAACATGGTCATTCGCACTGTGATGGGTTGGTTTGTGGGGACATCGTGTGACACGTTCTCCCTCCCTTCCAAAACTCCATGGTCCCGGGTGTCACCCTACTCCGCAGGACAGCACCCTCAGCAGGGCCTGCATCTCCTCAGCCCCAGGCCTCTGGGTCCTGACTGTCTGCCCTGCTGCCTCGGGAAGGTTTCGTGGCAGTGAGCCCGTGGGTTTTCCTGCTAACTCAGCGCCCGGCTGCCCTGTGGCAGGATGGAGTGCTGTGTTTCCTCCCTCTAGCTGACCCCTCCCGAGTGTCCCAGACTCGGCCTGCACGGCTCTTCCTCCAAGAAGCCTGCCATAGCCTCATCCTCTGTGTCTGTCTCTCTCTCAGACTTAAACCAGCTTTACAGAAACATCATTAACACATCCAACAATTTAGCCATCTAAAGGCTGTAATTCAGTGGTGTTTATACTGTTTGCAGATATGCACAACCATCACCACAGTCAACTGTAGAATCTTTTCATCACCTCAGAAAGGAACTCTGCACCCTTTAGGTCTCCCCTGTCTGCACCAGGTCCTAAGCAGCCACTACCTTTCTCAGATGTGGATCTTCGTGTGAATGGCATCATATGCCATGTGGAATTCTGTGACATTTTTTCATTGAGCACAGTATTTTCAAGATTCAGGACAGTGTGGCATATATCACTATTGCATTTCTTTTTGTGGCCAAGTAGTACACCTTTAAACATCCTATATTCCATTTATTTATCTGTTCATCTGCTGATGAACATTTGGGTTGTTTCCACCTTTTGGCCATTATGAGTAATGTTGTTACGGACATTTGTGTACAGTTTTTTTAATGGACATATGCTTTCATTTCTCTTGGTTGTATATATGAAGTGCGATCAAAACATATGATTAATGTTTAAAATAAAAATTTTATTACAGCGAAAGACACATTGCTCTTCACACCCCAGAAACCCCACCCCTAACTGGAACACACTTATCCCATTGTTTTTGCCATTCCTGCAGGGGCTCTGGAGTCCTCTCTCCTGAGGGTCTTCAGTTGCACCGTTTCAGCTGTCTCCATGCTCTGAATCAATGCAGGATGTCCCCTTTCCCGGTCTTGTTGGCTTTGGGGAAGAGCCGGGAGTCCCATGCACCACGTCCTGTGGATAAGGTGGATGAGGACACAGCATCATGATTTTATTCAGCAGAAACTTCAGTAGATATCCCTAGGAGTAGACTTGCCACGTTCCTGGGAACACCTGGTTACTTGAGGGACTGCTGGATTCCTTTAGGCATCCCCCTCGCAGGGCGTGAGGTCCTGGGCCCACCCTCACCGCGCTTGCTGTTAGCTGTGTTAGTTAACCCTGCCTTCCATGTGGCCGTGTCCCTCCGTGTTCACCCTGCGCCCCAGCACAGTGGGCACCTCGCTGTTGACAGACGCCGTTGTCTCTTTTCACTCCAGCAGGTGCCCGGCAGGTACCTGTGACGGGTGTGCCTTCTACTTCCTGTGGGAGAGTGCCGAGGCCTGTCCTCTGTGCACAGAGCAGGACTTCCACGGCATCGAGGGCGCCTGCAAGCGAGGGCTGCAGGTGAGGTCTCCGCCCTCCGGAGTGGGCGCGACAGCAGCTTCCCTGCGTTTCATCACGGGGAAGGAGGCCGGGTGTGGAGCCTGAAAACAGCTGGAGCTGAAATCTTGCCCCGGAAGCCGTTCTGACCGGCTGTCTTCCCGCTTCGCCCCGTCTTTGTTCCACGCTTCACGCGTTTTCCTTTGTGGTGACTAAAGTGCTCTTCCCCCTTCTGCGAGTACACGGGGTGCGCGCACGTGTGAAGTGACATTTACACGCTGTGCAGCTGGGCATGACAGTGCTCTTCTCCAGTGGGGTCTCCCCGCTGTCCGGGCATCACGTGCACAGCCACACAGCAGGAAGACTGGAGGGTTGAGGCTCTTTTAGCACTAGGAAAGAGTTTTGATTGTCTCAGTAAATTTATCTTAATCCTGTTCAGAAATATCACTACTGCTGGAAGAATAAACATTTCCGCTGAAATTAGGTATTTTTGTTTTCTTCTGTGGTTAGATGAAGGGATAAGGCTTTCTAATTAATAGTTACAGGACGGCTAGGCAATTTTACTGAGCAAGATTTTTTCTTTTATAATATTTGAAGAGCTTATAAAAAGCATTCTGGATTTACAAGCATCTTTTTAATTTTGAAGTCAGCTTGTTCAGCAGACTATCGCTAGACATTAGAGGTTGCTATTTTCATTGGGCATTAAAACTTTGATAAAATCATATCAACACACAATCATTTTTCATAGTAGAATGCACTTCACATGAAGTCACTTTTGCTGACTGACGTTTACATCTTTTGGTCTGTTGTCATGATTTTTACTTAGAGACACAGCAGCTGAATTTTAATACCTCTGCATTTCTTTTCTAATCATTTTTATAAAAACATGACCCATTTAAAAAGCAATTTATTCTAACCTTAATGTACATGTTACAGTTGTAATGTACTTAAAATCTAATCACTAATACCTTTTCTCAAAAAAATACTGAATGTTCTTATGCAAAACTTCATTGAAACTTTTCCTCAAAGTAAGATTCTCCTGCATATTTTCAAAATTTACTGCAAAAATATGTTTATACCTATAAACATTATGGGGTTATTCTACTAGGGAGTTCATAAGGCGGCAGTCATATGCCAGAAAACTTAATGAGGCACCATCAGGAAAAAAAATAATGCCCCGTGTCATTAACTGTCACTGAGTTTAGTTGTCATTCAGATTGCTACTGGTTGCTGTATACTTCGAAATGTATGAAGAACTGTACCCTGAATTCTGATTTTCACTTTTGATCTGCCTTATTGGATTTATTCATTTTCCAAATTTGTGGTTGTGATCTGTTATGTCGACTATATTATTCTTCGGTTAGTTGTATCTTGCTATTGGAAACATTGCCCTAAAGGAGCCGAGTCACCTACTTTGGGAAGGTGCATGGGCCCAGGGTGGGCAGTGTGGTGGACACGTGCCTCCCCTGATTTGACCTGGAGAAAAAAACATGATGAAGAAGTCAGGTATGGGCCAGGGATTTAGCTCAGTGGTTTCGCCGCCTGCTGCGCAAGCGCAAGCGCAAGGACCTGAGTTCGATCCCCGGTACCAAAACAAAACGAAACGAAACAAAAAAAAGAAGTCAGGTATGGATAAATTTGAGGAAAAGAGCCCCCAGAGATGTGTTCAGATGAAGTCATTTTTATTCAACCTGCTCGGCAGGCAGGGAGCACCTCTGAGGCGAAATCCATGTCTTGTCTGGCACTGCACTTTCATTTATTATTCCCTTATCCTTTCTCTTCTGTGTCTCTGTCTTCTCTTGCTGGAGCTTTTCTTAAGGGAATGCCAAATAATCCTCTGGGCTCACTGTGACAAAGGGATTAGCAAGCTCTTTCTTCTGCTACATGAAAAGTTGACCCAAGGACAAATTTGGTTTTCATGATTGACTCTGCATCTCCTTTCTCCTGTCACCTGTGGTTATATTTGCTTGTTTTAAAAGGAAACCTTGTACGTGTGGAATGAACCTAAATGGTGCATTAAAGGGATTTCTTTGCCTGAGAAAAAGCTGTCAACCTGTGAAACCATTGACTTTTGGCTAAAAGTGGGAACTGGAGTAGGAGCTTTCACAGCCGTTTTGCTGGTGGCCCTAACTTGCTACTTCTGGAAGAAGAATCAAAAGTAAGCAGCTTCACTGGAATGATCACCTAAGAACTGGGGGCTTCATTTGTGCCATGAAGTTTTAGTTAACTAGTTCATGTAGACTCTGAAAGGCGCAGGACATTTCTCCTAGGGAAAAATGTCCATTTTTCCTATATGAAAGGTGTCTGAGAAGGCAGCAGAGGGAGTGATTATTATTCTGATCACAGAAAGACCACAGAGCATTAGAGATCACTGAGTTAGACTTGTTTATTATCACAGAGAGAAATGAAAGCTCCAGGCTGCCACATAAATGGCAGCAGGGCTGAGATTGGAAGTCAGGGTTTCTCTGGTTTCTCTTTTTATAACATGATGATGTCTTCCTACTCCACTTTTGCTTTTCAAATTCTTGTGGGCAGATATTTGGAAAGAAATAGACTAAGTATATAGACAAATATCACATTTCTTTACTTCATGTCTCCGAGAATCTGGGACTGAATATCAAGCCTAACCTCTGAAAAAGTATTGATCTGTTACATGTTTGAATCTTTGAAATAATCTACATCTCACTGGGACTGTGGAAGATACATATTCTACTGTCTAGGACCATGGTAATATCCAAGGTGGTGAGTTAAGTATAAAGGTGTAAATGATGTAGACAGACAGTTAGGATGAAATCACTTGCCTGCTTAATATGCTCATCCTTGTGAACTGAACTTTAGAAAATGTGGTAGTGGATTGGCATCCACATACTAATAAGAAAATGCTTTCTGATCTCAAGGTGTTTGTTTTCCAAATGTTCCATGGACAGTTCAGTCAATGTGAAGTAAGTAGTGGAATTCACTGTGTTGAACAGATTCTCTGACATGCTGGGAAATATTGCTATCTAGATGGTTGATAATTGGGAACACAAAGCCATGGTCTTATGTTGGTGGAGCAGCCACATTATGAGAAGACAATTTAGTGAGCTGGCATTGCCATATTCATGTAAGTGCACACTTTATTTATTATTATTTACTTTATTTACCACAACTTAGACTGGAGTACAAGTATTCCAAGCTAGTGATGACGACAAACTCGAAGGAGGGTGAGCTTCCAGCTGCAGACAGTTGTGCCATCATGGAAGGGGAAGACAATGAAGAGGAAGTGGTGTATTCTAACAAACAGTCGCTCCTGGGAAAACTCAAATCTTTGGCAACAAAGGTGAGAACAGGATTTTAACCTGGATTACTAAACCATTTATAAATCAGGACTGTGTTAACCTAAGAGCACGTAGGCAGTCCCTGTCACTCCACCATTTACATCTCAGTGGTGTTCATCCAACAGACATGCGCCTAGAAGCACATAGTTCAAACATCGAACACTCCCTGCAGCAGTGTTTTTACTGGCTAACAAAGCAGAAACAACTTATGCACCACCAATACAAAGTTAAATGAGGAAGTTCTGTATATCAAAGTGATGGGATGGTGTGCGACTGCAGCTGTGAACGTGGAGATATTTGTAGTACTGACATGTCAGTAGGTTCACAGTAAAGTGAAAACAGCAAGCAGACCATCACATCTCCATTAAACATGTATTCTATTAGCATTTGCATGGCAAACTCTTAACAGCAGCTGCTTTTTGGTAACAGGGAACTACAGAGAGTGCATAGTCTTTAATACATTTTTTTGTGGCATTTGAAGTTTCGTGAAGATAATATTTTATAATTTTAAGGAACAAAAATTAGTTAACCAAAGATCTCTTATACATCCATACTTTGTGTTTATTTTACAAGATTATTTTACATAGAAAAAATAAAATTTACATAAACTATTTTTTTGGGGGGGTACTGGGGATTGAACTTGTGTCCTTGTGCTTGTGCAGCCAGCGGCGAAACCACTGAGCTAAATCCCCGCCCCTACATAAACTATTGAGATATTTGAGGTAGCACATCAGATGCATTCAGTTTTTGGCTTTGGGAATGACTATTGTACCCAAACATAATGTGAAACCTTAAACATTTTCTTGACATTCTCCACCGTTAACGTAAAAGATGTAAATTACCAGCTTATCCATTCAAGATTAAAAATAGAATGATCCAGAAGAAAGAACATGTATGTTAAGTGATTTCCAGCAGGATGGACATGTGACAAAATATTACATTCATAGACAGTATATAGTCATCATTTCCTCTTACTTCCCTAACTTAGAAATATACATATATTATAGGAGACTATTTAAGAATAAAATGAGTAAACTGTCTTCCCCTTCTGACGGTTATTTAATTTTGTCTTGTAATATGGGAGTCTGGGGAAGCTACTGAGGCAATGGAATAATAAACATAGTGCCTGTTAAGAACTGAAAAGTTTACCCTACTGGCAAGCCAACAGTTCAGACTGCCACAGGTTCACGGATACTTTAGAAGACGTAAGGCTCCTGGTCAGAGACAAAGGACACTTCAATACTCCCAGAGGTCCTTGATAGAGTCACTGTATTTAAGCCAGCTTCCAGAGTCCCAGTTCCCACTGGGCAAATGCAGAGAAAATGAAGACACTTGGCTGCACTACTAGGAAAGAACTTGAAGCTTTGGAAAACTGAATTTTCAGAATGGGCAATGAGTAAGCCCATCCTGACTTTAAGGAGGTACTATCTTTGCTGTACTAGACAGGCAGAATGCCTGCCCCCTGCTTCAAATGGGCCGTATTCGAGCGTCCCTTTTGCTCAGGAAGGAGACAATATCTTTATCGTCTAAGGCTGCTTTCTATGCGAAGTTCTTAAAATGGTAGTCTAGAATAGAAGAAAATCAGTATCTCATTCAAAAGCTGTGTAGGAATGTAAGGAAACCATAGAGAATTATCTCCATAATAGCCAAAGTTCATTTCTCTATCATATTGGTTTCTAGTGAATTTTCCCTTGTATAGGAATCTACCCACCACTCCGATTAGTATGGCGGGCTGAGGCTGGGATCAGATCAATTTACTTCATACAGAATTGAAACAAAGCCAGTGTCAGTGAGACATGAGGCAGCAGATGAGGCCAGTCTGGATTATTTACCTCAGCCATCCTCCAGGGTCCCAGACCAACCTAGCTGAACGAATGCCATAAACCAATGAGCTTACCTTGGAAAGGTGGATGACTTTCTCAAGTCTTTGGGCTTTCTACTCAGCCTAAGACACTCAAACTGGCACCAAGATGCCAAGGGCCATCTTCTGGTGCATCTGATGGGTTCTTCAGTAAGATTAAAGGAATGGCAGCCAAACTGTGATGCGGGCACATGGTGGGTGAGGCAGACATAGCAGTCAGTTAGGTTAAAGGTATTTCCACCAGCTTGAGAGAGCCAGGCCAGGGCACTTGCCTTCACAGGAGGGTGACAAGGCGACTCTGAGGGCCCAGTGGTCCCCAGTGTGCCAAGGTACTGCTGCCCACAGCCCCAGTGGGACTGTGCACTGTTTTCCCCTGTGGCTGCTGTCCCATTCTAGTAGCTGGCACATCACCTCCCGCTACTCCTCCCTCACTGGGACCTAGGTCTGTTCTCCCAAACACACAGGTGCAAGGGGAGCAGAAACGTTTAAAACACAGTGGAGACCCTGTGTGTGGCCCACTTTTATCCATGTGAGCCCTTGCTGGGCATGTGGTGAGCATAGTACTCAGCAAGTGGTCCTATGGTTTCTGTGGAGAGTTGCAACCATCCAACCAGGCAGGAATGCAGGTGGGGGTTAAACTGGAAATGTGTTTGAGCCTCCTGGCCTGGCTGTCACTAGAGGTTGTGCTCAGGCAGCCTGGGGGTTGTCGTCAGAGCAAATAAAGACACATCTTGTTAGCATGGTCAGGCAGCATCCTGGACTTTCAGACAAGGTGTTTGTAGAGCATGTGTGTGTGTGTTCGTTTGTCCCTTCATGATGGTTATCCATGAGGAGGCCAACAGGAGATGGAGAACCATGGTTAGTGACCAAACTGCCTTCTTTAAGTTGTGTGAAGCAGGAGGCGGCGAGGGAAATAGTCAGGACCTTTGCCAGTCCCTTTGTGAGAAAGGTACCATAGGCCCCAGAGGACACAGGAAGCCCGGGAAGTCCACTGACTACCTGTGCTCTTGGCCCATTTCTAGGTGGCTTTTGTGAGCAGAACTGCACCTGTCAGGGTCCAGTTCATCCATAGGGCTACAGATGTCGTACAGATTTCTGTGCCAGTCTAGTTTTCCAAGTGGCAAACAAACCAGATGGGCCATTTTAGTAGCTCAAAAGGCAGTAAAAATGTACGAGTTTATCAAAGGATGGGGTGTCCAGGTCTGGTTTCTGCCCACTGCGCACCGAGGCAGGACGTGCATGTCCATGGCAGCCGTGGGCACTCGGTGTCCGTTCACCTGGGGCAGGGTGCACAGGCCTGTGCGTGCCGTGGGACTGTGGTGTCACCCGCTCCACGGACTGGCTTGGTGCAGGAGAGAGAGGGCGACCACGTCCGCAAGGACACACTGTCGTACTCTTGAGCCTGAGAAACCGTGGAGGCCGTGCTGGCTCGGCTCTCAAATGTATGCCATTTCTGTGTGAGAGCACGGCTTGTCAGACCCTCCACACCTTGCTAACCAGCTACGGGCGAGACTCTTCTGGGTCTGCATGGGAATGACTCAGCTCTTCTGGGAGCTCGGTCATGGCTCGCAGCATTCTCAGAAGTGCTGTATCTGGCAGCAGTGTTGGGCCAAGGAGTCTAAAGCTCAAGGGCCCGAGGGTGAGGCTGCCCCTGCTGCCGGAGTCTCCTGTTGGCAGTCACTAGCCATAGAACACTTTCTGTATGGAGTTGTCCTTAGGGCTTTGAGAGCACTGAGGTGGAGTGTGGCCAGCTTCTGGAAGCCTTGGACCAAGCCTGTGAGTGGGGCCCAGTTCGAAGGATAGATGCGACAGGGTGACTGGTGTTGGGGCCCCTGTGTCTGCAGGGCAGCGTCACGCCGCAGCTGTGCTGTTCCCCCTCAGCTGTGGGGCGGATTCAGCCCTGTACACCTGCACAGCCCTCTGGCCAGCTGCTGGACCTGTGTGGGGCTTCCAGGCCCCCCTGCTGGTGTGAGTGTGGGACCCAGGAGGGGCTGTTGGGCAGGAGGCGTCCGACTGCACACCAGTGGGACCCATCTGTGGTGCACAGCAGCCATCAGAAGGTAGGAGACCGCGTGTGGAACTCACCTCACTCTTTGTTGGCAGTGGCAGAGGAGGAGGAGTCCCAGGGCCCGCCTGGTCCTTCTCCATCCAGGGACTCCTGCCCCGTGCCTCCTCCGTGGGGAGGAGCAGCATCGCTCACGTCCTGCTGTGATCACATGTGGAAGCAGTAGCTTCATCTTGAAGGGCACACAGGACTCCAGCCCAGGTCACATGGTTTCCTTCCCGGGTCTAACCCGTGCTCGAATCCCAGCATATGCCTGCCTCTCTTCCCACAGCTTCAGGTCATGGTGATCAGGGTGCTTGCAGCTAGCAGAGGTACGTCTGAGAACCCCTCTTGGTCCCTGAGCTGATGCAAATGGCTGTGCCTGGTCCTCGGTCCTCCTGGTGAGGAAAAGCTTGGGTTTCAGTGCGAATCAGCTTCCTCCTGGAAGCAGCTGGCATCGTGGGGGAGGAAGGATTAAGGGCAGAGAGAGAAGGAACCTGTGACAGCAGACAAGACCAACACCATTGTGCCGGCTGTCCTCAGGAAGCACCAGCAGCACCTGGCCTGGCTAAGTCCTGTGTCGAGCAGTGGGGTGATTGCTGCTGATGTCATCCAGCTTTGGGGACCGGGAGTCAGAGGTCACACTGAGATTGCCTGCTATTGAGGCTGTGGGCTTTCTGTCCTTCTGTTGATTTGGACTTCACTGGAGTTTCTTTTTTAAAGACCCCGACTTCATATCATGCATCTCAGTTACTGCCTGGGTTTAATGTAAAGGGGAAGGAGCTTCTGGGCCCAAGCACACCAGGCTTCTCGACTCCTTGGGGCTAGCTTCTTCCTCACCCCATCGGGGCATCCAGAGCCCAGGTGCTGGTCAGCGCCTCACGAGTGTTCCTGTGGGGCTCGGGCGTCTCAGGGAGGGTTTTCCCAGAGAAAAGCACAGCTCTGCACAGTGCTCACAGACCTCCGTGGGCCTTCCTGCGTCTCTTCCTGGATCGGAAGCTGGTGCGATTCTCACCTCTGCACATCTCTGCAGTAAACTGGCCAGACTAAGCTCACAGCTTCCTAGGCTGTCCGAGTCCCTGTGGGCATGCAGGCTGGGTGCATGACTCTTAACTCAGAGCTGCGAAGGTGGGTCCTCTGTTTCCCGTTTCCTACTGGTTGAGTGCGGGTCAGTAAGGAAGTCCTCCTGCCTTAGGACAGGTGCAGCGTGGCACCCTGCAGCGGCTGAGATGCTCCCCCTCAGCCCCTGCCCACTCCCCCCACCTTCCAGTTCCTCTGCACTGTCAGGCAGCACAACAGAGGACAGTAACCCTTACTGCCTCGGGTGGCCAGTTTGTCAGGGTATTTGCTACAATTCCCACGGAACCTGGAGAATTCTCCTTCCCACAGACCGTGTTTGTCAGTACCTGAAGCTCGTCCTTCCTCTTCCAGAGCCAGCTCTGTTGGTGCTGGGCAGCGAGGGCTTTGCAACTGCACTTTGCTTGCTCATCGACAGAGTGGCTGCCCTGGCGTCTCGGGCACTGGAGGGGACACGGGTCTTCTAGAACACGGAGTGTGTGATCACCGCAAGGACAGCAGCCCAGACACCACGCCTGCTCCCGGCTCAGCAGGGTTCGCTTCACAGCAGGAGGCACTGGAAGCCAGTACTTCCTTTGCTGTAGGAGGAGACACTGTCTCTGCCACCAAGGCTTTTCACTGTAACAACGTTTTTGAAAGATTAAGACGCAGGTGGACACTGGAGAGCAGTTGCCCAGCCTCCGCTTGCCCAGCCTTCTCCGGGCTGGTTGAACCAGGTGATTCCCATCTGGGAGGGTGCTATTTTTGGTGGAAGGTGGTGTTGAGGTTCCAGTGACCCCAGGCTGCGTCGCTCAGGGATGGCAGGCGAAGTCACCTGCCCCTGTAGGTGTGTCATGTCCTTGCGGTCCTTTCTCTGCGGGCGTGGGGAGGCGGGGCATCGCTGGCTGGAAAAGCTCTTGGAAACAGTCACAGAATGAGAGGCAAGAAAGAGCTGTCCCCCAGGCAAGTTCATTGTTCCACATTCTGTTTTGATTAGTGACTCTAGTTAGCATGGGTTTTTTCTTCCTGCTTTTAAAAATGAAAAGTTGAACCATTACAGAAAAGTTGAAAGAACTGTACACTGATATAGTCATTTAGCCCACCTTTGAAATTTTATCCTGTTGTCTTTGTTGTGTATCTGTCCATCTGTCTGTCCCGATCCCTTTAGCGGTCTTTTTTTTTCTGGTATGTTTCAAAGTAAGTTACAGACTTCAGTGCGCTTCGGGATACAAATCACTTTAAGGTGAAATCCACATACCACAAGACTGCATATGATTCGCTTCATTATGGAAATGTGTCTGCCTGTGTAGCTCCAGATCCTATCAAAGTACAAACGCTGGTCTCTCCCTGATGTGAGCCCGCGTCCTTTGGTGTGAGTCAACCAATTCCTTGTCTCCCAAAGGAAACTATATATCAATCTTGTGAAGCCCAGATCAGTTTTGTCTCTTTTAGAGCATCATGGAATTGTAGTCACACAGTATGTACTAATTCGTGTAATTTTTCTTCCATCCTGAAAGATGCTTTTGAGATTCACTACCTTGTTGTGCTGATCAGTAATAGATTCTTTTTTTTGTTCAGAAGCAGTATTGTCTGGTTATACTGCTAGAATTTGATAACTTATGTGTTAATGGATTATCTGTGGTATTTCTAGTGTTGACCCAGTAGACATGCTGTGAATTTACTGTACAAGTCTTATCGTCTGCCCCATTTTAGAAAGTTTGTTATGCACGATTTCAAAGAGCGAAAGTATGTTAAATTTAACTGCTGGGCCATGTAGAACTACCTTTATCTTTTTTTGTTGACTTTTCCAAGGTATTCAAAATATCTTCAAATGATTATTTGTTTGTTTTGTGTATTCCACAAGATTTCTGAGTCGCCATGAGTTGCACTGTTAGATGAGGAACCTGTAGAGTTGGAATGGGGGGAGACAGGCACACGCGCACAGGCAGTGTGGCGAGAACCGGAGGAAGGAGTCCTGCGGCACAGACCGAGTGCAGCCTGGGAAGTAGCGACAGGGCGCGCGGGAGCTCCGGGCACAGGTGGCGCGACGCGGGGGCGCTGAGAGTTGGTCCCGCGCGGCCATCACCCTGCGTGGAAGCAAACAGACCCGGGGCGGCTCGCGCATTCGTCCAAGGGGCTGCAGGGCTCGGCGTCGCCATCCGCGCGTCCAGCTGAGTGTCCTACCCTGTGACATTTCACAGCACCCCGTAAGCACTGAGTACCACCGTGGGCTGGAGCCCGAGTTATCTGGGATTACGACGCGAAGAGTGGCTCCCACGGCTAGGGAGTCCGCGTCCGTCGGTGGCGCTGCCTCGCTAGCTCATGACGCAGGCACGCGCAGGACACACGCACGCACCGCCGCCGCAGCGCCCGGAGCGGACCTGCCGCGGTCCAACCCGACCACCTGGCGCGGGGCTTCGCGCGCCCGGCAGGTGGATGTGACCTGAGGCTGGCGCTGCTTCCTTCCCTCGGGAGCGCGCTGAATGAGACCTGGAAGTCGCGTTTCCTTTCTCCTGTCTGGCGCCCGAGCGTACGCTGCCCTCGCGGCCTCTTGCTGCCCTCGCAGACCTTTTGGGATGCCCTTCCCTTCCCGGCGGCGCCTGCCGCAGCCTCGTCCGGCCGGCCCGCAGCGCGCTGCGATGCTGGCGCCTGCGGTGGGTGGCTGTGGTGGCTGTTCGGACGCTCGCGGCTCCAGGTGCGTGCTGGCGGAGCCTTCGGGGCGGTGCTGAGCGATCCGGCTGGGGCAGCAAGGCCCGGCTGGGGCAGCAAGGCCCTGCCAGATCACCACCGCGGTCGCCTCCTGTGCCTGCGCTTTAGACACGTGTTTCCGCTAGAGCAGGTCGGCTCCTACTGTTTGCTTTAACAGTAATCCTAGTTCCCTTTTGTATTCCTTTAGAAATTTTTTTTCTCACTAATAGTGTTGGGATGCATCCCACCTCCTATGTCATTTTTCCCATTAAAGAAAAAAAATTATTGAAGGGGTTATATTTTAAATGTGTTCTATAACACCAGAAATAGTACCTTTTAATTAAAACTTTGATGCCTGATTTGAGATGACTTGTAATATACCCAGCAGGCATGGACCCAAAGACTTTCCTGACACCTGTCAGCGAACGCTGGTGGCTTCCTCTCGAATTGGTGTTCTCTCCCTTCTTCCCGATGTCCTTCCTCCTATCTTTCAGCCTGTGTTACCTTGCGATTATTGGCTTTTGTCAGTTTTGTTTTGCTCACGATCAGCACGGGAGGTCATTGGTCTCAGCACCAAGGTCGGGTGCGGTGGTTTCTTTCAAGCCTTGCAGCGACACCTTTTCCTATCTGTGGCGATCATGAGTTTGCTTCTGTTCTGGATTTGTCTGTCTTATCTCTGGGATGTCAAAGTGCCCTTCAGGGTAGACATGTTATTTGTTTTGTATCTGCCACCTTACTTTAGTAAATGTAAAATCTTAATGACAAGTAGAAGGTTGCATAGATTACAATGAACTTTCCGGGCCTTTGTGACCCTAAAGTATTATTGGAATTCCAGTGTGTTGATTTTGTGTTTGATTTTTTTCTTTAGGAAAAAGAAGAACACTTTGAATCTGTTCAGCTGAAGTCCTCACGACCCCCCAGTATATGAGGAGGCCGTGCTGTGGGCCTCGGGGGAGGGGAGATCTGCTCGGCAGCCCTGCAGGACCATGGTCATGGTGGGGACCTGTTCTCTGATGGCCGGGCATCCCCGAGGGCCGCGCTGCTGAGAGGGAAGGAGGGAAGGGAGAGGTGGCCGACTGCCTCACCGCACACTCCAGGACCTTGCCAGGCCAAGCAGTGCGCACGAACTGGGTCTCGACTGCAGAGAAGCTTAGCTCAGGAAGAGATGACTGCATGGCGGGACTGGCACACCCGCTGTGCCTGGCGCTGGGGTGTGGCACGGGCACCGGGCGACCGTCCTCTCCGTCTACACAGCAGATGGACTCTGCAGCATGGAGGCGAGCCCGTGCCTGTGATCGCCTTTATGTCTTGTCTTTGTTTATATTTTGGAAAAGACTGGAAAAACTTTCTAAGGTATAATTATTTTTCCCATTATTTATTTTCCCAACAGACCTTAAATCATCTTTTCTATTAAAAATGGTGAGCAGTGAAAGACAATAAACTTTTCATTTTTATAGGGCGTTTTCTCTTGATTTCAGACACTTCAATTATCAGTAATATTTTAGGGGAAATTAGCATGTGCTTGGGTTACTTATAGTTGCCTTTGAAATTCCATCCTTGTTGGAACTGGTAAGAAGAGTTTGACCAAAAGCTTGAAGGAATCTTAAAAAAACAATTTTAAAGCCAGCGAGAGTCCTTGACCTGCATTAACACCCAGAAGGTGGCGGGCTTCACACAGTGTGTATCTGGAGCTGAAGTAGGAGAGCCTGCTCGTCTGGCCGCTTACACAGTCGCAAAGAGCAGTGTGCGCGCCTGTCTGCAAGCTCGGACACTACGGGGTGTTGGGGTGCGGACAGATGTGGGACACTTCCCCACGTGAAGCATGAGAGGTCCTGGTTATTTTTCCGCTGCGAGACTTTGAGGATTGTGATGGTCTGGGGAGCATCTTTTTACCCCATAAGTCAGATAGTTTTGGAAAATACATAATTGTGTTCATGATGAGAATGCAGATGTACCATAAGCACCTGTGAATTAAGTGTCATTTTTATTCAAAAGTGACTCAGAAAATTGTGATATTTCTTATAATGGGTTACTAGTGTTTGTATGACGTATTTGTTGGAAAGAAGTTATATTATTTGTTGAAAGAAGTTTGAAGACGGATTTGACCAATTTTGTGGAAACTGTTTAGACCTGGGGAAAGGGGATTTTCCTGGCATTGCTGACCTAAGGTGCCTCAGTTGTTTCCAATAAACAGTGATCTTTGTGGGTCTTCATCCAGATTTTACAGTGGCTACGTCTGGCTGCAGTGACAGGGCACAGAGGTGGCTCCTCTCAGCTGTGCCGCAGGCGTTCCCAGGAAGTGTGACTTGTAATGTGGGAGTCTTCGGGTGGTGTCTTCCCTGCTGTGAAAACTGGGAGGAAAATGGAGCTCTGTCCCTGGGCTGGTGGCTGAGACATTAGACCATTTTGCTGCTGGGGAGTGGACGATCGCTTGTGTAGCCCTCACTGTTGCATATGGGCATAGGTGAAGTTGCCATCTTTTATTCCTAGTCACGGGACTGCAGGAGGGTGTCACTGAGCAACAAAACTTCTTGAACCATTTATAAAGCAGGAGTTACTTTGGCACTGTTCATTTTTGTCCTGTGACCAGAGTGTCGGCGTATCTTTCCCCACAGTGATAGAAATTTAACCAGAAGAGTGGAATGTGCTCGAAGCATGCCCATTCTGAGGCGCGAAGCTGTACAGGCTGGACAGAGTCAGAGGTTCCTGGTGTCACCTGTCACCTCGCCTCCGTCATCTGCTGTGTGCACATGTGTGTTCCAAGCCATTGAGATAATTGGAATTTGCTCCCGGTTGCTGCTTTCTTGTCTGGTCACTGGACTAAAATCTCTAACATGTCAAACATGCCTTAAATTTTAATGAACTCTCTGAAAATGTAGTTGATATTGAAGGATTTATTTATCTTATTTCTAATTTTAGATATTAAGTAGATGTTATCAGCTCAGTACCATCTCAGGAAGGAGCTGCCTTGTTCTTTTGGATTTCAGTGGGTTGTCATTTTATTCTAAGAGCTGAAGAATGAGAACGGAAAGAATATTATGAGGAAAATTTCCAGAACTGTTCTGGCTGTGGAATTCACTTTAGCTTTGTGTCTGGCTTTTGCAAAGCTCAGCAAAATGTTGAAAGGCATCAACAAATCTAAGTGACATTTGTTCTTCCCCCCTCCCACGGTAGAAAGTGTTATTTGTTATTTTTCTAAAAGGCACATTTTCGAAGCCTTAAACACTTCATTAAATTGACTGTCACCTATAACATCCCTTAGCACTCTGTCAAAACCTATTTAAATCAGTTTTCCACTGGATGAGAGCATATCTTGTATGGATAAATTCTATCATGTCATTAACAGTATTGAGCAATTTGATATGTGTTTGCTTGATTTAAAAGACTGAATTTTATTATTATTGACTTCCCCATTCTTTGGTTACTGATAATCACAGCCTTCCCCAATTAAAATGTTTCCTAGTGTTTTTGTTTAGACTTTTGTCATTATTTTCTTCCCAAAGATAAAGGTGGCTTAAGCTGGTTGTGTGGAAGAGCTGCTTGGCTTGCGTCACCACCTGCAGTCAAGGCAGGTCGTGGTCAACAGTGCTTCCAAGACCCATCTGGCCAGCTGTCCCTTGGTGTCTCTCAGTGGAGCTGTTCGCAGGGGCTCAGGCTCATTCCCAGAGGGAGGAATCGTCTCTTCCCGCCTCCTTGCAAGAGGAAAGTGTCCTGGGAGTTGGGGTGACAGGATGGCTCCACTGCTACCTGAGAGCCTGTGTACCACTGGCATTTATCTTTGCACGTGAATGACAGGCGGGAGAGGTCCCCGGAGGACCTAAGTTCCCCACCTCCATTTTACAGCAATTGCAAATACAAAACCCAGTCCAAATTAAGGCTTCCCCATGAAGAGGTTCTTCTAAGAGAAGAAAACTTCCCCCCCAAAATCCAGTCACCTGCCTCCTTCCTTGGAAACCAAAGTGAAGTTTACCTTCACAGAGACTGGGAGAGGCAGTCTGGCACACTGTTGTGTGAAGGTCAGGTGGTAAAGGGGCATCTCTGTAGTCTCTGCTGTATCTACTCAGCTCTGCCACTGGCACGAGAGCAGCCGGGCACAAGGAGCAAACGGGGGACTTCATCCCAATGGAACTTCACCTATGTTCACTGAAATTGCAGCATCATTTAAGTTCCAGACTTTCAAACATTCTTCTTGTGATGCTTTTCCAGTGTAAACATACAGATGCCTTCTTAGCTCAGCAGCTTTAAACGGGTGTTAGGCTAGGGTTTGCCTGTGGGCCTGGGTTGCTGGCCCTGGTGTGGATGATCACACCATAGCAGAACTGGTCAGAAGAGTCTGCTTGCACGGACGCTCTTCCCTTCCAGCTCACCACCTGGGCCGTGAGATGAACACCTGAGATGTGCAAGGAAACAGTGACCTTCACCTGCCCTTGGCATTGCAGTCACCTACCAGAGACAAGTCAGACACTCTCTTGAGTCCTTGCTCACACTGGGATCCCATTGTGGATATTAATTGGCAGAGGATAAAACTAAAACAAGTAAATTGGTACTCAGTAAATTAGCAAAATAGATTTGAATGCCTTCTCTTATGGAGATAAGATAACTGGCATTAGAGGTAATGTTCTCTCTTGTATGTAGATCCATTTCAAACAACCAGTGGAAATAATGGATAATGCATAAAAGTAGCTCCAGCATAGATTCTCGGGACCTGGCCCTGGAGGCCCCTGGTGTATTTTCATTTGATAAGACAGGGTGCACCTTGGTCCTTCCACAATAACCAAGTCCTACTTTAACACTTAGAGAACTGCAAAAGACATTCAGGATTTGTTTACTCATTGGTGATTCAAGAAACAGATCTTCACTGTCCTTGAACTGAATGTCCCATTAAGGCTTTTTATTTGATGGAATTTTCTTCATCTTATTAATAACTCCTAGAAGGAGGGCTCTAAAATAGTTTGTAAATTTTGGTAGATTTGGATTGGAAGGGGACATTATTTCCTTTATCTGAGATAACTAGTTTCATATACCATTGATTACATTTCAGATAAAAGAGTTAAACCAGTGAGAACTTTATGCAGACCTGGGTCTGTCACAGAGCAGGATGGATGGTTGCCTTGTCTGTGGGCTGGACTTTGCCTTTGGGTCTCTGGTGATAACCCATCTGGCAGCTCGCTCTTGTTGGCTTTTGTATGCTTACAGCCCTTTCTGAGAACCTCTGTTGCCCAAAACTGTTGTGGTGAACAGATGAATAAAGCAGGGACTCACCAGGAGCAATGTGGACATGAAGACTAAAGCCAAATTATCCTCTCTTAGCTGTCCTTTGACTCTGTCCTCTGTGTATTCCTCAAGCCAACTTTCCTACAGTTTAAAAATAGCAACTGCTTACTTTATCATACAAACTTGGGTGAGCAGGAAAAATATATTAATATTTAAGCCAGTGAGGACAGACAACACCCTAAGATCTGTAAACACTCCAAAATTCAAGGATAATTGAACACATAGTTAGATTCTGATGTGTGTGTGTGTGTTTTGATGAATGGGATGTATCATTCATCTTGGGTTCCTTAAATTCAGGAAGTTTTGCAAAGGTGGATCAGCTCAACCACTCATATTCTGGAAGAATGAAATGTTACTGACTTTTTATTTTTTAATTTTTTTTGCTCAAGAATACTATTGTTCAAATACCACACAGGCTGTTTTACAGCAGATACTCATTTGCCAAGCTTCAGATGGCAAAATGCTAAGTTGTGAATTTGGTATTGTCCAGTGAGTTGTTTCTCCCTGCTCTGGAGACTCTGGTGGCATGTGCTGCACTGACTTTTTATTTTAACAAGCAAAAACTTGTTTGTTTTTAATGGCTATGTACAAGAAGATTTTATAGTGGCTATTTTCCATACCTAAGTTTAAATACCATATTGTTTTTCCTGTGTGAGAATCCCAAAGGGTAAATAAAGAGCAACATGGAGGGTAGATATTGGGAAGTCAGAAGAACTTGTTCAAATGGGAGGAGGAATGGGGTGGGGGTGGGGCGGAGGGAAGTGAAAGTTTTAAAAAAAGAAAATGGAAGAAAAAATATGCTGAAGGTTTTTAAAAGTTATTTTTGGGATCGCAAGTTAGATGATGTATTTCCCTATCAGTGTGTCAAGGGAGGGGAACATGACCGGAGCTGCAGGCGATGCCCTGGCAGTGTCCTGGGAGTGAGAGGCCTCAGACCCTGAGGCCTCCCCCCTCTTGTGAGTCCCATCATCTTGTTCTGTGACCACGTTGGCTGTGCGAGCCGTCAGCTCATTCTGAGCACTTACCTGGCTTGCCTGCCAGGTTCCGCACAGCAGAAATAATTTTTGTCCTTTAGTGATTTTGAATCTCTTACCCAGTCCACCCCACTCGCTCCCAAATTCCAGGTTCTGTTCGCAAGGGAGAATTCAGGAACTGGTGAACACTGAGCTTTGAGCACCTGTGGAGCTTTCTGTTGGCTGTTGAGGTTGCTGATTCAACTGCATCCACAGAGATGAGCAGAATTTCTAACAGCTGACACCTTCATTTCCTTCAAGCCCAGTCCTGTGGGCTTTTGTGGACCTGTTCATTGTTTTTTGGATGTTTTAAAAATGTTGTCAGTATTTCTTGCTTGTTTCAAGCTCTGTTTAGTCTGTGCATCCCTCAGATCCCTGATTTTGTTTTTCCCTCTACCTTGGTCACAGTCCCCTCATTAAAATGTTTTCTGACCTTTTCCTTCTTAAATACAAGGATTATATCCAGTCCACCTTTCTGTTCTTTGTGGACTAAATAGTGACTTCAGAGCAATATGTCTACATCCCATCCCTGGGATCTGAGAATATTGCTTTATTCAGGAGAAAGGACTTTGCATAGATTAAGGATGTCCAGGTGAGCGCACCCGGGATTATCTCGGTGGGCACTGAATCCCACTGATGAGTGTCCTTCCGAGAGACACGGGGAACGTGGCTAAGATGGGACAGACTGCAGTGGTGTGGCCTCAGCCAAGGACGCCTCCAGCCCCAGGCCCTGGGAAGGGGCGGAGTGCACTCCTCGGGGCTTATGAGGGAGCATGGCCCTGCACATGCCTTCTGTTCAGGTTTCTGGCCTCCATAGCTGAGAGAGAGTACGTTTTTGTTGTTTTAAACCACACAGTCTATGGCAATTTCTTCCATCAGCAACAGGAAACTAACACACTCTGTCCATGGTACTGGTGCAGGATCTGGGAGACAGATGTGTTCTCAGTCAATTTTCCTAATCAATAAATGATTTGCTACTAAAAGGTTGACAGAATTAGGGCAGTCTTGGTAAAAATCAAGTTTTAGCTTGCCCATCCTGTCCCTGTTGATTCTTTTATTTAGATGAGCAAAATGTTTCAGTTTGGCGGCAAGTTTGTGTGCCTGGGTGTTGTCCCTCAGCTCGGACGGGAGCGGTCCCCGTGGGGTGACAAGGAGCGTCTCCAAACCTTTCCTAGCAGACCACAGTGTGGGCTTCACTCTCTTTACCTTAGCGCCACTTCAGCAGCTCTGGGGGATCAAACAGATGTGGCCTCAAACTCCACGCTGTGTGTTGTCACGTGACACCTGTGCTGGCGTCACCAGTTACGTTCCGGTCACTGACTTGTGATGAGGTCCAGATCCACCTGCAGCTCCCCGGCAAGGGAACGGCTTGACTTCCAAGCCGTGTGGATGGGAAGAGGGGCACAGTTGGGCAGTTCCTCCCCAAATCAAAAGTGGAGATGATTTGAAGTCCATGTGTCCAAGTTACCTCGAGAGACTCAAAAAAGACAAACCATTTTCCACCATGCTGGAAAACCTCAAAGGTTTTATTCCCAATGTCTTTACATTAATACAGATGCTTTTTATTTTGTGCTCAGAAAAACAACCTGTTACACATAATGTAACTTTAATATACAACATAGAAACATCCTAAATCAGTTACAACAAGGACTACAAAAACTCGATAGGAAAAAAGTTACCTAATATTGCCAGACCCTGTCAGCAGCGTTCAGCTCTGTAAACAATGGTTATTTCCGTGTTCTGGGGAACAGTTAGTAACAGGGGCGCTACAATCAGCCTAGAAAACCCTAGCACATCACTACATACTGTACAGTCCTCAAGAATAATTTATGTACTGCTTCTGAAAACTGGTCCTAGGGTCCTTTCTTCCTGCCTCCGTCGTCCGGAGCGGCTCGTGAGCACGTGACTAACAGCCCGGACACGAGGGCGGGGCCGGAGTTGCGCTCACAGCGAGGAGGTGGTGGAGTCCAGCACCTCGCGCCCGTTGCACACCGTGGGAACGTACGTGCTCGCGGAAGCTGCAAGACAGAGGGCGGGGCTTGGTTAGGCGGCTGCACAGGCAGGGCCCGGCACAGGGGACAAGTAAGGTGAAACCCACTTTCACTCGGCTTTGAAAAATGACTGTTCGGTGCCAGCTTTCTAAGTATTTTCTGCTCAGCAGCAGGTTGCATGTTAGACGGCACGTCCGAGTCTCCCTGTCGTCAGGCAGAGGGAACTTACAGCACGATCACTGTTGGAGGAATCTCGGGGGTTGAACTAGCTTTGATGACCCATAAACTGGTCAACATGCAATGTGCGAAACTGAAGGTCCACGACAATTTTTTAAATGATTTGTTCAATGATTTACTAGTTTCAGTGCCTGTGAGTGGAGTCCCGCCAAGTCTGCTCCTTGGGACTGGCTGGAGACAACATCAGTGCCACGCACAACACTGGAGGGCGGGTGGATGGGAGCACAGGTGTGAAGGCTACATGCTCAGGGCTTGGCTTCACCCAAGCCCTCAGAAGGGAGGACGCACCCAGGGCGGAAGTCCTTGTTTGCGATGACAATGAGAGGGGTGTCATGGGTGTTATAATGTGGCCGTGTGTGTTCACTATTTTATGAGACTCAGTTTTACCAGATACAAGTTTTAGCTATCGACCTGTTGGTAAAGTTACATTTTTATGAGGAATCCAGCTGCACATAAGTTTTATTGACTTCGCCTTTAATATTTTTTCTTTTCACTGAATGAAGACAAAAGCTTGGTCCCTCACTCACCGTGGGATGGAGGGAGCAATCAGGAGAATAGCCTGGAGAGGGATGGCTTTCCATCTCGGCACAGCTGTCCCTGGCCTGTCCATCAGGACGTGCTCTGTCCAGCAGAAGCTGGTCCTCAGAGCCACCAGACCACAACCAGTTCACGCCAATCAGACCTGGTGTAGTCCTTTGAGTACTCAAAACTAATTCCATGCCAAAGTGTGCATGTCTGGTAGTGGATGTAGTCTTGCCCCTCAAAATTGCATAGGAATGTTTTAAACACAAAGTAGTAACTAACTGTGAAATCTGATGCTGTGGGATTCAGTGGGGAGCACATACCACCTTCAAGGGAGCCGAAGTCTTTCCGTAGGTCACCACTAGGGAAACTAAAGCCCTTCAATTTCACATCCTCTTTGGATGAGTGTGTGAGAAAATCTCTGCCGTCCAGTCCAGGTGGCTGCCTGCTGAGCCTGGATGAGCATACACTGACTCTCTAGGAGTCTCCCTTTTTATCACTGCAGGACCAGGTTCAGTTTTCTTTACTCCGAGTCTGTTAACAGCTACACTCTCTTTGAGGGGAGGGGAAACATAAACTATGTGTTCTGAAACTTCTACAATGAAGACATTTTAAACACAGTTTATGCCAGACAAGTACTCAATGGAAAGTGGCTATAAAAGTAACCCCACAGGTCAGGATTTTATTTCATTCTTTGCAAAGTCTATGCTTGCTTGAATTCCAGTATCATCACCAAAGCCAGGTAAGGTAAGAGAAAGAACAAGGCAAAGTGAAGTTCAAAACTCAGGTTCCTGGCAGCTGAGGACAGAAGGCTGGGCCATTGGAGGTGCCCTGTCTGCAGTCCCTATGTGCACACCTGCCGGCCTGCACGCAAGAGTTCAGCAGACACTCAGTCTCTGTACAGAGGGGACCTCTTGATTCTGCAACTGCACCCAGTCGGCCTTTCTTTCCTTGGTGAATGCTTTCACCGCCTCGCCTAAACCCAAAGACTACAGCTTATGCTTCATCTTTTTGTCCTTCCCCGATGTCGAATCTATCATGAGGTCCAGTCAACTCTGTCTTTACATCTAGGTACTTTTATCTGTGCATTGCGACCCTGGGCCGAGCCGGTGGTATCTTTGTTCTGAGTACTGCAAGGACTGTTCTACCAGCACTTCCTTTCTACTCTGGCCTCCTGGATGTTTATTTTCTGCATGGCTGTGAGACCACAGTCATTCATGGCTTCAACCAGCCATGAGCTGAAAGCATTCAGAAAAACACATTTGTACAGAACGTGTAGAGGTTTTTCCTTTTTGCTCCCTAAGCAATGCAGTGTAACAACTATTCACTCAGTGTTTGCATTGTGTTACGCATTGTTAACTCATGGAGAGATGATTTAAAGTGCACTGGAGGATGTGCCTAAAGCATGTGCAAAATTACACTACTGTGCTACAGTATATCAGGCACTCCTGCCCCAGGGATGTAGATTCTGGGGCAGGGGCAGCCCTGAGACACCCATGGACACCGAGGGGTGGCTGCATTTTGAACACGGTCACCAGCTGCGACCCCCAGCGGCTTCCTCCTGTGCACTGCTCCCATCTGACCTTGAGTTCCAGTGCCTGTGGCTGAGGCCGAGCTCTCTGCATTCACCTCGGCCTGTGAGCTTTCTCGCCCCTCTGCTGCTGTTCTTCAACACAGCATGCAGTCTCTCGCCGCATCTTTCCAGTGGTTACCTCTGCAGAAATGTCCTCTCCTTCTGGCACACTTGGCCCCTCCTGCATGCACTTCTGAAATTCCTCTTCCCCAGAAAGGTGTCATTGGGTTGGGGCCCAAACCAGCCTCTCATTTACTCTCTCTGGTCTGAAGCCCAGCATGGCCCAAGTGCTGCCACCTGATGTTTTGCTTGTTTTTGTTCACCTGTATACTCCTGACCAGCAAGCGAGTAGGGGCTTTGCTGTCTATTTCCTTACACATCTCTAGTGCTGGCGTGGACCAGACCCTGTTGAAAGATTTCCCAAATGATCATCTAAATATTTGCATTTTGAGGAACCAGGGACACTTTGCATGGTGTAAGAAGGAACCTGCCAGCATATGGAAGGCCTGGGCGAAGCTTGCTTGGGGACAGTGAGCCTTCCAGTTTGCGAGCCACAGGAGGTGTTGACTGTCCGCTCCTCACAGAGAGACCGGGCCAGGTTGAGAGCACAGGGCAGGCTACTGCCTTGGAGTCCACCAATTCCTGTGTCTCCGCCAGGAGCAGGTTTCATTAGTACTTCAGGGCAGGGCTTCCATTTCCAGAGACTGAAGAACAATGCTGTCACGAGCTGTGTATGGCTGGACCTGCCCAGCCCCTTCACCGTGCACTCCCTGAGGCTGCAGCAGAGACCTGCAGGGAGCCCCAGTCTCTGAAGCGTGTGCCTCCTAATTTAAAAACTGGGTGTATTTTGACAAGGTGGGAACGACAGGCTGCCAAGGCCAGCTTCATGGCTTTGACTGTCTTTCTAATACGTACCCCACAGACATCACTCTGGAGGTGGTTAGAGGAGCTCTAGGACCTCACCTGCTCCACAGCGACACTAAAGGGAAGCCCAATGCCAGGTCTGAACTCTGGGTGAGGAACTGATGCAAATTCAAGGTTTTCTTGGAAGGAGTAATGACAGCAGAAAGCACACACGAGACCTTGCAGGTTTTTTAGCGTGTTGAAAGGAACTCTGATTTGTGTGTTTCTGCTTCTGTTTTATCCTTTCATCTGTAGCTTTTGCTGGTGCATTTTATTATACAAAAATATTCTCATTTATGCACATGCTGCTGAATATAGTAGAGGAAATTACTGTTTTATGGGCTTGCTATCCCAATCGCTTTGCCTTTCATAAATATTTTATATGTGCCTCCCATATTAGCCCATCTGTTATTCCCCAAGGTAGTAAAGTACACAGAATAGGGGACTGTCATTTCTCTCTCTCTCTCTCTCTCTCTCTCTCTCTCTCTGTGTGTGTGTGTGTGTGTGATGAGTTTTTGCTATTATTCTGATGAAATTCTCACGAGATCTTTAATGGTGCAAGCACAGCCCATCTTCTTCAGTGTGGTTAAGCAGACGACTTGGAGGTGTGCAGGCTTGCTTTGGCCTTTGCCGTTCAAAGTGAAAAAAGGCAGCTGCAAAAGACACCTCATTTCACTGCTGCTCACAAAGGGGGGTTCGCACCCATACATGGGCACATTTTCCTTCAGTGCAGTCAAGTGGCAGCTTTGTCTGGCTGTGTGAAATCTGCCTCTTTTACTGGTACTACCAGGCGGCCAGGCTGTGTAGAAAATGACCACTTTCCCGGGCTGCTGGGCCCTTGGCCAGTGTGAACTTTATTTCGCAGAGTACTTTGGGTGCCACCTGTGTCGGTCAGTTTAGTGACTGCCCGGTTCTTAGGGACCAGTGTCTTATGATACTTCTATCGCAACCACACTCGAGAGGACTAAAACAAGCACCTAACGGAAGAGAGTTCCAGTGTACGCTCATCCGTTCCATTTCCCCACTCCTGCTGACCTTCAGGAGGTCTGGGGTCGAGGTACTGGAGTGGTGGCCATGAAGTTCCTGTCCACTGGCCTTTCGGCCTTGCCCTCCTGCTTGGGCTCTGGATCTGCTGCTTGCACACCACGTGGACGTGGCTGTCCCATCCTACAAGTCCGTCTGCTGACTCACACGTGTCTTCTGCTGATGGCAACACTGCGGCCCCGACTTGGTCATCTTGCTGGCAGAGCATCCTTTATGAAGAGGTACAGATGCCTTTTGTGTGATCCAAGCAACAGTCTTGAACTATAGACCTTGAGCAGTAGATTAATAGGGGATTTTGTTACTTATGCGGGGGAATAAGAAATTACAGGCCCAAGACTTCATTTCCAAATGTGGAGTGGAGCTGTATGCAAGCAGATGTAGGAAATCACTTCTTTATTCAGTGATGCTTCCCCATGAGGCAAGGGCCACGGAGGAAGACATGGAGTGTTTCACGACCGCAGTGTCAGTTAGTGCATCAGCAGAAATTGCACTGGTCTCCAACTTTGCAGGAGGAGGTGAGGGGCAACATGGCTGAGCAGTGGGGCAAGGCCCACTGTAGAGGGGACTTGCTGACTGCCCTCCCAGAATGGCAGCACCGAGCCCGACACTGGACTGACTGGAGCTGCAGCCGAGAATGGCCAAATCCTCCAGCACAAGGGTAAGTGGAGCCACCGGCGCAGCTGTCCGTGACGACACAAAAGGAAGCAGCGGTTGGCTCTGGGGCCACTGCCACCCTGACCTTGCGGTGCTCTGTTCTTTGTGCAGAACGTGGCTTCTCTTTTTCCCTCAAAGCACCCTTCTCCCTGAGCACTTCTTTTGTACATCTTCCTTTTCTTACTTGGCCCTAAATGAGTGGTAACTTTCACATCCACCGACGGTCTGACAGATTCGTTGACAGAGAAGGGAGAACCCAGGAGCGGTGCTGGCCCCCGCCCCGTCCGCTGACAACCTCCCCCACTGTCCCACTCATGCTGCCTTTGATCACGTTCTTTACTCTCTGCTCGCCCTCAACAGCTACAAAAGCAGCTTCCAATAAATACTGGTAAATCAGAGGTCCTGACGAGCTCACGCACTATCTCACCGATTCTCCATCCTTCTCACCCCTAGTTGCCTGATGTCCTCTTTTCTATCCAGATATGGGTCAGGAGCTTGTAGCTTGCTCACCAGGTCAGGTCTGAAGCCGAGAGCTGAACTGCTGGAATGCTGCAGGCCTTGGTCCCCTCTAGCCTTGCCTCCAGCCCGTCTGCATTACCGGCACTCGCATGCTGCTGCCACCCTGGTCCGAGCTACCAGCACCCCGGGGTGCTCATGTGAGGGAAAGTGCAAGTCCTCACCTGGGGGGCGCCCTGTCTCACTGCCCCTGTCGCTCTGCTCTGGCCGCACTGGCCCCTTGGCTTCCTCATCGTGGGCCTTTGCAGTGCGCTCCCCTCTGCCTCCAGACAGCCACACGACTCCCTTCGTGAACCTGAGAGGCCTCTCGCAGCCCTCCACAAACTGGCGATGGTCTCTGAGTCTGATGGCCCCTTCTGCACATGACTTGCTGCACGTCACTCACCAACACTGACCCGGTAGTTGCTTTGCCGGTCGCTGCCCCTCCTCGGTCCAACTGGAACGGCAGCCACACGAGAGCAGAGTTTGTCTGATTGGTTCATTACACAACCCCAGAGCCTAGAGCTGCGAGTTGGCTCAGAAAGCAGTGGGTGAGTGACCTGATTTGCCCCGTCTTCATTTACTTGGTCAGGGACCCTGTCCCAAAGCCTCTGAAGTCAGACCGGGTGAGGGCTTCCTTCCTCCCCATTTCTTCATGTGTAGGGAGCTCTCATGCTGTAGACACAAATCTTTCCTGTTAGGGATGTTCTCCAGAGAATTTCACTCACACCAAGTGAAATGGAAGTAGGGAAGAGAATTGAGTGCAATAAATCAATGTTAAGTCTTTTGCTTGTTTTGTTCTAAGGTGCTGAGCACGAGATTATATACACACCCGTTTAAAGTTAACACATGACAGAGTTCTGAGCACGTACCAAGTTCCCGCAGGCAGGGTAAATGTGGTGCCGCACAGACACGTGTTTGGGTGCAGGCGTCTGCTCTGAGCTCTGGCGGTGGAGCTCCTGAGCTGCACTGTGTTCAGAGGCGCAGGAAAGAGGGAGAGAGCCAAGGTCCTTTAATTCAAGGAAGTGATATGTAATGGGGGAAATCATGTCTAACTTAAATACCTAGCAATAATGTTCCGTATGTGTCTTCGTCAGGTCACCTTCTGAAAAGCGTTGTGGTTGCCTTCTGCATGGCAGCACGACTGTGGGGACCACAGAGGCTGCCTGTGAACACAGCTGATGCCGCCAGACTCCCCGGTGCAGGGCTTTCTGTGGGGAGTGAGTCTCAGCCCACACTGACAGGGCCAGATTCGGTCAGACAGAGCATCGCAGGGAGAGCTTTGAGCTAAGAGCATTAAATTGCAGGTGTTAAGACACTTGCACAATAGCCTGCAGGTTGAATCCTAAAACTGCGCAGAGGCAGAAAATCTGGGGAGGCCAGAGCACTCACAGAACAGATTTTGAGAGTTTTATTTGCGACTTCAATCTCCAAACTCCATGAGGGATCCAGCAGACAGGACCCTGCTTTTCTCATCCTGACTAAGCTTGCCCGTTCCCACCCTCAGGGGTCACTGCCTGTGTAGAAGTGCACTGATTTGCTTGGGGAAAACCTAGAAAAGCAGTAAAGAGAGTAACTTAAGGGTTGAGAAAGAGCAGCTGCCAACAGGGATGTTAAGAAGGAGGTAGGAGAGCGACTAAGAGCAGCACTCTGACACCCAGGACAGCCTGTCCCACGGGGCCTCCTGGGAATGCTTTGGACCTTGTAAAGGGAAAACTGGCCTGGCCTCTGTCTGCACTGGGGGCCCTGGGTGTGTTCCTCCAGGCCGCGCTGTGCTCTGCTTTGAGTTTAGAATCCGCTCTTGCTTACAGCGAGGAAGACTGTTAATTCAGGCTGTGTTACTTGCTAACCTGCAGGGCCAAGCCAGCACACAGTGTCTCCCTGGGTCTCCTTGGATGTGGGTTGAAGCATACCATGCTATTTTTCTGGATCTGCAACATGGAGAAGAAACGGACATCACGAGGAGCTTCTTCATGAGCCACATTCCCACTGAGCAGCGGCTGGGCTGCTCACCTGAGCTCTCAGAGCCTCAGCGAGGCAGGTCCCTGCTCTCTTGCTGTGGCTATGGAAAATGACGCCAGATGCTAGGAATCTGTGCCTGTGATCTGCTTGTACTGCTGCTTTCACTGTGAAGTAGAAGACACTTTGTCATGGAGAACAATTCCGTGAGTCGAGCGGCTCATCGGCTGGCATGAAGGCGCGATCCTGCGAGAGGTCCGGGCCGGGAAACCCATCTGCGCCTGCCCACTGCTCCTCAGGGACCCAGTGCGGGCACCACCTGCTGGCAGGAGCCTCTGTGACGGTGCTGCTCACGATGGGCATACTTCCAAGGGGTCACCCCGGGAAGGAGAGTGGAGATGCAGGACCAGGCCCTGGGAGCAAGTCAGCCCTCGCCCTGTGGATGCCCACGTTCGCGCCTCCTTCCGCCCGGTACAGAGTCCCCCGGGCACCCTGTTCCCACACACGCCTCCTTCCATACTGAGCAGCCCCCTGACCGACCCTTCGTGGCTCTTGACTTCCCCTTTCCAGGAACAGCTCTGCGGAGTAAAGAACGACGTCTTTTTCTCCAAATACAGAGGGTTTCCGCCTCTGCGTGCTTTGGAGAAGCCCTGTGGGAGGAGCGGAGGCGGCGAGGTCTGCGAGCTGCCCGGCCCGGCCGGGGAGGAGGAGTGGGCTTCTCCTAAGCAGCTCCTCGGAGCTGGAGCTGCGCTTCTGTCCCTGAGACGCCCTCGCCGCCTCCACAGAGAGTGAGGGTCCGCGGCCACAGCCTGCGCCAGAGGCCCGGAGACCGCCCCCCGTGCCTCCTGCGGCCTGGCCTCCGTGCCCCGCGCCGGGCCAGTGACAAACAGACGGGGCGTCGGCGGCGTGGTCGCGCGAGTTTTTCTGGTCCACCCCCACTGCGCCAGCGGCCCGTCTGTCGCAAACCAGGTTTCTGATCTTTGCCTCTGGGCCCAGAACTCAGGGCAACTGTGGGCGGGGCTGGAAATCTCCATTTCCGAGGGTTTTCTGTACTCAGGTATTTGGGAGCCACTGGCCTATGCATACAATTAACAGAGAAGGGTTCAAGTTTTATTTTTCTTCTGCCTTCTGCTGTACTAATTAATCACATGCAGCTTGAACTGCTCTCTTTTGCACAGAGCAAAGGGTAAAACATTTCTTTTTTTGTTTTTTTTTTGGGTACCAGGGATCTAATAACTCAGGACCTTGAGCTTGTGAGGCAGGCGCCAGAACCACTGAGCTAAATCCCTGGCCCAAAACATTTCTGAATTAGTGAGTTTTCCAAGATACCTTAACCATGTTCCTTCTTGCATGCCTGCTTTTGAGTTTTGGTCATGTTTTTCCCTCTCTCTGGAGAAAGCTCTCAGTTTAAGAACCCAGTCCCAATACCTTTTCTGCTCTTCACCCCCTCAGCTGCTGTTGAGAAGCTTGCTTAGGTCCGCACTGTGGTGGCTCATCTGCTATTCTCTGGCCACAGAGTAGGTGGGAATTAATCCAGCTGCCCATTCCAGTGTGGGTGACTTCTCGGGGCAGCAGGGACCCAACAGAATCCCGGATGGATTCAGAATCGGAAGGGGTGGTACAATGAAAATGGCCCTGTTCTGAGAAGCAGCCGGAGCCTCCCCGTGAATCTGGGAAGGTTCGCTCCTGACACTGATGAATAAACGTGTCCCAGTCGCATGGTGGGTTCTTGGCCAGCCCAGTTTCCCCTTTCTGTGGAGCCTGCCTTCTGGAAGCCCCATGGAGAGGCTTCCTCCAAAGACCAAGAGCGAGAGGGAAGTCACTGTGGAACCTTGGGCCAGCTTAGCCTCAGCAGGAAAGCACAGCAGGAAGCCAGGAAAGGCCTCGGGAGACAGGTGAATGGCCCAGCCCTGCTGTAGATTCTTGATCCATGAAACCAAGAAAGATCAAGAAAGAGTTGTTTTAAGCCACTGAAGTTACGGAGAAGCACATTGTGTGGGAACAAACGGGAAATGTGGAGGGAAGAGAGGGCGACTCTGTTGCTGTGCTGGCTGACTCTCATCTATGCTCAGGTTTCTTGCTTTTACCTCTGCAGACAATGAGCCCCACACCAGCAGTGACATCACTTAGTGATCACTGAGTGGACTGAAGGGTTGGCATGAGGCTTCCTGGAAGAGTGGAAGTTACTTTTGTCCCCGTTCCCTGTGGAAGGTTGGTCACAGGACTCCACCCACAGAAACCCCTCTACTAAGTGGTGAAGTGATTGTACAAACTGCACACGTCCCCTGGATGCTTTAAATAATCTCTAGGGGACTTGCAATACCTAGCACAATGCAAATGCTATGTAGACAGCTGTAACACTACCTTGTGTAGGGAGTAACAAGTAAAAAGGAAAATGCAATTTCAGTCAGATGAGTGTTTTCCAAATTTTTTTTTTTTTTTTGGTACGGGGGATTGAACTTGGGTCCTTGTGCTTGCGCAGCAGGCGACAAAACCACTGAGCTAAATCCCCGGCTCCAAATATTTTTGATCTGTACTTTTCTGAATTTGTGGATTTGAAACCTACAGATATGAAGGTATCTGTGTGCAACTCTAGTGGAAAATGTGCTCTGCTTGGTGAGTGCAGAGGAGTTTAAGGACAGTTCTTGACTTCTCCTACAGCATCCTTCACTGTGTTTAGGAAGGAATCAGAAACACTGGACAAACACTAAAGTCATGATGCATGAGTGGCCTACACCCCAGCATGCAAAACGCTGCCCAGATGGGAGGCTCCAGGGTGCAGGGCTCTGTCCTGGTCTTCACTGTGTGCCCAGGGCTTAGAAACCGCTGGTAGATGGGAGCAACTGCAGAGTTGACCACATGAATGAAGTTCATGATGGTGGTTCCAGTTTATTAAAAAGGGAAAGATTTGAATTGCAGGTCAGGAAATCTAAGGCCAACCCCTGTCTCTTGAATCACTGTACATCCTTGAGAACTACTTCAGTTCTCAATTTTCTTACCTATAAAGTAGAGCTTGTGATATCTGGTACTCATGAGGATGAGTAAGTCTACAAATATGAAGCTACTTTGAATAAAAGATGAAAATGGAGCATGTTACTTACACCCTTTTACATGCACAGGGCTATGATATAAATTCCTCACTTCGACTATGTTATTGATTTGGTTTAATTAGGGTAATATTGCTGAAACAATGAAGTCTGAATTTAGACTGTTTTAAGAAAAAACTGTTTAAAATTTCATTGAGTAAGAAAGTAGTCCCAAAGTGCTGGGCTGGGTAGGCATCTACCTGAAGTGTCACTGGCTGAGCAGGTCCCCTCTGGTTGCAGTACATTGTTTTAGTGCAAATGGGTATTCCTGAATTTCTGAAGGGAGACTTGACCAGGTAGTGTCCTTGTTATTCCTTCAAGGGTTTATTAACTGCTTGTGTATGTACTAGCAAATGCTGCCATTTCTGAAGTCCTGGGGGCTGGGCATGTGAGATTTTGAGCAGTGCACACGGAGACTGCAGGACATGAGGTACTCTAATCATTGCTAGCAGCTTTGTGCCCCCGGAGCCCAGGCCGTGCCTGGCAGCACTCTGCCTGCGATGTCACCTTCCTTGCCCCTGTGGAGTCCACCAGCTGCCTTCCTGGGAGAGGCGCACGACGTAGTGCAAGGGCCGCAGGCTCTGAGCAAGGGCTGCGGACTCCGAATTCTGCTTCAGCTACTTTAACATGTTGTGAGCCTGGCTGAGTTTCCTCTGAGTTGTGAACATTGATGAGATACAGTGTGTGCACATGTATGCACAGGCACATGTGTACACGCACACGCACACATGAGTATTCAGCACAATTCCCACCACATAGAAAGCCCATGACAGGCCTTGTGAGCTGCCATTTTGGTTTTATTGCTCATTGCCAGTTCTTCCTGTCTGGACTATTGGGCTGCTGCAAAGAGATCAGCTTAGTGGCAGAGTCAAGTGTGCCTCTCTGCTTCCCAGCCTGTGCTGTGCCCGGGGTGTGAGTGCCTGGGAGCCGGGCTTAGTGGAGGGCAGTGCGTGCTGCCCGAGCGCAGGGCCTTCCCCTTCGCTGCTGCATCCCCTCCAAGGGCTGCAGTCGCTGGGCAAGACGGGACGCTGGTGCCACGGCTCCCTGTGATGCTGGCTGGTGAGGGTCCCTTCTCACGGACTCGAGGCCACGCTGTGAAGGACTGGCTTGTCTCACTCCAGTCGCGCTGTCCCCTCACCCTGACAGTGAATTCCTCCACTGTGTACCATGACTCAGCCAGAAGGGCCCAGAAGCTGCCCTGTCAGCTGTGCGTGTGCTCCAGACAGCTCTGAAGAATGAAGCCACTGATGGACGGAGGACACTGTTTGTGGCTTGGTGGCCAGCAGGAGAGCGCCATGGGCCAGGAGGTGTCTGGGGCTCCTCTGCTCACACTGCCTCCTGGGCAGCCCCCAGCATCGTCCACGGGCTCCCTGTGGTCAGATGCTCTTAAGAAACCAAGCAACAAAACAAGGGTGCAGGTGGCCTTGCAGAGAGACGCGCAGTCCCTGGGCTGTCCCAGTGAAGACGCACGCGCCTCACCCCTGGGGTCAGAGTACCGCGCATCCCGTCTTCCCCAGCTGCCTTCCTGTCCATGTTCCCGGGCGCCCTCCACAGAACACCAGGCTCGCCCAGCCTCTGTCCTTCGGGGAGACTGGTGACCCACTGTGAGCGAGCCCTGCCTGCCTGCAGGACGGGTCGGAGCCCAGTTGTGCTGAGTCCACCCGGGTCCAAACTCCAACAGAGAGCTGTACTGATTCCTTCCCTGCTGCACGGGACCCAGCCTCAGCAGAACCTTACTCTGCAGCCCCAGCACCTCCCACAGCACCCTGGGGGCTCCCAGCTCCTGGTCACTCACTGGGAGCTCTGAACGGGGAGGTCGTCGCCTGCTCCTGCTGAGGAGGCACCGGGCACTGAGCCGAACTCACCCTGAGAGTAAGTGGTCCCCGTCCCACTGACGCTGAACCTGTTGAGGTGCAGTCTGTGCGTGACCACGTTCTTCTGGGGCTGGAACAGCACGATGTGCACCTTGGGAGCAAACAAACAGCCCAGGACCACGAAGCCGCTCAGGCTCACGGAGATGCACATGGTTGTTGTCTGCACCTACAAGAGAAGATGGCCCAGTAAATGTCCCACGAAAAGTCAGTCAGCTAACGGGAGTGCTGGCAGGAGAGCGAAGAGAGAAACCTGGTCAGTTCTGGTTCTGAGCTCAGTGGACCAAGGCAACAGCGGAATGATGTTGGGATGGCTGTTTCAGATTTCTGAGGGCGCTCGCTTGGGTGGGTTGTCCCTGACAGCTTGCCCAGCAGTCACGTGGGTTTTCTTGCATTTGTATAAAGACATTCATGCAGAACCACATCAGAGTCAGAGTGGTAAATGGCAAAACATAGATATTCCGCAGCCAAGTGGCCAGTTGCTGATGGTTTCAGTTAATGAGTTTAGCTTGCTTTCAGCTCACCGTGCATGAACAAACCTGGGCTTTCATCACTTTCCATCTCCTTCCTGCCGGGCGCCCCACCTGTTGGCTACCGGCTTCCCTGTCAGTACTGCCGGCACCAGGAACTGCTTTGGTGTGGCACTGCTCTATGGCACACTTCGCCAGCTCTCTGAAACCCTGCGGTATCAGTCTGACTGTCACTGTGGGTTCTCTGGCTCCTGTGCTGCATTCTCGATGGTCTTCTCCCTCTTCTCTGCCCTCGACAGGAAGTACCCTTCGAGCTGAGGTCTGTACCTCTTGCTTTTTCGGCTCTCACTCCCATCTTCTCTGACTCTACCCTCTGCCTGGCTTCAGCTGCCAGCGATTTACTGGAAAATTCCACAGTAGACCCCATGCTCTGTCACCTTCAGTACTGCAAAATGGATCATGAACCATCCCATCAGTTCTGTTAACGTTTCCCATGGGGACGCCGGGCTTTCTAGAGTAAATGCGAGTCCAATAGCATAGTGCTACTGCGGGTCCCTGGCCATCCTTTCTAATCAAAGAAAGCCAAAGTCTGAACAAACATTAATTGATGAAGCCACATCACTTCCAGAGGCTTCACACTATTTTTGATAAAAATAAATCCACTCAGGGGCCGGGGATTTAGCTCAGTGGTTCCGCCGCCTGCCTTGCAAGCGGAAGGACCCAAGTTTGATCCCCTTACCAATCAATCAATCTGCTCTATACTTTCAGGGTAATTATTCAGATCCTAGTTTTATTTTATTTTATATATTTTTTGGTACCGGGGATGGGATCAAACTCGGGACCTTGCACTTGCTAGGCAGGTGGTAGAACCACTGAGCTAAATCCCTGGCCCCTCATTTTATTTGAAATGCTGAAAGCAGAACCTCTCGCTGTTGTTCTAAAGTTCTGTTTTCCTTATGTGTTCCACCGCCCTCGAGCTTTGGGTCCCCAACAATGAGGGGCCCCTTCTTCTTTGGCCAATGACTGAGTAAACGGACCACTCACTACCTGGCTCTGGGATATGACTGCTTTGGCCAGTCTGGTGGAATCTGTATTTTACACAGGCGTGTGACAGGATGGCAGGACTCTGCTCTTCCTGCCTCAGTTTCCACTGTGGAGCCAAGATGAGTGGCACCACTCAGCAGGGCAAGACAAATCCAGCTGTGCGAATTCTCAAGGAGCCCTTGTCTAAAGCAATTCTGGACGTCGTCAATGCCTCTCGCACTGAGGGCCGGGAGAGCAGCCTCCGTGTGGCCATTCCCAGAGAGTCGGGGAAGCTCCAGGACAGGGCGCCTGGGGCAGGCCTGGCTCTGCCCGGAAACCTAGCTGCTGAGGAAAAGCTGGTGCTTTGCTGGCGCCACACCACTGCGTGGAGTCCCCCGAGAACTTGTGACAGTGAAGGCCAAGCTCAGCTGCCAGGGCTGGTCCATGGGCAGGTGTGGGCCACAGTGGGGAGCGGGGGGCTCTCGCGGAGGGGCTGCAGGAGGGCTGCAGATGCCTCGGGGCTGAGAAAGGAGCCACACGTGACAACTCAGCCTGGAGAAAACCAGCCCATCACCGTGGGAGCTGCAGGAGGCTGAGAGCAGAGGGGACCCTTGAAGGTCACACTCGAGCCTCTGCACTCATCCGCTCACACAATGGGTCGGAGAGCATCCGGCCGCCCTGCCCTGCTCCATTCCGGTCACTCCTCCAGCAGGGCCGAGGGGGACACCGACAGGTGGTGGGAAGCTGAAGTGATGCTGCATTTTGATCCAGCCTGGGCTCCACAGTTACCGGTGCTCCTGTCAGGAGCTTGGCCCCTGTGCAGACCCGGAAGCAGTCCCCTGCTGCCGTCCTGTTCCTGCAGGGAGCCACTGGCTGAACACTGTGGCCTCTGTGCACCGGCCATCCCCAGCCCTGTGTGCACCTCCCTCCGGCCCCAGCAACACCTGCCGTCCTTCGTCCTCGTGGCTGCCTGCACACGTACTTCCCCGCCTGGCACCGGGGTGCGGTGATCCCCTCCGCCCCACACCTCCGTTCGCCCCATTACCTCAACACCTGCCACCCTGATTCCAGCCGAACACTGAGCACTGCCGGGAGAGCAGCCTCCCCATGGCCATTCCCAGCCTCTGTGCTTCCAGATTCGCCATTCAACGGCCCCTCCACCTCTTCTTCTGGGCCCATGAAAGGTGTTGATACAGAGCAAAGCTCGACCTCTTTCCACAAATGTCCCCCTATTTGAGTAAGTGACATCCGATGACGTCCAGATCCCGGGCATGCTCATGGCTGTGCCGTTGCCCTTCCCCACACGTCCACCAGGCGGCGGGGTCTGCTGGGGCTGATTCCCCGTGGGTCTCGGCAGAGGCTCCGCTGTTCTGTGCTTCCTTTTCCAGGACAAGGACAGCAGAAGGCTTCAGAGGAGACAATGCCTCTCCCCCGCGAAGGCCAGCACGCCCTCCTGTGGGCAGAGGAGCTTGGGCTCGGCTCCTCCGATTGCTGTGAGTCACAAAGTCCTGCCTGTCAGCGTCAGGAAAACTGGGCAGGCTAATTTGTCACCTCCCAAGGGAAGTCTCAGACACGACGGTCGACAGATCTGTGGGATGCCAGCTCAGACACAGCCTTATAAAGGGAGGCCCTGGGCCCCGGGGCCATAATGGGTGAGGAAAATCTTTGGGTTGGCAGCTTGCTGAAGCTTGCTGCTGTCCACGAGGAGAGTCCGGTCCGGGGAGGGTTCTACCCGGGCTGCAGGAACAGCTCCAGGCCACCCCACGGCCTCCTCTGGAGGTGCAGTGTGGGGGTCCCGCCTCAACAGGACTCAGGTCCACCTGAGCCTCCCGAGCAGTACAGAAAGTCCTGCTCTCGGGGTCTGCGGGGTGCAGGAGTCCAGACCGCGTGGGCAGGAAGAAGGCCCCCCCGCCCCCCGGCTTCTCTGCTGCCGTCTGTTCTGCCGACTTCCATCACCCAAGATGGCAGCGGGCCCGAGTTTCCACAGGGAGCCTGACTCCAACAGGGGAGCTCTGGTCCTTCCGGGAGACGGACACTGGCAGTGACCTGGGAAGCGACGTTAGGATGTGGGCTCCTTAGGATGTGGGCTCGGACTCACCTGGCTGGGTTTAGGACGCCCACCGCGGTGCTGACCTCGGTGCTGACCTCGGTGCTGACCGCGGTGCGGTGCTGTCAGAGGGAAACTCTCCAAGAAGCTTTGGTTCTGGTGCAACAGGAGAAGTCCTGCATAATTTCGCAAAGATCCTTTGAATTTTGGGTTCTTACCCAGGTCCTTGCTCTGTCTTGAATGCTTGTCCTGGCTTCAATTAGTCCTAGTTCAACCCTTTCAAATGCATCCTTCATGCTAAGATAGGTAATTCCTAGTAGTATCAAAGGGATGGATTTGAATAAAAGATAAACTTCTATGGTTTCCTAGCAGTGCCGCTTGGGAAATTAGTTATTCCCTAAATCTGCTATTCATCCCCTGGGTGGATAAAAACTTGCTTTCTAGGGTTTTAATGAGGATAAGTGCACTCATGCACGAAGAGCACGCAGCACAGCAAGGTGGTCAGGAAGGGCTTGTCTGTTCCCTCCCCTTTTATCTTTCGCCGTGTTACTTTTTGCCTAAGTAACCAAACAATCAAAAGAAAAAGAATACATACATACATGATGTCCCAAGACTGAGTGAATTCCTCTGCTGGCAATCGGGTCAAGCCACCACTTTCCATTAGTTTCCACTGACCCCACCCCCAGTCCACTTTCCTCTTGGGTGAGGGCAGCCTGACTGCCTTCCGGTGGTCACTGCTCTTCTAGCGCAGGAGCACGCTCTAGATCCTCTAGCGAGCTTACTTGTTCCTTCCCACCAAGGAAGAGACCAAAATCCTGTGTCTTCAAGAAGTATTCCTGGGAAGACCGAGCTCTTACCATTCAACCTCTTCTGTGAAGCCTACGAACAGTGAGCATTTCACCAGTTTAATTACCAATGACTCTGGGTTAATCTCAAATTCTTTCACATTGGATATTCTCCCCCAAGCTGGGATAGAAACCTACAGAAGACTGGAGTAGTGTTGTGTATTTATTTGTAACTCACCACCAGTGGCCCAAGTACTGAGACGTAAGCCTTTCTGACTGATGCTCAAACTCTTTCCAGTGCCCCTTGGAGTGGTGGGTTCTTCCCTAATGCTGCATTTCTCTTCGAACCCTGGTTTCTCTCTGGGAAATGTTCAATCTATCTTGTTCTAGATTTCTAGAGTGAAGGTTTCACATGCTGATGTTTACAGGGTGCTGGGAGGTTCGCTGTGCAGGGAGGTGAGTACAAGAAAGACGGACAGGAGGTGGTGTGGTCGGGGGTGTGCTCCAGCCCTGTTGATTCTCAAATGTAGGACATTGGGCTCACATGTTCTGTTTTATTCTGTTAAGAGAAGCCAGGAGTCTAAATTTTTTTGTAAAATTTTTCAATTTTCTAACTTTGACAAATATTTCAAAATAGTATGAGACAAACTAAACCTATCTGCTGAGTTTGTCAGGGTAGCAATTTCAACCTGGGCTGGAATCAGTCACCTGAGGGCTCTGCCTTCTGCCTCTGGGTGAAGGAGAATGAGGATGTGTCATGTACAGCTCCCCACAGGGATGGGGTCACTGTGTCCTGCAAACATGCACTAGGAAAAATTTCAAAAGTCATTTTAGTGATTTAGAAATAAATGCTAATACATTAATAAAATTAAACTCTTACAATGTCTATTCTTAGTAGTATTTTCTATTTTTTTAAATGAGCTCTTTTGAGAATCAATGGTTTCAAACAGTATGTCCAGGGCAAAATCATTGCCATTATAACTGTTTTCCCGTCCCATTGCTTCCAATCATGCCCACTAAGGGTGGATCCCTGAGAACTTAAAAATATCCGAGCAGCTCTGTGGGAGTGGATGTGTGCGTGAAGGCCAGAGAGGGTCCTTACGACCCACGAGGAGCTGTCTCCTTCAACTTTTCCAGGGCTAGGAGGTCAAACTCCCCGTGGCTCATGTGTTTCACCCTCGATTCTGCTGGCCCGAGCTGATGTTTCCTTAAAGATATGCACACTTTTTATAGGGAATGTTGAGATGTCTGCACATTACCCCGACACTGAACCCAGGTTTGTTTTCATGATTTATCCCTTAGAGAAGCCCATAGGCCTCAGTTCCATGGTTGTGATGAAATAAACTAGACGTACTGAGCATGGATCCCATGCTTCAAATAGATTTTTAAAAATTTTAAAAATACTTGGCCCTAGAAAATAATAATGAATGATAATAAAATAAAAATGATTTTAACCAACAAAAACTGTATATCATATCTAACATGATGTTTTGTAGAATGGCTCGGTGGTGGAGCTAACTGGCACTGTACGGCCTCACACATGGCCCAGTTTTTGTGCTGAGAGCACCTAACAGCTGCTTAGTGGCTAACTGTGGCACCAGCACTCCGCAGCCACCTGGAACTTTTCCCTCCCCATCTAACCGAAACCTTACAGCGGTTGCATCCTCTTGTAGGGAGCAGTTTGCTAGATTTTGGGAACATAGGGCTTGCTGGTAAACAGAAGATCAGGGGCTTACGGCAGTGCATGGGGCAGGCAGTTCATTCTGTGAAATCATGGGGTGGCCAGAGGCTGTGCACCTCCGGAGAATTTTGATCATGGTGACTTCAGAATACAGAGAACGAAAACCAAATGCCTGGGGAGAAAACAGTGTTTTACGCACTCATCGTCAGACACTGAAATCAGAATTGTTAATGTAAAAATAACTGGTGAATGGTTTCAACGATTTGGGAAACTGTGATGGAAGGATTGAATTTCTTTCAGAAGAGATGGCAAGTATATGGAAATCCAGGAATTTAACTGTTACTAAGGGTCTAGGAATAATGATTTAATTAGGTTTCTTGTAAATGTTCCGTAAGGTTTTTAACTAGCCCAAAGGCTTTCTCTCCCTCTCCTCTCCCTTCTACACACACACGCACACACACACACACACACAGCACATTTGCATATATGAGTAAAGTTTTAGAAAAGGCATAGCATTGTACTGTAATCAGTTTCAGAAAAGTAATAGAGCATGAATGAAATTTTTAGATCTTTCAACTGATCCTGGCTTAATGTTGCAAGTGTATTTTAATTTACAGATTGATCTATGGAAGCCAAGCCCTACTGTGTCTAATTTGAAATATTCTCTTTAGGTGCTTAGTGATCATGTCTTATTCTTTTGCCAGTCACTTTTAAATTTAGTTCTATTTATATGCATATATATTACATTTTCTTTCCCACTGGACCATAAATTGCTTGAACAGCTATTACATTTACATTTATCTTTGTTGCTGTGCCTAGCACAGTGGTCTGAACAAAGCAGGTGCTGATTAAATGCTTCTAACATATACTGAGTTAATTTTTACACATTATGTCAAGGCTCGTCATGGTATTCGTAATTACTCAGCTCATTCCTGAGATGAAAGAAAAGGAGTCTAGCTTAAATCCTACACAACACAACACTGACAGGATAAAAGATGCAGAACAGGGAACGATGAAACCAGTCAGGACAGAGGAAACAGGAGCCCAGCCCAGACTTACTCTGTAGTCACTGGACGTCACGTAGAAGATAGGCAGGAAGGCCAACCAGATGATGCAGGTGGTGTACATGGTGAAGCCTATGAACTTGGCTTCGTTGAAGTTCTCAGGGCACTTCCTCGTCTTGAAGGCGTACACTGTGCACAGGATCACCAGGACCACATCGTAGGCCAGCGAGATCAGCATGCTGGAGTCACGAACGTTGCACTTCAGGATGACTGTCTCACGCTTCTCGGGGAGGGTGTACCTCCTGGTGCCTGGGGCCTCGAGCACCAGCCACACGGACACCACCACGACCTGCACCAGAACGAGACCCAGGCAGATGAAGACCTGAGAGCTGGGGCTGATGAATTTTGGCCTCTGTGCGCCATTCTTGACCCCATTGAAGATGCGGGCGATGCAGTTTGTCTTGGTCAGCAGGGCTGAGTAACAGATGGCGAAGGAGGTCCCCAGCCCCAGCCGGCGCAGGGTGCAGATAACAGGCGACGGCTTGGCGATGAAGAAGAATGTCATGCAGTAGGACAGGCCGACCCCAAACAGCAGGATGTAGCACAGCTCCCGGCCCGAGGCCTTGACCAAGGGCGTGGTGTTGTGCTTGATAAACACGGCTAAGACCACGCAGGTGCACAGGAAGCCCAGGCAGGCGATGGTGACAGGGCCTATGGCCCAGGCATCTTCCCACTTGATGTAGTCCTCAGGAAGGTCAAAGCATCCCGACAGGTCGGCCGAGGGCCAGCGCCCGGGCCCGCAGTCCATGCAGGTGAACTCGTCGGCCAGGTACTCGTAGGCCTCACAGGGGATGCAGATCCAGCAGCACACGTCGCCGGGCTGCATGCTCTTCATTTCATTGGGTGCACAGGGGTCACTGCACTGGGATGTGGGGACTGAGCTCTGGGCCCAGTGGATGGAGTCAACATCCAGGGACAAGGTCTCTGCCCAGTGGCCCACCTTCAGGTAGGAGTATTTTCCACCCATGTCCTGGAAATTGAACACGTTGTATCGCCCCATTCCATCTCCATAAGTGTCAAACTTGACGATGCTGTCTTCATCTTTATTTGGGACGAATGGAGCTGTGATATGTAGGGTGAAAGGGGGGAAAAAGAACACTTGCTTAGGTGTCTTAAGTGCGATCGGTCAGTTACTCTGTGACATACACTTAGCAAGACTGCAGTAATGGAGGGTGAAGTTCCAAGGCCGACGTAATTCATCAGCTACCACTGAAAGTACACACCAGTGCTCCAGAGTACTTACGCACCCACGGGCTCCCTCACTCGATACTACAGAGCGTGTGAGGGATGGTACAGCAGCTTTCCTGGAAGGCTGCAGCCGTGTGTGCACATGGCTTCTCCTGAAAGAGCCCACGTAGAAGTGGCTCAACTTGGGGGTCGTTAAATGTTTATTTATGTACAGCCATCAACATGTTTCCCATTTTATTTTCATGAAAATACAGTTAAGACGTTTGTTCATTATAATGTATCATGTACTTCCTTTAAATAGTTCAGAAGATTCATAAATTTAAAAACTGAAAATCTTTCATAACCCTTGGCCCCTGAGTTTGGATGTTTGCAGTATATTCATTCTGACTGCACATGCCCTGGTGTCTATACCTCACACCCTCCTGTCTATGCCGCCGACCCTACCCTACATAGCATCTGGGTGAGTCTGGACCCAAAGGCCCTGGGAAAGTGGCCTGCCTCGGCCTGTGCCTGTCCTGGGCCCAGGGTCCCCGAGAGCAGCGGGCCTCAGCCAGTGCAGCTCCCAGGTCCCTGGCACCGTCTCCTCCCACCCCCGTCACCTTTTCATGCTGTAAGTTTCTCCAGCACAGTTTACTCTTCTTACACGCAGCTTGCATTTATTAGGAAGACTGCGTTTAACCCAGTGCCCCAGAGAGAGCCGTGAGCTCAGGCAGCTGTGCCCCTCGAGTGCCAGGCCGCCCTCCGGGTCTGGGGCCACTCTCAGGCTCTGAGCCCTTCTTCCGTGCTGTCCTCAGTTCCCAAGTGGCATCCTGCCCAGTGCGTGCTCCGCACACCTGCTCTGTGACGCACACTCACTGCCTCACGTCACCAGCCCGTGGCTGTTCCCCATGGCACAGGCACACACGCCCTCAGGGGGCCTCGCCACTGCAGCTTCCAGCAAGGAGGGCAAGAGACTCACAGGGAGGCCCAGAGCTGCAGTTTGCATGTGATAAGTGAGGAAGGAGACTTAGTACACGATGCCAGACAACGCTTCAGTCAGCAGGAAAACATGAATCGTCACTCCTAACTCATGCCCAAACGGATTCTGAAAGGGTCTCAGTCTCATACGTGAAAAATAAAATCATAAAGCTTCTGGAAATAAATTTAAAAGGGCCAATTAACACTGATGTGGGAGAAGTACTTTGTAACCACTACTGAAAATACAGAAACTGGTCTAACACAAACTGTATGAAATTAAAAAGAATTCCAAGGAACAACCTCCTAAGTAGCACAGGAGCACAAACAACCGCCAGTACTGCCAACTACTGCGGAAACTGCGGACAAGGGCACATTTCTAATTCAGACAGGATTCCAGGGGCCCGACTGGAAAATTATCAAAAGATAGGAACAGGCCTTTCTCCAAAAAGGAAAAGTCAAGTGGTTCTTCAACACATGAGAATATGCCTGACGTTGGTCAAAATATAGAGAAACGCAAACTTTCAGAGGCAGAGTAAGTCTTCCGAAGACGTCCGTGCCCTGTCTCCGAGAAGGCAGGCACGCTGTGGTAGCAGAGGGCCGAGGCTGCAGACGGAATCAGCTGCCAGTTGTCTCAGCCCAGCGCAGCTCACAGGGCCACCACCCTGGGAGAGGGCAGCGGAGCGCAGGTCCAAGCGAGGCTGGGGGACGCCCCTCAGTGGCCCTGGCTCTGAGCGCGGTGGGCACGGATGCAGCAGAAGCAAGAACACGCCGTCCCCGTCCCCGGCCAGGAGAGACAAGCAGCGTGAAGCTCCGCAGCCGTCCCAGGCCCCGCCCACGGCACGGTGAGGTCCGCTCAGCCACGCGGGCGCCTCCAACCCTCAGGGCTCCCCCCGCACCCCACCGTGCGCCGCCTACCTTCTGGCTTTTCTGCTACCTGGTCCCACACTACAGAGGCACCGGAGATTGTAAAGACCCTTGTCCTGAGGGCCACAAGATAGAGCAGAAGTTAATAACAGAAAGAGGGCTTCTCAGGCTCCTTGATGAAAACTGAAGCTCAGCAGAAAAGTGAAGCGAACCTCTACAATAAAGGCACATCCGACCACTGTATTTGGTCTGCTGCTGGCGTGCTGAGACTCATTGACTCTTATATGCACAGGGATTCTTATGTTGCCTACTGTGACAGCAGAGACATGCCCTGAAGGAGGCCCATAATTTCTAGTGCTACTTGCAAAAAAGAAAAAAAAAATTTTATTTTTAATTCTTAAGTTTTACTTTTTTTCTACCCTTCAAAGTTTTACTTTTCTTTCTTTTATCTTCTCTCTCTCTCTCTCTCTCTCTCTCTCTCATTCTCTCGCTGTCCCACATTGCCCCTCATCTCCCCATTTGTTCCTTTCTGCACTGAATTCGGAT
>NW_004624739.1:34303035-34355416 GCF_000247695.1 Heterocephalus glaber | reverse complement strand
CTGCCGCCTGCAGGAAGGAAGGCTTGCTGCCTTTTTTCCCAGTCAGACACACTGGACCTCACAGCGCCTGAACTGTCAGGCAATAAATACGTTTGTGTTGTGTCAGCCACCGAGTTTGCACCACTGCTACCGCAGCAACAAAAACCGACCCACACAGCTGCACGGCTCTGCTTGCCTCCTGCACGGCGGCTGCCGTGAAGCGAGAGCCCTTGGCCCTGCTTTTGAGTGTGTAAGTTAGTTCAAGGCGAAGCCTGCACGATGGACACGAGAAGTCTCCCAAATTTCCTTTACGTGGGGGAGAAGAGTAGGAAACACACCAGGAAAAGGTCACTGTGGAACTCCAGCCTTCAGCCCGCAGGAGCTCCAGGAGGAGGAGGGGCGAGCGCCGGGAAGAGCCAGGGGCAGCCTGGACCACGTGACAGGAAGCGGGTGGGAGGGGCTCTCGCTCTGGGAAATGTGCTGGGTTCACCTGAAACCTGTGCAGGGATTATTTTGATAAAAGTAAAGGAAATGTGAAGTTAAAATACGAATAACTGAGCAAGGTCAGCTTGTAAGGTTACTAAGTTGTGAAAGTGATACTCTGTAAATGTTATAGCAAGTGCCTGAAAAGTGCATGGTGAATGAACAAATAGTTCTTTTGATGGAATTTCTTCTTTTAATGAAAGTTCTCCTTTTATTAAACTGTTAAGCAGAGAGGCATGTAAATGAAATAGTAAGGTTAATGTCTAAATTTTTTAAATTCATGGAGTGCACTCATATACTTGAGATGAGTAGATTACAAATTCTAAGCGGGAATTCCCTGCGGTGGGGAAAGACCCTGATCCTGGGCTGGAATGAAGGGTTGTGTGTCTGCACCGGGGAGAAAACAAAGGAAAGAACCTAGACAAAAAACTGCATTTGTGAAGCACTCCAAAAGTGAGGATGCCCTTTCTTTGTCAGTACTGGGAACTGAACCCAGAGCCTTTGCACTGAGCGACATCCTCAGCCCTTCTTTTTTTACCATTTGCTTCATGACAGGCTGTCTCTAAGCCATTCAACACAACACAGGTCCAGGCAATGAGGAGACAGTGAGAAGAGCAGGCTCTGTGCTGCTGAGGGCCTTCGAGAGGCAGAGCAGCTGGGGCCAGGGCGTTGATGCTGCTGCCCTCCGGATGCATTCGGAGTCACCCCCACCCCGGCCAGGTGGCTCATGGGAAGCAGCCACGGCCAAGGGAGTGCAGCACCACGGTGAATGGAGATGGAAGAACAAATCACTGCACCTTTGAAAAACCGGTACTGCAGTACCAGGAAAGGACACAAACTAAAAGGAGGAACACAAGAACAACCAGCAAGATAGCAGATCTTTAAAAAGGCTTAGAATCTTCTCCAGAATCTAACTTCAAGCCCCTCATCACTCTAATGCCTCAAAGTCAGGGCCTCTTCTTCAGAAGGAGGTGATCTGGGCATAGGGCAAGAGAATGGTTTCTCAGGTAGCTCATAATCCAGGTGGTGCTGATCCAGTTCCAAATGGACTTATCTGAAACGTTTACTGCCAGGGACACCAGCCCTCTGGCCCGCTTGGTGGAGAGGAGTTGAGTCTACCCCTTCCAATGTCATAGGTCAACAGCAGGAGGAAATTCAACTGGCTCTTTCCTTTTCTTTTTCTTTCCCCTTGGACAGAAGTCCAATTAAGGAAAGACAGGAACACGGCGGGAAAGAGGCCCTGAGGGAAGGGAATGGGCCCGGCAAGCCCAGGCAGCATTCGTAAACTCCCGGGAACCTGCTCTGCTGGCCTCGCCAGGGGTCCCTGTGCTCACCCGACGAGCTGCAGTAAAAACACAGATGAGACGACAGAGGACGGCAGTGCCCTGGAAAGAGCTCAAGAGGCGAAGGAACCAACATTGGGCTATGATGGACAAACCGTTTACAAACATCCTGCAGCCTAAAACGGGAAAGGACAGGAGTGCAGCGCTGTCTGCCACCACCTGCTGGTCAGGACCAGATCTCAGCAGCTTTCCTGCTGTTGCCCCGCACGAGTGGTCAGCAGCTGGACAGCGCATGCTCAGACCTCTTGGGCACCTGTCCTCAGGTGAAGCATGCTCAGCACGGACCCAGCAGGCCCGGGGACGGGGACTGCTTGAGAAACACAATGCAAGGATGGCGTGTTACATTGGGGGCCGTGACCCTTCAGTGTGGCGAAGGCTTTAGCATAGGGATTTACTGCCTCCCTGTCTATATGCAGCCCGCATCCCAGCACTGGGCCTCAGCACTGTTGGGCGTTCAGAAAGGAAAGATCTACTGTTAGTCCAAGCGTGAAGAGCAGGACAGGTGCAGAGAAAGCAGCAGCCAGTGGAAGTAAGTGGGTCCACTGCCTGCCCCAGTTCAGGGCACAGGGCTAGGCAGTCTCACGCTCATGACTTATTTTAAAATTGCTGGAAATCTCACAGTGGCCACTGACTTTCTTGGAGGGACCCTCTTCAATGTGAGCTGATGCTGTGACCACATCTCCTTCTACCCTGTTTCTCCAACTCCTGCCTTGCTGCTATGTAAAGATTTTCTCTCATCTGTGTAATGAGTGTTTAACTTTACAAAAAGTTTTCACTGAAATACAATATACACATAAAAAATTAGTGAGTGATTGCAAAGTGAACACACAACATCACAGCTCTAAGGACATCACCAGCCTCTTCTCCGGTCCCTGGCCTCAGCCATTCCTCCTCCCAAGGCGAGCACCGCCTTAACTTCCACTACAGGGCTTTCGGAACAGCGTCCGGCCAACCGGACAGCCTGAGATGACAGAGATTTAGTCTCGGTCAGGGCTGAAATCAGTGTCTACTCCATGCCTCCCCTGGCTTCTCTGGTGTCCTGGGCTTGCAGATGGGCCACTCCCACTCCCCACTGTCACAGGGTCTTCTCTGTGTCTCTGGATGTCCACGTTTTCCATGTGTATAAAGGCACTGGTCGTACTGGATGAAGGCCATCTTTCTCACTTTCTTCATTGCTGAAATACAATGCCTGTCACCCAGAAATTAAAGAAGGAGAAGTTTATTTTAGTTTATAGTTTGGAGAGGTTTCAGTCCATAATCCTCTGGCTCCAAGGCAGGGCAGCATGGCAGAGGGGCATTGAAGAGGAATAGCTGCTCAGGGCATGGTGCCTGGGATGCAGAGAGGAAAGAGAGGAGCTGGGAGGGAGGTGAACCCTTCCAGGCCACACCCACAGTGATGGCCCCTGTTGACAAGACCTCACGTCGTAACTGGAAGTCAGCTATGAGCCCCATAGTCCGGTCACCTTCTAGAAGCCCTGCTTACGAGATGTGGGGCTCTCGGTCTTGGTGCACATCTAGATACACATCATCCCATTCCACCCCTGGGCCCCAAAGGACTCATGTGCATCCCTCTACCCAAAATGTACTTAGTCCATGTCTAAGGGTTGCCCAAGTCATAACAGTGTCAGCAGTGCTTAAAAGTGGAAGTCCAAAGTCTCCTCTGAGACGTGAGGCAAACTCTTAGCTGTAAGCCCCTGTAAAAATCCAAAGAAAGTTAAACACTGCTCTCATACAATGGCACAGGGTTAACATTCCCCTCCCAAAAGGAAAAAACAGTGGGGTGGAGAGCAATGGGACCAAAACAAGACCAAAATGCAGCAAGGAAAAATCAAATCCCATAGATCTCCATGTCCAGAATCTGAGGCAAGTTGGGGTGAGGTATAAACTCCCGAGAATTGGGCAGCCACACTTCTGTGGCACTGCTGATGGCTGCAGTTCTCACAGTTTTTCTCTTGGGCTGACTTTACTCACTACTTATGGCTTTTCTCAGATGTTCCAAATTCTTGGCTTTGCCAGTTTTCTGGAGTCTCAACTCCACTGCACTTTTGGATTCACTCTTGTAGCTTCATGCACTGCCCTCTCAGGGCACACTGCCTGGCTTCCCAGGGCTTCTTCTGAATTCTAGGTGGAAGCCTGCCGGATGCTACCACTCTTACGTTCTGCATATGCACAAAACCAGCATCAGGTGGATGACACTGAGGTCTGCCACCAGCTCCAGGTGGAGCCTGATCCCTTTGCATCATGGCTGCAGGGGCCTCTGAGCACCTGGATGGCTGAGAACTGTGAACTGAATCTCCAATTTCCTAGATGGCTAATCTTATTCCTAGGGCTCTCTTCTCAAAACAATCCCTCCCTTTTCAGATTGAGCCTGTGAAGGGTGAGGTCTTGAAAAGTTCTGTGATGCCAAGTCCTCTTTTCTATCATCCTATTTTAATGTACTTGGCTTCTTCTTATTGGTCATCTTTTCATCAACAAAGCTTTCCTCCATCCCATCCTTATAGACCCTTCCTTTCTGGAGAAATGGAAAATTTTCTTCTTTTAAAATGGGCCTTTTGCGCCTGATTTTAAGTACAAAACTGGCCAAAAGCATCAAGCAGCATCCATGCTACAGCCTGAACATCAGACTGCTTTGAAATTTCCTCTGCCAGATTAGTCTGCCTTTGATCTCAGTTTCCTACAAAATCTTAGGATGTGAGTAAAATGTAGACAAATTTTCCACCAGAGCATCCCACACATGGTCTGGAGTGCAATTGCCAGTGGAGTCCTCCTCAACTGAAACCTCCTGAGACTGGTCTTTGCCAGCTGCATCACCGTCAGCATTCTGGTCTTCTCAGCTCTCAGCAGAATCTCCCATTGATCTCAGCTTACACCATTCTAGGGCTGCTTCTCCAGCCAGCATCTCCAAACTTTTCCAAATTCTTTCCATGAACCAGTTTCAAGGGCTTTTGAATCACATGATCAGGTAGTATCACAACAATGACACCATTTCTGGTACCAAAGTTTGTCTTAATTCAATTTTTTTGTTGCTGAGACACAATACCCAACACCCACAAATTAAATGAAGAGAGGTTTATTTTGGCTCACAATTTGTAGAGATTTCAGTCGATAGCATTCTGGGTCTAAGGCAGGACAGCACAGCATAGGGAGATGGCAGAGGAATAGCTGTTCATGGAATGGCTACTGGGAGGCACAGATGGAAAGGCAGAGCAGGGGAGGGCCACATCCCCAGTGACCCTCCTCTTCTGTCCAGGCCCCACCTGCTAACATGAAGTCATCTATAAGCCCCCATAATCCAATCACCTTCTGAAAGCCCTGGTTTGAGTGTATGAGGCTCTTGGGATCCACCTGGATGTACCCATCACCAGGACCTACCCTAGGGAACTCTTCCAATTTGGTTACCTCTGTAAAGACTGTCTTCCCTAATACTGTCCTGCTCTGAGGTACCAGGTCAGGACTTGAACATATTTCTATGGGGGAGGACACAATTTCTTCCACAAAAGTCACGTACCACATTTGGCTGATGGAGTTGATATTAATAGAGCCATAAAATATGTATTATTTTGCATCTAACATCTCTTGCTCAAAATTAAGTTTTGTAAAATTTTTTTGTGTAGCAATGAGAAGCTATAGTTGGTTTTTATAGTTGCTTTTACTTTTAGTGATACAGAGTACTTCATCATATGATGTGTCACAATTTATTTTTTCATTCTTCTACCGATAGACATTTAAAAAAATTTCTTTTAAGCTTGTATAAATAATGATCTCTTTTTAGTTGAGTTATCCCAGAAGCAAAGTTCAAAAGTAAATTTGAGCTTGGGGGATTGATTTGGGAGGCACTAAGGGAGAAGGAAACTAAGACATAAAGGAGAAAGTATCCAACGCAGGGCACATTGTGAGGGAGCCAGCATGAGGGCTGTGCATCTCGGAGTCTCTGGGTGCTGTGGGAGGAGTGTAGACGGGAACTGGGTGCAGCACCCCAGCCTGTTCACAAGCCAGGTGGGCAAGGCTTGGCAGTCGTGGCCGATGGCTGCTCCAAGGTGCCAACATCAGGGCTCCCCCAGCTGGTTCCAGTTGTAGGCAAAGTGTTCCTGTGACCAGGCAGCGCTCCCCAGCCAAGAGTCACAGGTGCTCTACTGCGAACCAGTCGGCAAGCCTGGGACTCAGGAGGAAGGAGGAATGACAGCTTCTACTCCACATGCCAGGCTCACTCTGGGTGTGCCTTTTGGGGTGCATATGTAGGGTTTCGTGTGTGTGTGTGTGTGCGAGTGCACATTCATGCATTTGTGTGGTGGTGAAATTGTATGGAATTCTAGTTGTTTAACATGCTTCATGTTGCTGACTTTTTCCATTTAGACATTCTGATGGAAAAATGGGGGGATCCCATTTGGGTTTTGTTAACTACCTCTTTCCTGATACTGAATGATGCTGAGTGCTTTCTCATAGGTCAAGTGAGCATTTGGAAATATTCTTTTAAACAGTGCCTTTTCCAGTCTCTCCTATGCTGGATTTTCTGACTTTTGAAATTTGATTTGAAGAGAAATTTTAAATCCGGGAAATTGGCCCTTTTCAAATGTTTGTGTTGTAAAGATCTTTTCCCAGTTGGTGGCTTGACTTTTCACAGGTTTGTGTTGTCCAATAAACATAGATTCTTCATTTTAATGCTCAATAAATTCTCAATTTTAATGTCTGATTTTTCCATTTGTTTTTATTTCATCAACTTTGTGATTAGTGTTTTTATCACTTTAACAATCCTTTAAGATTACGAATATGTATGTGAAGGTTTCCAGTGCTGAATGAATTTCAGAACACTGTGTCACTCAGTTGCTCACCTGTCCTGTGTGCATTTAATTTTAGGGACATTGAGGCCAGTGTACTGGAAGAGTGTCCATCTCCTCACCAAATCCCAGCCTCTCTACAGCAGGGATAACGACCATGCATATTTGCTTTTTCACTGCCTAGGGCAAGGAGGGCATGTAGGAAGCAGGCCTTCACTAACTGCTTTCTACACTGATCATTACACATATTAGAGTCACCTCAGGAAATCAGAATCATGCCGATGCCTGAGTGCGCCAGACCAGTTAAACAGGAATCTGAGGAAATGACCCTCGGCCCCACATCTGGACACACTCTCCTGTGGTCAAGGTTGCCGCTGATAGTGACTGGCTGGGGCATCTCTTGGAAAGGAGAGAGGACCCTGGGAACAAGCGAGGGTCCAGCTCAAGGTGTCACAGGGCTGAACAGGAGAGACCCTTGCTGGCAATGACTGGCACTGTTTGGCATAGTTTGAAAATCTCAGCCTCTGTTGCAAATGGAATGCACCCATGCCAGAGAAGTTCTTGATGGTCTCAGCACCCCAAGATTAGGACTTCCTGTCTGCTTCTCCCCACAGCCTTTCCCACACAGGAGCCCCCCCATCCTCTCCCTCATCACAGACCCTGTTGCCATAGATCCGCAGGGCTTCCCTCTTCCATCTCCTGAGAAAGCTTCACCAGCCCTGGGTAGGAAAGCAGCACACTGGCATCTACGGCAAGAGCCAGGTTGCATCCTCAGAGCAGCCGAGCAGGGACATTGCTCTGAGGAGCCCAGTGGGATCTCCACAGGGGCCGATGCTAAGAGCACTGTGGGGCTTACAGAGGCACCAGCACGTGTCAGTTTGCGAGCACAGGCTGTGACTTCTGAGGGCAGAGGTAATCTGTCCTCATGTTTCTTAATGTGACCAGGTCACGGAGTAGAGCACAAATGAAGAATAAAGAGAAGAAAAGAGGGAACAAAGGCTTTCCCAAGACAAAGCTGGCTAGAAACAGACATCTGTGACTTTGTAAAGGAGAAAGGAGAGTATCCCACTGTTTTGCCTTATGTGACTTCGCTATGCACTGCTCCACAGACGCCCCAGGTGCCTCACAGCAGTGGACTGTGTGAGACAGGGATGGAAGGCCACACGGGAGATGTCCCTACTCGAGGTGCTCCGGAAGTCAGCAGCACAAGCCATCACAGAGGGCTGGACTTTGGAAGCAGAGCTGATGTACTGAAGAATGTCCTCACCCTGACAAGAACACTGAATAGAGGGAACGTCCTCATTCTTAAGCAAACAAGAGACTTCTCTTGTGAAAAGCAGAACAGCAGAATTTTTACTCATCGTCTGAGGACAAGTGTGCCACAGATAAGGACAGCAGCTTAGCATGCAGCCACTGGAGTTTCTAGCGGGACACAAATTAATTTCTATTCTACTGCCTGGCACCTGCATGGACACGTGTTTGGCTCTCTGTGTAGTGTCATCGAGAGGGAACATGAGGAGAGATAAACTGCTTCTCCTGGCAGCATGCCGGTCCACAGTTCCATTGTCAAGAGTGTCGTGCGCCACTCCAGCACAGCTGTCTTCCGTCCTCTCAGAAAGGGGCTGCGCCATCGAACCCTAAGATTCCAAGTGACCTTGTCAGGTCATCAAACCTGTCTACACCTTGCTAGGAAATGCCAAATCTGCATCACCCAGAAAGGTTTCTGATCCCCTGGAAACAACTACAGTGACAAAAGAAAAATTAAAATGACAAAAGTTCTCTCTCTGTGCCATAACTTTGTCTTGAATTATTCTAAGCACAGTGGTACCAAGGATATCACAAATCTGATTATTTTGTACCTTTTTAGAAAACATTCCTAAAAATGATCAGTCCCAGAAGGCATTTCAGCTCATTTAAGTCTTACTCTCTTCCCTAGTTGTGTTGAGGTAGCTAAGTTAGACTTTGTCACAGTGCCTTACCATAGCTCTTATGTATACCACTTAAACTTCTCTGTCTCTACCTGTCTTGACTAAACTCTCACATGTCCCACCTTATATTTTTACTGAGCAACTAGGGGATAGAGAATTGTCAAAACTCAGATTTTCAGCCACAGGCATCCTTTGAACACCTAGAGAAGGCTGTAGTTAATAGTGCATGTTAAAATTACAGGATTCAGACGCCAGCATCCCACCAGGTGAGTAAAGGTGAAGCAGACACAAATTCCCTTCTGGCTCTTCCACTCCTGTTTGCTCTTCCTCTTCTTTCCATACCTTTGTCTTCCTAATACTCTTGCCAGGTAGCATGGAGTGAAACCAACTCTGACCAGTGTGCTCCATGCTGTGTGTGTTACCCCTTCCAGGGATGCTCAAATTAAGAGGTCCTAGTCAAAGAGCAGTATCAGAAGCCATCACAGGTCAGAGACCGATGGTGGCATTTGATATCTCAGTATAGAAAGACTTTGTGACCGGAGGGTTGTCCAGCTTTCCTAACATGACGTCCTTTGGAGAAGGAAGAACACTTTTGTTCCTAGATCACCCTTTAGCTTCAGTCTTAGGGAAAAGAACTGTTGTCCTCATGAGTCCCATTTTCTTCCCATCCTCCCAGATGGATGGCATGTGACGCTGAGTGGCCCTTCTCCCCTAGTGGGCAGGACACAGCAGGTGAAGCCAGCCACCTGTGAGCAGGTCTACCTCCGGGGCTCTGGAGGGGTGGCCAGCCTCTCCAGAATGGCCATGGCCATCTCTGTGCCACCTTTGCTCCTCATTCAAGAGCTGGCCTTGGCAGCCCCTGAGCGTCCTCTGGGCCTTCTGGTCCAACCCCACCAGGCAGGGACAGAAGACCTGCTGCCCCTCTTCCACATGGGGGCTTGGCTTCATAGGCTTGAGATCTGCTCTAAAGATGCAGCCACTCAGATGGGGGCTGTGGACACCAAAGTGTCTTAGGCTTCTGGCCCGTTTCCAGCTGTAATATCAGATAAGCCATTTTAATGCAGGTTAGTGGGAGAGATGAGGTAGTCACCCACGTATTAACAAAACTAAAGTTTATTTCCTCTTGGCTGTCGACACTCATGTGTTTAGAATCCAGGAGAGAAAAAGGAGAAAGCAGGATTTGGGCACCGCACCCTATCCTACACATTGAGAAATCACTCTGTTGGTCCTAGTTAATTAAATGGATTTAGAAAGGGGAAGATAGCACTGAGGAGAAAGAAAGGACACCCGATTGATCAAAAAGTGATTTAATGGCAGTGCTCAAATTTCAGAAGTTTGTTTTCTTTCAAATAGGAGTTGTGAAGCCTGTGTACAGACACCAGATAAGCAAAGAGCAGGGCAGTAGGAAAGAGGGCGGGAAGCCAGAGGGAGGCTGGCCAGGAGGCCAGGGGTTGGTGATGCCCTCAGCTTGTCCACCTCTGCCTCTCAGCTGGGTGGGCTGCTGCTGTTGCCCCAGCTCGGGTTCTCCTCACAGTACGTATGGTATGGGCAGCACCCACATGACATCTAGCACACAGGGAGTGCTATGTGATGGGGTGGCAGCGTTGCTACCAGGGGCCATCGTGTCATCTTCTAGCTGATTTCTTGGACCCCTCTCTACCCTTCTTCTCTGGCTCATGCTTCTTGTAAAATGTCCTCAAGTCCCCACAACCACCAGCATCCCGCTGCCCTACTGAATGGAGGCCTGGATGGCTTTTCTGTTGCAAGCAGCCATGTGGTCAGATATTTCATTCTTAGGGAAAAAGAAATATTCTAATAAAAGACTTGTGATCAAGCCACCTGGTTAACAAAGATGGACAGTGCTCGCTACTGCACGTGAGAGTTAGTCCTTAGAGCATCTAATGGGCGAGTCTGCCTACAGCATCACCCAGGGATTGGCGCACACACACACTTTCTCTGTGTTTGAGCTATCAGGTTTTGTTTAATTTAGGGACACACAACCTCTGGTGAGTTGGTCCATCGCCAAGCTCTGGTCCCCAGGGTAAACCCTCATGGTCCCTGCACCTCTCCACCCGCCACGATCCACATGGAGCTCTTTGCCCACACACATCCTGACCTCCTATGGGCACCTTGCTCCGTGCTCTCTGTGCTCTGCACCCCTTCCTTCCCCGTGACCCTATGTCCCCAGGCCAGCACACACATTGCTTCTGCTGGCCTTGGTGTTGCTCAGTGGAAAGTCCTAATGCCTCCTCAGGCTCTCAGGTATAGTGTTTCCTTGCTTTGGAATTCAGCATTTTCCCCTTTCCTGTATGTCTGCTTTATCAACACTCTGTTGTGACTTCCTCAGGGCTCCAGCAAACCTTATCTTTCAAATAGGAATTGTAAGCCAGGACCTACAGGTTAAATGTAGCCTGAGAAATGTTTGGTCTGTCCTGCTCTGTATTCGCAACATACCTGAAGTAAATGTCCTGGGCCTTTATCATCACTGCAGCTCCATTTCTGGGGCCCATCAGCATGCCTGATGACTCACTTGGATTCCCCTCCCTTAAACACAGTCATTCTGGTTCCAAAACTGCTTGGGTTAAGACAGATCTGACTGTCTCAAAAATGTCGAGGAAGGAGAAAAAAGCCTACTAGTTAGAAGGAACATTATGGAGGAAGAGATTTTTAAGTTTGATTTTCTTGTGAAGCTAAGGGAGTGTGGAGGTGGAGAACAGAGGAGGATCAGAGGAGGAGGAAGGCCAGCACCCTGAGGCTCTGCCGGGTGCCCGGGACACGCACCTTCCCTGGGACACCAACCACCTGGCGGAGTTCCTCCCTGGGGTCTGATGCCTGGGCTGGGGTCTCAGCCTCATCGCTTGCTTGTCCCTTCGCTTTTTTAAACTCTCATGTTCCCCCGGTCTTAGTGTGAACATGTAGGTCAATGGCTAACATGTGCAGAGTCTCACGTAACTGGTGACTTCATCATCAGAGCACTTGCCATTGGTCAGACATTCAGTGTCTGGGAGTGAACGAGTGAGTGAGTGACTCTGTGTCCACCAGGGGGTGACCGCTGTGCTGGATCGGCCAGCTGGCTTCCGAGCTTCAGTCACTCAGCTTGGGCCTGCGCCTGACTGTACCCCATGGGTTTCCTCAGGTTGCAGACTTCTCAAGCTACCTGCAATGGGTTGATGACATGACCTAGCTCTTTCTAGTTAAAACGTGTTTGCTCTTTCTTCAGCCTTTTTCCTTGGAGTGTATCATATGGCTAGTGTCCTTTCTCTCGGCTTTTGCAAATCACTTGTGAATGAACTGAGTCCCTCACCCACAAATGTTGCCTGCTTACTTCTGCTACAGTTGGGTGTTAAAACACGGAACACACATACACACACACACACAGACACACATGCCCTACATGTTCGTAATGAAGAGACCGGCGGTATGAAGCCCTGTTGGACTGGCTTGTATGAGATAATCTTGGCTGTGGACATGAGGAAGAACCTGTGACCCGGCCTCTCGGTGCCTCAGAGGCACCTCTGCTAGCAGCCCGGATAGCCCGGAAAGGGAAATTCCTGAGCACACTTCCTGCGCAGCGAATGCTCCAGTCTGCAGAAGCAGGGATGTGTTTCCTAGGTCAGCTCTTCCCTCAGAGAGCCTGTAAGATCTGGGGTAGCAGGGAGGTGCCTTGTGAACTGCTGCAACCCTAATGCAGGCACCTGGCAAACGTGCTGGAGGGTGAAGAAGGGTTAGGAAGGAGGACTGACTAATGTGAGACACAAACATCAGCTGAGAGTCTCAGCTGGTAAAATTCTTAGCAATGCATAAGGCAATGCTACATTGTTACAGGGCCATAACTCAGAAGGAACCTTTGTGTTTGGTGTTAATCCTTTGAATCTTTTATCTGAAAACTGAAAACCATTTGGAAGTGAAGTCTACTGTATAAGGTACCCAATGCACACGGCCTTCTTCGTTTATCTGAAAAATCCAATTTAAGGTATTCATTTCCATGATCCATTTTAAAATAGGACTGAGAGGCATCAGGAGCAACTCCCTCCCCTGCACCCGCGCCAAGCCTGGGATCTGATGGGAGCCAGCAGCTCCCCCTTCCACTCTGCCCGCCTGAGCGGCTGGCCTCCTCCCATGAGGCCGTACAGACACTCCCCCGCCTGGTGCTGCGGCCAAGTGCCCAGGCCCCTTGCACACAGACCACAGCCTCTCCAGGTGTCCATGCCAGACACCTTCTCCACATGGAAAACTGCCCACAGGAAGGGTGCGACTACTGCTTACAGAACCGACAGGAGCCTAGACTTCAATCACTGCAGCTCAAGAATTCACTTTGTAAAAATCTGAATGTATATTGTATAGAACAAAAAGCTTTGCTCTAGCCATGAGCAAAGTATCAGCCCTAGACATCAACGTGGTAATCTGGGAACAGACAATGTTTGGAACAGAAAGTAAGAATATGAGGGCTCCAGGGAGCCTCCCATCTCTGGGCGCATCTAAGGTTGGGCACATAGCCTGACACACCCACTTTCTGTCCCCTTTGTGTTTTGAGCTCAGAGGACCCTCGGTAGGGTAGGAAGACAATTTTTGACTCTTTTGATTTTAGCAAGTACTTTTCACTTTAGAACTAGCCATGGGCAACTTTGGAAAGACAGGGAGATGGCCTGTGATGGTGGCATGCAAAGGTGAGAAAGGTCGCGCACCTTGATGAAGTGCTCGGAGGAATTAATCGCACTGTGGAAACCAGTTTTCTGGTGAGTGAGACGCTGGTCGTCCCCAGCCCGCTGGGCAGCACTTAGCTTGATCTCAGCCTGTCTCTCACTGTCGCTGCTGTTCAGGACTGTTCTTGAAACAGTTTCCAATTTGTCCTCAGAACATTTCCGCTGTCGGCTTTAGGATCTATGACTGTCGTTCTTGAATGCACAATATGGTAATTCATTTGAAGCACAAGCATAGCATTTTTAAGGTAGCAATTGGAATGGATGTAGAGTCTTTTTCTCAAAGCTCTGCTCAATAATGTGTGATTTTAGAAGGAAGAAACTTGCAAAAATTGTTGCACAACAAAGAAGAAAGGTGAAAAATTATTTTTTTCTTAGATTCACTGCTTCCCACACACGTGTAAAGACATACAAACAATGACAGCTATTTCTCTCTCTTTTCATCCTGTGGATTCGGCAAATGGCATCAAGAGCCCCCAGCTGTGCTAACTGTGGTGCAAAGTGAAGCGCTCTTCCAGGCGGAGAAGGCTCCATCAGCTCACAGGATACCCTCTCTAAGCAGTTGCCTCTCCCAGCAGAGTCTGAGCTGTGTCCGGGAGGTCCCTGCATGGAGGCCAGCGAGATGTTGTGGTTTTCCTGCCGTCTTTGGGTCAGAAGTCTGACCAGCAAGTCAGGACGTGGTGTCCAGGAGGGACGCTCCAACCCACAGTGATGGTCTATGTATCCAGGAAGGTGACTGCTCTCTGTGGCACTGTAGGGCCAGAGCTTCCTTTCATCGCTAACTGAATTTGGTTTCTGGGACTTTGGTACAGTGGGAAGTGACTGAGGCTGCAGGCACCTGCTGCGCATTGAGGCCTTCAGCATATGTGTGTCTTTGCTCCTAAGTAACGCCCTTTCTCTAGTCCACTGTGCACCTTCTCCACAGCCCCTTCTCTTAACCCTACAAGGAAGGAGTCCCAAATCACACGTATTGCTGCAGACGCATCTATTTGGCTCCCTGCTACATGTCAGTTGTCCCACTGAGCTTCAACGACTCAATAGATTGGGTCCTGAGTGATAATTTACAGATGAGGGAACTTAGTATAAAAGAGACTGAGTCATGTTAACTAGTAAGTGAAAGTCCCAGGAACAAGTGGAGGGCTGAACGGCTCTGCCATGTTGTTTGTAGTTTAAGATGTCCTGTTCCACCCCACCCTGATTCTCAGGTCCCCAGTCTAATTTACCTACCTGTTCCTTCTGCCTCCAGGTGCTGATTCACCTCAGCTGTTACCATGGCCCTCTCAGCTGTCCTGAAGGCCGAGCCCGTGTCCTGCTCATCCTTAGCATGCAGCCTGAGAGGCACGAGGTGAGCCCAGCAGGGAGCGCTTGGTGAGTGAGCAATGAGGAGTGACAAGCCAGGCTTCCTTTCCAGCAAAGCCACCATGTCACCTTTGAAGTGTGATCTGTGGGTTTCTGAGGGGGTCCTTCAGGGAGGATCTCACTTTTCTACTGTCACCATGGAGAGCAGTGGTCCGCAGTAGAAGGAATGGCCCGGGCTGCAGTACAAGACAGTGTCTAAAGAGGTGATCCCAGGGCCGGGGATTTAGCTCAGTGGTTCTGCCACTTGCCTGGAAAGCACAAGCCCCGAGTTCGATCCCCGGTACCAAAAAAAAAAAAAAGATACAACAATCAAGAGGTGATCCCAGGGTGTGTGTGTGTGTGTGTGCGCGTGCGCATGCCTGTGGTCTTGTGCGTCCACTTCAGTGGGTCCAAATTCCACTAATATTGGGTCCGATACTATAGATTGCACACTCGATAGTCGCTTCTGCAACCGAAGTGGCTTCTGGATAAACGTTATTGTTTTGAGCATCTCATCCACTGATAACTTTTGAGACTATATTTGTGAGCTTAATTTTGAATAGTTAAAAAGAACTGTCTCTTTTTAGTTAAAGGGGGAGATGTTGAAAAGCCTGGAAGGCCTAAAGTTTTCTCCTTTTCCCTTAATTCACACATATCCTTTCACTCCTAGAAGCATTACTATCACAGTCCTAGAATGGCCCAGAAAACCTAGATTATATCCTTCCAGAGGAAACTGAGTGCGGTGGCCGACTTCCCTCCTTCAGTGGAAGGCCCCGAGCCCCCACTGCTCTCCACCTCCAAGTGCTGTCAGAACCACTCTCCTGAAGCTCTGCATCACCTCTGAGCAAACTTTTCAGCCAGGCTGGGGATGCAGCTCAGGCGGAGAGCACGGGAGTAATGCTGGGGTGTGGTCCCTGCACTGCAAGAGCAAAGACAAGAAACCCTTCAGTGGTATGCACCTTCATGAGCAGCAGTTCTCAACAAATGTGATGTCCTCTGTAATCATTCGACCTCTCCAACAAAGGCTGGCTCCTCCTCCTCCTCCTTCCTGACCCCCGCACTGTCCCACACTCCTGCTCTGTGCTCCAGGGATGCCAGACATTCCCAGCCTGAAATGGTTCTGCTTGGCTCTGCCTGTTCCACTGCACATGCAATTCCTTTGCCTGGGTCTTTGTTCAATTGTCTAACTCTTATTTGTCTTGAGACATGTATTAGTTTTGATTGACCTTCCCAAATTAGAGTATGTGAAGCTTCTTTGAGTCTGCATAATATTGAATTTAACATCAATTCATTCATTCATCTCACGTTCAGTATATGTGAGGGATGTAACAGTGATCAACACACCTTTGACCCTTGCTCCCAAGGAAATCAGCATGGTGGGCTACAGTGTTAAATTTGACAAGTGCTATGACAAAACCTAAAAAGAGAAAACGGTACAGAGTGGTGAGCAGTGGTGCTGTACGTGACCAGGGAAGGCTTCTTTAGGGAAGCAGTGGTCGCACAGAGCTTCAAGGATGTCTGGGGGAGATTATGCCAGAAGGTTCCATCTGGAAGGAACAGCAGACACTGAGTTCTCAAGGCCGGGCAGCTTGGTGTGCACTGGGCCCAGGAGAGCAAGGGGAAGTGGTGCAGACACGAAGCTGGAGTGCCAAGAAGGGGCAAGCTCAGAAGGGCCTGATGCTTTCTAGGAGTGTGCTTAGATGCCATTCTCTTACCAGCAAGAAGTGCTCATGGGACATGATAAATTTGGATTTTTAACAGCACACTGTAGTTTCTACGTGGACAATGAAATTAGCGTAAGGATGGAGACAGGGAAATCATTAAGCTTCAGAGACTGAAGTAAGAGATGAAGATGCACAGCTTGGATGCTGGTGAGACAAACGGTAAGTAGAAGAACAATGTTTTCCCCTTTGGGAGAGGGAAGGTAGAGCGAGAAGAGAGGAAAACTGGAAACAGAAGTCTTTGAGTTTTAAACTGAACATGCTAACCTTGAGATGTTTTTAGATAACTAAGAAGGGACCGCAAAAAGGTCATCACATACGCACTGTGGATGCCAGCAGAAAGGCCAGGGAGGAGAGAGGAGATCTGTGATTATCTTGTGGATGGTGTTGATGTCAGGGAGCAGGGGACACATGCAGAAGGGTAGACAGGACTGAGACTTGTGACAGTCCACCATCTGAGTCTGGACCCAGGATAAGGAGGAGAAAACTGCCACGCAGACTGAGAGAACGGTCAAGTCGGAAGGGAGGACAGACAGCGGAATCGTGGGTGTCTGCAGTGAACATAACAGAAGCCATGATGCCAGAGAGCACAGGAGGAAGTGAATGGCCAGCTGTGTCCACGTGGGCTGGATGATCCCCGCTTTACACATGCACATTCTGGTGTAGATTAACTTCCTCAAAGGCAGACGCCAACACCTCTCTAGTCTCGATCTGTAGGTACAGGGCTTAATATGGCAGGGGCTTCATTAAGTATTTACCTGGTGGACAAATAAATGCAAGACAGCGGCTGAACCCTGGCATCCAAGAGAATTGGAAAAATGTTTCCTGTTTTCTCCACTGACCTCCAGCCAAAGTTGTACTTTCAATTTTCTGTAACAGTTAACCCAAAAAGCGTTCAAGCTCAGGCTCCGGACAGCTCACGAGCCAGCATTCATCAACCAGACACAGTGCATACCCAGGAGGGAGGAGGGGGCTGCACTGTATTTTCAGTCAGTTTTATATTCCTAAGTAAGATTGGAATCGCGGCTCTGCTCTGATTCACCTCATCGAAAGTGAGCAGGAGAACTGAGTATTTCCCCAAAGGAAATCTAAAATGGAATATAGCCTAGATGGTAATGGCATTTTTTGCTTAACTTTCAATAATATACCATTTTATAATTTAACAACAATCCTAGGGAGACACATTAGGAGGCATATATAAAACATTGCAGTTTCCTTAGAGACAGCTATTCATAAGTTTTAAATTATGGTGATAATTATAGGATAATGAGAAAGCATGAAGTTCCATCTGATCTACACCTGGCAAGCTTGCGTTCCTCAGAGGTCAGTCTGTATTCACAGATGAGGAGAATAGGATTTTTTCTTTTTGTTCTACTGTATCAACTGCTCTTCCTCTCAGGGTCTTGACTAAGACAACCATTTTATTTCTAAATATTTGAGTAGCTCAGGATCCTCTCTGTGCCTTTCTTTCTTCACCTACTCCCTGGTGGTTCATGTTGAATATCCCCAGATCTTTGAACCTGGAAACATCCGTAATGGGGTCTCACATTACATTGTGTAGGAGCCTGTGCACCCTTGAGGGAGGCAGGAAGGGCTGTTTTTCACTACTGGAGCGAAAGCCTGAAAGCGCTCACTGCAGCCTTCATGGCAGTGATGGGAACGGCAGCCCCACCCTCTCCTCAAAGCCCACGGAGGATCCCCAGTGCCTCGGCCTCACTGGACGCTCCAGCCTCGCTCTGCAGCGTCTGATTCTGACCCAGCCTTCTGAACGTGATCCGGAGGTGCTCATGAAACTACCTGACATTTGATGACACTTCCCCACGGATGAATGAATACAAACATGAGAGAGTCCAACAGTCTCAGTGCTCTTTCTCTTCCCTACTTCAGCCTGGATCCTTCGCTACATGGCTCATTTCACCTTGGTCTGTCTGTTCTTCTGCAATCTGAGTTGGCAGGAGACACAGGCTGAGAGGTGATTCTGTCTATGGTGTTTCATCTGGGTGTGCTCAGGATGGCCCTAGTTTGTGCATGTTCTGGAGTAATTAGGCACAGTGCACCTTCCTTCTTAGAGGTTGGATGTAAAATGTGTGTGCTCAACTCATGTGGGAGGCGCATCTGCACGGGGGAAGAGAGGTACAGTGCTTATAAACTTCAAAGTGCAAGAGAAGGAGGGAGAGAAGAGAGTGAATATGAATGACAGGAGTAGTGTGAACCTGTGTATAAGGTCAATAATGCCCCAGAGTGCCATTTGCATATGGCGGGTGGTGGAACCTGAGCACTCTTCTTTCTGAGTAATCTGCAGTGTTACATTTCCATATGGAATAGGGATCACAGCTCAAGATCCAGCCTGTCCAGCAAAGGCCATCTGCTGGGAGCTGCCCAGTCACGGGGGGCAGGGGTGTCCTGTGCGTGTGCAGGGGCTGCAATGCACATCTGGGCCCCTGACTGGACCCCAGGGTGTGTCTAAAGCTCCTCCAAGTTGTTACGAGTGTGAGTGTGCACATTCTGTCCAGCAGATGGCGGGTGTGCAGCCATCTTGTCTCCATTTCCACCCCTCCTTGCAAATCAACCACCAGGTTTCTGCCAGAACCTGCCGCCTCCAGGGTGACACATGATGCTGTTAAAATAAAATATAAAGGTTAGAGAAAGATCAGTAATAAGTCCTAAATTGAACACAGATTTCAAGAAACCACATCTTAAGAGAGTCTAGAAATTAATAGTCCATAATATGATGAAAATCCTGCTTGACATCAAAGGAACCTCTTGCCTTCTTTTTAAAGAATTCTGTTAATGCATAATTCACGGAGTCCATGAAACATTTTGGGAACTTCTGGATAGATACCAGCCTTTTAATTCAAAATTATTTGCTCCGAGGAATGGCTGGTGCTGAAGGTGGTGGCAGACTAGGTAATTTACACCAGCAACCAAACTGCAATTACAAAGGAGATTAAAACATGATTTTAAAGAGGCTAATCTACCCTCAGGGCTACTAGCTGTTTGGTAAACATAGCAAGGGAGCTCGTAATTAAAGGAACCTGTAATTAAAATTTTCGACCCTCTCTCCAGCTCTGTTAGGGTGGCACTACAGCATCTCAAGGGACAGAGAAACAAGCCTGGTTCCCAGTTGTCCAGGCAGGTGGCTTTATGCCTTCAGAAAGGTGTGTGCCTTCTGATACTGCCTACCTGCATCTACTAGCTATTTTTGGCAGTTTATATTCCTATTTTTTTAAGGATGACTTGAAGGATTTGCACTTGCCACTGGAGAGTGAACACAGAGGAGGTGAGCACGTTCATTCTGTCCAGGGTGCCAGCTCCGGGCTCAGGGTTGTGCTGACCCATGCTGCCCCTGCCCGTCTCGGATGGTGCTCGGACGGTCTCCCGCTGACCTTCCCTGAGGACTCTACCACAGCTGCTGGCGCTGGCAAACTGGAAGTGGAGAAACACACGGTGGGGGCCAGAGAGTGGCTCAGTGGGCACGCGTCTCCCAGCCTTTCTCTTCTTCCTCCAGAGAGCCAGCTCCCTAGCCCATGTGCACCCCAGGCTCTCCCTCAGCAAGCCACACTTAGGGCGTGAGCTGATAAAATGCCACGTCTCCTGGACAGTCTTGAATTGCCAAGGTATTCTCCTTAATGGGGAAATAAAATTAATTAATGTGATTGTGCTGCTCACAAGTCCTGGCCACTGTGATGTGTCCATGGGTGCCCCGCCTGGCACCTGGAGCTTTGAGAGGACCTGGGGTGGCCCATCAGCCACACATCTGTGCGGGACAAACAATTCCACGTGCATCCTCCCTCCCCACCTGAACTGTGCTTCAGTAAAGTCTGACTTCAACCAAACAATGCTATACGGGCCCTGAAAGGCTGGGTGGTCACCCCTGTTAACGATGCTGTAAAAATGAGGTCGATTAAGAGTTCAACTGGTTTTATCCGAGCTGTGAGGTAAATAACTGATTAAATGATGAAAATATGCAGGCCTCATTGGAAGTCATTCAATTTTGCTCCCGTGTAGGAATTTGATTCAACCCTAAACAGATAAGAGATTAAGATATTTTGCACGATGCCCAAGTTGTTTCATTTCTAAAGACCCATGACACTGAAAAAGTGTTTTCAGAGACTCAGAAACATAATTAATTACTGAGTTAGGCCCTGAGAGACAGGAACTGCTTAAAGCCTGATATGGACCTTTTATCCAGTTAATTAGCTTTATAGGGAGAATTCTGCACACTTAGCAGATGAATATGGATTTTATTACTTGAAACACAATATCATTTATTTTTATGTTGTAGTTTTAAATTAGAGAAAAAAGAATCTTGAACTCTGAAGTAACTCTCCAAGTCCTGATAATGATGAAGAGCAGTATGATGAGACATCATTCTCTCTACTACACTGTCTCTCCAAAGGAAAATAAAAATGTAGGTGCAATTCTCTTTGCATAGAACAATGCGCCAAGACAGGCACTTGGGTGGTCTGACAAGTCAGACCATTCGTTACACAGAGCAAACGCGATGGTTCTCCACGCAGTGACGACCAGACAGCAAAGCCGCTCCCGAGTGTGTGCTCCAAGTGCGAGGAGATTGAGCGGAGTTTGTGTGATCTCATCGTCATCTTCACAAACACATGCAGGGGTAAATGGACATGGGGTCCTCTTCCCAGTCTACCGGGCTGGATTCCCCTTGACGCTCCCTGCAAATGTGGAGGACTTTCCCAGCATCTCCCACCACCTTGATGCTCACTTTGATCTGGCTTAGCTTTCGTGGCTCTTGCACTACTGAGCCAGCTGTGGCCTGTGACAAGTTGTAGCAGTAAAGTGTTTACTGAGCGTGCATGCACTGTGATTTGGGGAACTTGATTCTAAATTCTTAACACATGGGTAACCAGCATCAGAGGAAACCGGCTCTCTAGCCTTTGCCATGTGTCCCCGATTTTCTAGGCTGAGTTTGTCTCTCACACACAGCCACGAGGCACAACTGCAGAAGCTGCACACAGCTGTGGGGCCGTCTCCGCCATGAGAACCCACCACACTGTCCAAGTCTTACGTGTGCAGTGCAAAATCAGTCATTTTCTCAGCACCTGGAGCATTTCTCACATGTTTTTTCTCATTTGTATCTTCCTACTAGTACTTATGACATTCTCATTACTGTTACCTAAAAAACGGAGTATTTATTATAAAATCATTTCAAACTAAACAGCTGCAATGATTGTGAACATAGTAAGTACATATGATGCTTACTCACATGGATGGAGTAGAGTGGTAGAACTTTTGTTCTGGATTGTAGACTTGCTAAGCTGGATAAAAATTAGTAAATTTTAAGTCTATAAATAGTGAAATATCAGTTATATAGCTTACATATAAATATGTAGTACTATATATCAATAGATAATTGTAGTTCTATTATATAAACATTTTACCATCTAAATAGATCTCTGGGTTCCTCATCTAGCAAATGAATTATAGTAGACTGAGAGGGAAAGGACAGAAGAGAGTTAGTTACACAAATGGGTATCTGCCACGTCTGCAGCACCTCCTGAGTTCTAATGAGCCTGCAGGGGTTACAGGCTTCTCTCTAAGGTTCCTTCCAGTTCTGCCAGTAACAAAGGGCAGAGTTTAGGATCTGGAAGATATCTATTACAGATGCCTCAGGCGGCAAAGGACTGTCACCTACGTGCTGTGTCTGTGTTCACCCACCTTGGATACCCGGAGCTGATGGTGCCTGGGAAAGGAGACATGGCAGGAAGGGGAAGTCCTGCACCCAGGATGGAGAAGGGAAAGTGGTTCATGGAGCAACACACTTGCTCTTATTGCTTCTTTTAGGACTGGGCTAAAAATGGCTTAGAGTTCAAAAGTTGATTCTTTATATTCACAATCTGGAAAAAACACTGAAAAGACATAAAGCTACATGTTTTTCCCAGGCCCTTGGCAAACCTTTACTCCTGTCACTTATGAGCTTTTACTCTAATAATGGCTTATGAAGCCACTGGATGGCACCACATGTGTGGTACACAAAGATTTATGGCCCAAGTGAGTTGCCATCGGTTTATGCTCTCCGTTCCCTCCTTGTTCCCTGATGCTCCCTTACAGTGAAATTCAGAGGTAAATACAGGTCTTGGAAACTTCATTGTGAGCTCCAAGTAAACAGGAAAAGTGACAGTGGCCCATGGGGATGAGAGATCTGCCACAGGACAAGACACCATGCTGACCAGGTAGAACTGATGGAATGGGAAAATGACTCCCTGTTTTATGAGATGAAAAGATAAAGTGGACAAATAATTCCATGGAGTCTTTGTGAGAAAATATGGGAACATATTCCAATATGTTTGTCTGTATGTTGTGTGTGTGTGTATATGTGCATGTGTGTGTGTGATGAATGTTTTAATCAAAAAATTTCAGGAAAAAGATAGGGTTTTTTGAAAACTGTTCTTTCCTTTGGTGTACAACTGAGTCCCAGCAAGCTCCAGTGACTTCTTCAAGGCCACAGAGCTAGTGAAAGTCACATCTGGGGGCGGACCTCATGCCCAGTGAATTTTATTTATATCAAAACAGTTGGTTGGGTGGAAGTTACCTTGAATCAGTTACCTTCTATGATAGAGTCATTAGCCAAAGATTGGCTTCAAGAAAAGAGGTATTTTGGAATTTATAAAGAAAAGTGTTTCAGCCCATAGATCATGTGAAGTAGTTCCCAATTTGGAGGGACCAAGGAAGATTACCTTGTCATTTTTGATGAAGTGGAACCCAAGTATGAAACTCCTGATGATATGGAATATATCACTTTAGCTTTTCTTCAGAAAAAAGCAGTAACTAGTCAGGAATTTCTAGCAGAATGTCATCTTTTCACTTCAGGTTATATTGATGTTATTCTTGTAAACAAAGTTGTGTGTGCTAGGTTTTCAATTGTTGAAGATGTGCACAACTATATAAGGGGCTTCGGCACTTTCTTCAGCAATACTGAACAGAGATGCCTAGATTCTTGACTTTATTTATTTACGCTTTTACAAGGGATGATATCGAATGAATCAACACAGGTCAGAATCGGTGGTTTTCTTTATAAATTGAAAAAAATCTACGGTCATCAAAAACTGGAGAGGAGAAGGCCTTGGTACCAGTCTGGGGGCTCTTTAGAGGTCCTACGTGTGATCCCTAAGCAGACACCACTCACCCTCCATGCTCCTCTTTGGAGGGCGTCCTTCTGCCCCTCCTGCGCTTCAACCACTCCCCAGGTGGAATGTGTATCCCCTTCAACTATGTGCAAGGAACACAGTTTAAGAAGGGTATAAAAACCAAACGGGACACCACACATAAAGGTACCTTTCTACGCCTATAGTCCTAAAGGGATGACTTTCTGGCCCTAACTTGTTCCAGTCCCTAATGACCCTGCCTCATGCTGTTTCAAGATGCATGCTTGCCTTTTCCAGGACTTGAGCAGCCGTCTCTTCAGCACCCTCCTTCTTTGTCCCTTTTCCAGCATTGACATAAGAAAGATGATTCAATAATTGTTGCAGAAATAACACATTGATCAGTGAAGTCTATAATACTGTATCATGTTCCTATCATTAGTGATACTATCGGGATGGAAGGAGGCCACCTTCCTATTCCTGTTATGAGCAAGATGGAGTGAAGTCACACAACTGGATCAGAGGTGTTCTGCTACAGGAAGACAGATGCATGCATGACTGGAAGAATATCTCACTTTCCCACCTTCAGGGCCAAGCAAAGATCCCCCAGGGGCGTTTTTCCTTAGGCATGATCAACAATTATAAGACAGGTGGTCTGGATGGGAGTGTACAGATTTTGATTGAAATACATCACGATTTTGATAAGTACTTGAATCTAGTCTTAAGGATAAAAGTTACAATTGAAAATGAAAAATAAATGCACTTGATCTTAAGTGGTATATTGCACAGTAGAGAGAACTGATGCTGGGTCTACTCAAGTACCTTGGGGATTTTAATTCAATGGCTTTCACTCCAGAAATTAAAGTGGCTGAGAACCCCAAATATGTATAGAAGAAATGTATTAGGACATCAGCATGGACGGGTCTCTTTAGGTTCTCTAGTAGCTTTGCTCAATCTGTAGCCATAATTTTAGATGTGCCCTATTCTACGTGTTTCACATTGTTCAGGTCACTTCTCAGACTCTCCCAGTGATTTCTAACCTCAGAGGTAAAGTCAAAGTCCTTCCACACCTCTGATGCTCTGGACCTATGACCCCTCTGACGTCACATCTCCATCTCCACCGGCTAACTGTGCCCAGCCACCCCACATCGGCCAGGCTCTCCCCCAACTTGGGTACTTCCCTGCATTACCACTTCCTTATTTTCCACTTTTATTAAAACTGACACAATCAAAGTTTACGGCTTTATTTGACTTGTAAACGTTTTAGGGATGGAGATGCCTTTTTTGTAAGCACCCCCAAAAGCTGATAGAGTGCTACTACGTGGTTACTGGAAACTGAATGGGCTATAACTAAAGCTTTGTGAAAGAAAGTTCCTCAGGAGTTCTAATTCATGAAAGAAGCTGTGGTAATTTTTTTTAGAAGTAAAAGTTGAGCTGTGAGATGTGCTATAAAACAATAACCAACATCCACTAAGGACAATGAACCCATCAAGAAAAACATGCAAACACACCACAGAGCCACAAAACTATTATGGTCCTGGGTGGGAATCTTAGACGTTTCATACTCATTACTTCCCCTTTTACTTTTAACTAAGTATGGAGATTTGTAATTAGAGTGAGAAAATGGGGCGATAGGAAGAAAAATGCCTTAAATAGCACTTAAGAATGGTGATTACTTTTCTTGCAACTTACTCCTGGTAAGAGTATAATATTGCACCAAAATCTGATGCTCTCAAGCAGGGAGCGAGCCACACCCTGGAGGAGTGTGCCGTGAGTCATTCTGTACCGAGGACACGGCTATGACAATTAGTGAAAGACTGACAAGCACCCTGTGAACAACACTGAACTGCTCATGTTCAGCTGGGACCAGCAGCAATGGCACCGAGCCCATTCTGTTCTAGGTGCTTCTTTTCTCCACAGGAAGTAGCAGGGAAAAGTAAAGTGATGAAGGAATAGGTAAGTTGGCTTTGGAGGGCACACAGCTCTACAAATTTGAGAATGCCATTAACTACTCTGAGGCTTGTTTGAATCTATAAAATTGAAGGGAATAACATCTACCTATTTTACAGGATTATCACTATTATTTACAGTACTGAGGCTTGAACCCAGGGCCTTCACACTGAGCAGCATCCCTGGCCCTTTTTAAACATTTTTAAACTTTTAAAAGTTGTCCCAGCTGGGCTAGAACTTGAAGTCTTCCTGCCTCAGTCTCTCAGAATGCTAGGATTACAGGTGTGCGCCACTGTGCCCGGCATGACAGGATACTGTGAGCATTCACGCATAAAATATAGCATTTAAGCTCTCAAAGTACTTTTTCCAGCCTCCAGATACCTTTGTGAGTGGTCTTCCTGTAAATGTACCACAGTATCTAAAGTGTCTGGGAATAATTTTTCTATTAGCAAAGTGGTAGGATCCATCTCTTCATACTTCACTGGGGACAGGATGGCTCTTCAAATAAATCAAGATAAGCTAAGGATTACGAAGCAGTAATAGCAACTATAAAGACAATTGTGGTAATAAGAAGCAACATCAGCAGAAAGCCAAGGCCAAAGTAGAAAATGAAGTTTCTGCAAGGCTTGTTCTCCCGTGTGACCCTAAAATGGGAGCTGTTTCTCAGGCTTTAAGCCACCAAAGCGCAGACACACGATGCATAAACGAGGAAGGGCCCACATTAGCACTGCCCTTTGAGGGTCCACACCTTATTCCTGCGACCCGGGGGAGCTGACTGGAGGAAAGGGGAAGAAGCACAGGCTATTTATCTTCACGTTTCGGAAAGGCTCTGATCAGCAGTGCTGGAGCAAGTTTCTGCGCTCTGTGGGAAGTACAAATGTTCCGTGGAGGGAGGCCAGATCCCGAGCAGCCTGCTCTCCCAGGGCCTTCAAAGCCCATTCATCTAAAGATGCGGCCATTTCCATTTTGGCTGCCTCGCTGGCCTCGGAGGGCCTGTGCTTTTCCAGAGGAGGCCTGGCTGGGGCCCGGCCAGCTGCAGTGCATTCCTTGGAGTGCAGTGTCCCGGAAAACCTGCCCTTCCTGGCCCAGGCCCTGCGAGTGCAGTCCTAGGAGCGGGCCCGGGTCCCAGGGATCCTCACGTAGGGCGGGGGCCGGGAAGTGGAAAGCAGCCTGGCCACGGCCCCAGCCTCCCGGCGGGTGTCTCCACTGTGCCTGGAAGTGACGGGGAGGAAAACAGCGGCCAGCGAACAAAGCCAGACGCCACGCCAGGCCTCCTGCCCAGCCCCGCTGTGCCCACCAGGCCGGCAGGCAGGGCGACCATCAAGTCGGTCCCCGGGCTGAGCTGTGTGCGTGAGATCTGAATCTTTTCTAGACACAATCACAAGGGACACAATCATTTTCCAGTCCCAAGCAGAGACTGAGACCAAGACAGAACAGCGAGCCCTGAGATGCCCTGGTCCTGCAGTGCCCCACGACCCTGCTTCCATCCTCCAGGTTGTTCTGGGGAGGAGAAGCTGGGGTCCCCTTGAAGCAAGAGGGGTGCTGTCTGTCTTCCTGCTGGGTCTCCGGGCCTGGCCTAACGTCTGACCGAGGGCGGGGAGAACGGCACAGGAACTTGACCGTCTGCCCAGTGTGGGCATTAGGCGAACTTGGACACGTTTCTTCGGGTACCAAGCTCGTCACTTCGCGGTTCTCAGCTACTTCAGCCCTCCCGCTGAGGGTCACACGGCAGGTGAGGATGGAGCGATGGCACCCGGCAGGCTGCTCAGTGGCCGGAGCTCTTGCCTCCTCTTCCTGTCTGGGTGCGTCCTGGTTACCAGGTCCCCCAACAGCTGCTTCGCCTCTGCTTCCACGGGTGCAGGTGACGATGCTGACACCCGGGTCCACCTCCAGAGGAACGGGCCGAGCTGTCTCCCAGGATGGCCTGCTGTAACCAGCCCCTCATTCCGGTCTCCACTCTGGTCATCTCAGAGAGCGCGGAGAGTGAGGGACACAGCCTCAGGGCATGCGTTTCTTGATGCTCAATGTGCTGTTTCCGCCCTTCCCACTGTCCTGGGGAGCTTACATTTTCTTGCACACGGAGTGGTTCTCAAAGTAATTCTGAAGAGCCCCACACCACCCAATGTCATTCTCATTCAAATGTCTGCTTTAGGGTTCAGGATGACTGGACTCCACGGAAAGATTTTACTAACTGAAAAAGGCTTTTGAACATTTTTTTTAAAAGTATCTGAAAGTTTGGAATTTCAGGCTCACCTTGTAAAGTCTGGGTGTTTTATGAACCACTTTTGGTGAGAAAGTAGCCCAAGAGCATTAAAAAGGGATCACAAAGAAACCGGTGTTAACCCTCTGGATTGTCTTTAGTTCCTCTGCTGCGCAGGCCGCTCCTGCCTGGTGTGTGCCAGGACTCACCCTTCCTCCAGCCCCTGCACCTTCGAAAGTGGTCCTGGATTTGGTAATGTGCCTTTTGGCCTCGCCCCTGACCCAACCCCATGGGGACCTGAAGAAAATCACTTTTAGTTAGAGTCCCGGTATGATGGTGATGGACCTCTTCAAGCTGCAGTGCATCTGGTTTTACATTTATCTCAAAGGAAACAATACTCTCAACTAAAGCAGTGTTTAGGTAAAAGCAGGCCACTTCAGAATTCATACAGTGTACTTGTTCTTAAAATTAATGTTAATGAATAAAACATATACATTAAATTTTCACACAGGAATCTATTCATCTATGATTATTTTTCTCATTTCTCATTCTTTCAGTAAACATTTATATGATGTCTGAGATTTGAGATCCAAGGGGAAATCTATGTCCTGTGGCTCAAAGAGCTCATGATCTGGTAACAGAGGTGGAAGAAAATATGAGTGTGAGGTGCTATCATAACAAGCCATTGTTCACTGGGTGCCTGCTCTGCTTAGGGTCATCATTCACGGAGGTTACATTCCCCTGTGAGGACCAAACAGACATGACAGAAACAGCACACAGGACACAAGATGAAAGGGTCTGGAGGACACTGGTAGGTGAAGGGAACAGGGCTCCTGCAGTGGGAGTGGGGTGAGGGGAGAGAGCCTCAGAGACAGAGGGCAGTGGAGAAGCCGGAGGTCAAAATCGAGGGGAGCAGGGAGCGCAAGGGCCACACAGCAAGGCCCCAGCACAGGACAGGTCCTGCAGAGCACAGGAGGGTGGGCTGTGTCCTCAGGAGTGTGGGCAGTGGGCGCTGCTCTGCCCTGCAGCCTGGGTGCATCCCGGGGGCCCGGCTGCCTGGAGTGGGCAGGAGTCAGTCAGCCGACAGGATGGGGCAGCAGAAACCTTGGGCGCGGACTAGGTGGGATGAGAAGTGGCCAGCCTCTGGTGTATGTGGTGTCCAGGGCCACTCTGGAGGGCGGGATGGAAGGGCTGCTGGAAGGATGATACAGAACATGGGGACAGGGCTTATCCCAGTCTCAAAGTCCAGGGCAAACTTCCTTGAGCAAATACCACAGAGGTGAGTCCTGCAGAGACGAGGAACGAGGGAAGGCACCAGCGAAGGGTGCTGGGTGGCGTGAGTGATGACAGGTGGGGGACCAGCTTATTCCAGCGAGGTGCACGGGAAGGCAGGGCATGCTGGGGACTGGTGGCATCAGGATGGAAGAGCTGCCAATGGGGAGGTGGGCGAGGCGGTCTAGACGGAGGGCAGCAAAGGCCTGTGCAGCAGAGCCTCACGCAGCAGCTGAACAAGGCACAGCTCTGCAAAGTCTGCCTTGCCAAAGGAGCGCCCCTGCTGGCTTAACGTGGGCAACGCAGAGCCAAGGCACTGGAGAGAGCTTGCCTGTGGGTTAGGATCTCAGGAGGCCTGCGGCTCCCATCCTGCAGGGAGGAGGGTGTCGCTGTCCCTCCTCCTAAAGAAACTCGTTTGGGCCGAGCAGTTGGCTGGACGAGAACTCTGAGCCCCGGAACAGACTGCGGTGTCTGCCGGGAGTGTGCTGCTGGGCCTGCACCGATGCCTCAAGAGCCAAGTCACCAAAACAGTTTCTGAAGAAATGTGGAGCACACTGCTTCAGAATGCCTGACAAAGAAAGCATCCCTGGGTGTTTCCAATCTTAAGGCAGTAATGTGGCACATATGAATATGATTACTATCTACTTAGTACCTATTTAAATATACGCCTGTATTCGGTCATATATTAGTTACGGGTGCTGGACTGGTATTCTATAATCTGGATTCTAACATAAGATATGATATGTGTGTGTATGCAACACAGTGAAATGCTGGGTTCTTATAGTCAATTCTTTGTATTTGTTTTTGTAAATATACTGTTCAGCTAATTTAGCCTCTTGATATCCTCCTGTAGCAATGGATTTTCTTCTCCAGTGAATTTTTCATCCAGTTCTCATTGCTAAGCATATTTATCTCAGGGCAGGTCTAAATTCCTTCTATTTTCCGGAGTTTAAATCTGTTTTTCTCTTTCCTTCTCTCTTCAGAGCTGGGCAATGATAGTAATGTCTGACAAATGGAGAAGATTAAAATAGCATTTTATGGTCAGGTCTGCACAGCCAGACTCAATTCCAGAACCAAAGCCAGTAACTGAACAAGACAGACAAAAAGAAGATACTTTTGTTTTATTTACCCAAATATTGGCCTTATTTCTGCCCCTTTCTTTGCCTTTGAAGGCCAAGCAGTCACATGAAGGAAGATGTCTGGATCACATGAGACAGCAGCAAGGGCTCCCTGGAGTCTGACATCGCTTTATTCTGTGTGGACGAGTGGATATAGTTGTTTGTTGTCCTTAGTAAGGAGCAAAGGCTGAACTAGAATAAGAAAGTTAACCTGTGCAGTGAATACAGATAAAGGATTGCACGAGTCTCGGCTGAAGGGGGGCACACACTGCAGCATCTTTTGTCTGTATGATTTAAGTGCACTGTAGATGCTATTTATGAGTAACTGAGTCCACTTATTGTTAAAAATACTCTTTTTATACTAGCTTCAGAGTCCGTTCTTGGAACCGATCTAGGATTCTGAGAGGAATGCTAATCCACCACTGCTTTTCTATTTTTGCTTTTCTATATGAATCATTATACCTGGGAATACAGAACCCCACATTTTCCCACTTTCCGGAGTCATCTCAGTGGAATGAGGCTGTGCTCCTCAGATGAGTAAGGCGAACGCTAACACAAGCGGTTTCTGCTACTTCTGTCCCCCACCTTGGGGGGCAAGTGAAGAAGATACCGAAGAGCACATGATGGTGTGATTTGTGCTTATTTTTAAGACTGTCGGGGGAGTGAGGATTTTGCAATGGGAGGCAACACTCACCAGTCCTGTGACTCTGTGGACCACCTGACTTGTGAGTGCCCCTGTAAGCGCTAGGTGGGAACCCCCACGTCCGTCATGGTGCTGCACGAGTGGAAAGGGACTTCAGACAAGGGCGATGCCAGGGGCACGACTACTAGTGACATGGCAGGGAGAGCATTCCGCAAAGGCCCTGGCTTTGGCGTCAGTCTTCTGTACTGTGATACAACTACTCACCATTTTAGGACTTGGGAGTACGCTACAGTCCCCAGACAAGTGCATTAGTGAGCTGCTTTCGGGTTCTGAATAGAGAATGCAAACCTAAAGGTGTTATGTTTATCTTAATAATGGATTAAGATGAAGTACTATAATCAGAAATATTCAGAAATAGAGACTCAGCACCGTCCCCCCCCCCAATACCTTGCCGGCCCCTGCTGACCAGAATGCCTGCCGTCAGTCTTCAGTTTGTTCATACTGAAGCTCGTGGAAAAGCTGCTTCATTTCACAGCACAAACTGAAGAATCCACAGCTCTTCCAGCCTTCAGGGCAAGTTTCTGTACAGCAGCACATGACCCATGGTGCCTGGAAGTCACCTGTGCTGTCCCTAAGGCTCTGGGACAGTGATGTTTTCCCTCAGCCACTGTTAAAGTTAAGAGCTTCTTCTGCTGAAATCACCCACAAGGCAGGCTGGGAAGTCCGTGTTCCTTAACGAGGTGTCAATTCTGCTCAAGAAGATTAAAGGCCCACACGGCATGTGTCCGGTCCACAGCTAACAACAGGCAGGAGGGCACTGTGGCCTGGCCACGAGAGGGCCACCCCAGTGGGGCACCAGGCCTTTCATTTCCACAGAGTGTGGTGACCAAGACATTCACTGGAGAACGGATACGAGCATCACAGAGCCGGCACACTGCATCTCCGGACATCTGTACAGCTGCCCCAAACCCTTCTGTGGCCCTGACACGCAGCGCTCTCTGCCTGGGCAGACGTTATTGGTCCCCTGAATGTCAGCCTTGCACGCTGGGACCAACCGCGCCCCTCCCCTGTGAAGCCGATCTGTAGCAGGGAGCCCCTGAGGATCACCCACACCCCGAGAACGAGCACTTTTTGAGGCAGGGCCTGGGCTTTCTGCTGGGGGAGTGTGGGTCCTGCTGGCTCGCACCCCTGTACCCTCAGGGCACGCAGCCACTCACCTGCGACGCTGATCTCCATCAGGCAGTCCCTGCTGGACTTCGCCCCTGCGCCCCAAGGAAGGCCCTTTCTGTGGCCCTGACACAGGGCATCCTGCCTGGGCAGAGGTTTACGGGTCCTGTGGGGCCTTCACCCCCTGCCCAAGGGACGGGCCTCACCCGCTCACCCGTGGAGCTGCCCGCCGGCTGAGGTGCACGCGGGTTTCACCCCCTTGCACCCGCACCCCGGGGACACAGGGCTTTCTGCCTGCGGGCAGAGCGACACGTGCCCCGCTGGGCGCCACCTCCTGTACCCCGTCCGGCCGCGCCTCGCCGCCCCTCACCTGTAAAGTTGATCTTGAGCAGGAAGTCGCGGTACAGCTTCCGGCCGTCCAGCGCCCTCATGGCGTCGCACAGTTTGGTGGTGTTGGGGCACAGCGCGCGCTGCATGCGGTGCAGGGCGTGCGCCATGGCGTACACGGCGTTCACCACGAACATGATCTTCGACTCCTGCTCGTAGTTGCTGCTGTCCAGGGCCAGGTGCTCGGAGCACGCGCGCCGCGGGCCGCCCCGCAGGCTGCACTGGAACTTCTGCTCCCAGAAGTCGCGGAACCAGGGGTTGCGCAGGTTGCCGGCGGGCGTGAGCGCCTGGAAGTAGCGGTCGAACTGCGGCAGGCGGCGCGCGGCCAGCTCCAGTGTGAGCGCCCCCCGCGCCGCGCGCTCGCTGCCGCGCACTACGCTGTCCTGCGCGCCCCAGCCGTCGCTCGCCACCCACGTGAGCGACGCGTTGGCGCGGCGCGCGGCCGCCAGCAGCTCGCGCGAGTCGTCGCCGCGAGTGAACAGCACCACGACGCGCGCGCCCGGCTTGCGCAGCAGCTCGCGCACCACGCCGTCGTAGGAGCGGCGCAGCGCGGAGCGCCCCACCTTCTCGGCCGCCGCCACGCAGATGCGCCGGCGACGAGCCTCCTGCTCGAACGCCTCCATGCCGGTCTCGCCGTAGTCGCCCTCCGACGCCACGGTGGACACGTAGGTCCAGTTGAAGAAGCGCAGGATCTCGGCCATCGCCTTGGCCTGGTAGAAGTCGGGCGGCACGGTGCGCGCGAAGTAGTCGTAGCGCGACTTGTCGCTGAGCTTGGCGCTCGTGGAGGCGTAGCTCACCTGGGGGATGCGGAAGAGCCGCAGCAGGTTGGCCACCTGCGGGGAGAGGGGCGGGAGGCGGGCGGGGACTCAGATCGGGCCTTGGCGACCGACCTGAGCCCGAGGCCACCTGGACGCAGAGCTGGCGCACCAGGCGCGCGCTGCACCTCAGCCTTGTGGCGCTGGGTGACAGCCTGAGACGCACGTGGGGTGCTCCTCCCTGGACCCGACCTGGACACTGCCCAGCACCATCCCCGAGATGCCCAAGCTCCACTGCTGGACACCACCGTGGACCTTGCCAGAGATGCATCCCGCTCAGCTTGGATGCGGACTTGGGCAGCCCCTGAGATGGACCCCCTCCCTGGACACCTCCCTGGACGCTGCTCAGGACAGTCCCTGAGACGCCTGGGCACTCCACTGAGACAGCTCCAGAGATGCCAAGCGCTCCTGGGCACCCTGTGGACCTTCCCGGATATGCGCAGGCGCACCCTGGACCCCGACCTGGGCCGTCCTTGAGATGCACCAGGTGCTCCCTAGACACCTCCCTTGGACATCTGGAGCAGGCCCCACGGCAGACATGTGCACCGGACGGCATCCTGCGGACCCCAGCAGGCCCCTGCCTAGGCCTTCCTAGACTCTGCAGGGTCTCCACGGGAAAACGTGCACCTGCACCTGCCCTGGGTGGTGGTCGCAGCCTCTCAGGGTCCCACCCCAGCTCAGACAAGGAGCCACAGTGAATTGGCCAAACTCAGGTTTTAGACAAGTTGACTGCGCTGTATAGAAGGAGGCTGGGTGTTTAATTCTCACTTCCCCCTCTTTTGCTAAAAACGCCAGCCTCTGAAAGAGTTTAATTTGGGAACTGTGTGCCACATGGACAGTCCAAATTAGACATTTATTATCTAGGTTAAGAAAAAAAATCAATTCTATTGAAATTCTATTTGGCCCATTTGAAATTTTAGGCATATACTTTTCAAAACTTCCGAAAAACTTGATCAACTTTTCTTTTGCATTCTTTTGCTTAAAATTTGATTATACTTGGACTCTGAAATTATATAAATATACTACTCTTATGGGATTTTTGATTAGAAAAGAATTAAGGAAGTACTGAGGACATTGGCAAGAATGAATCACCTACTTCAAAATATTTAAATCCTACTCTGAATCAAAATTTTAAAATGTCTTATAAGTCAGCTATCAATAGTATTTCACCGGTTTTATTTATTGTAGAATAAAAAAGGAAAATGACATTTCATTAAGGAGCATTGCAGAGAGTATTTGCAGAAATATATATTTATACATTTCTAACTGGATTGTATGTGTATGCAAAAATAGATTTATTCGTATTTTCCTGGCTTCTGAAATCTCTGTATATCGACTTTAATTATATGGTATTCAAAGTGGACCTTAATAAAAATAACTTGAATATGTATCTCAGTATACGCTATGGGCATTGGAATAAGTATGAACACTTTAAAATTTTCCCCCTGGAAATTGTGGTTTCACCTTCGTATTTGGTAGGAGGCAGCACAGCTTGAAATAGACAGCTATCAGCAACGAGCATGAGCATCACAAAACGACTGACATCCCAGTCCTGATTAATCATTGTTCCTGTGGCGAAGGAACCAGCAACCAAGCCTGTACCCAGCCACAGCGTGTTACTGCAGATCTGGCCTACTGTGCAGTCTTGCTCTGGATATACCCAGAGCTAACAAAATACATCTCATTTCAAATCCCGTTCCTTTCACTTAACCATGAACAGAACAGCTCAGGAGTATGGAGCATGGCACACAATACAATGGAAGACCAGAGCCCCACATCCTGGTTGCATTTGGTATTCCAAGACATGGGCAAATTTTCAGGAATGGAGTGGTGGTGAATGAGTGGGTAGGTGAAGGCTGGTGCACCATGTACTACTTCTTTCCTCAGGGTCAAAGAGTTGACATGAAAGCCTGCCCTGGCTCAGTCGAGCAAGGCGTGTTGCTTGTTTTCTCAGCCAGACTGAAGCAGCAGGTGCTGTCATCCTGAGGAACTGGTTCCTGTTGGCTCCATGCCCTGATGGAAGCTGTGTCTGCAGAGACAGGATTACCGACTTTCTGGGGAGCACTGATAGGCCGGTTCTTCTCCATGCACCAGTTTTCTCATCTTCAAGTTACATTTATCAGGACCTGATCAACTCTGGGAGATGGAGAATGGAAGACCTAAAAATACCAGGAGACATTATCTTCTGGCAGGTAGAAATCACAGTGAGAGGATCCTACCTGCTGAAACCTTCTTCCCCCGGAGGAGCAGGAGGAATGAAAAGCTGCTGAAGAAGATGAGTTCTTGTCTTCTGGCCGATAGGGTCCTGGGGCTTCATGTCCACCTCCCCAGCATATCCAAGAACAAACTACAGTCAAGGCAGCTACCTGAGAAGATGAGTAGCCATGGAAGGAGGGCAATATGGCAAGATGGATGCACAAGGAAGGGGCATGGCAAGTGGCAGCCTGTTAGGGAAGGTGTGGGCCAGATGGAGCAGGGATTAGTGTCATCCTCTTAAGGATGGTTGTGTATACCCCATGCGTGGGCTGTCACAAGGAGATCACAACTAGCCTTAGAAAAAGCACCATGTCTGGTGTGTTGGAATGTGAAGATGGGTTGCTAATAAGCAAGTATCAGCTCAATTGTATCATCTGTCTTCAGTAGCATGGCACAATAATAGAATTCAAAGTTAGGATTTGCAGAGTTACATTAGAAACATTTAATACAAATGAAGAGTAAAGCAAAATGTTCAGGTACTTTTATCATAGGGAGTTGTTCCTTTTAGAATTGATTTCTTTAGATTTAAAAAGTGGAAATGTTTCATTTAGAAGTAAACACCACAGAAGGTGGTCACTTATTAATCTGCTTTCTTTTCCACCCATGCTCCCACTCAGCCTGATTTCTAGAGAACGGTGCTCATAGATCAGTTTGTGCTTTTAAAACTGTCTTCTGTTCCAAAGCCATGCATCAATGTACTGAGTATGTGTGTGTATCTTATGTTCTTTGATATTCACAAAACAGCCTTTTGTGGTCGGTATTATTCTGTCCATGTTAATATGGAAACACTGAGCCCAGCTTGGTGAAGAAACAAGCATTATGTGGTCAGAATGTGGAGGCAGGTCCAGGTGTAAAAGCAGGTCCTTCAACCTGAAGTACTACAGCCACCCTTCACGGCTTCCTCTCCGCCTGATGTGACCACAGACCGGAGGCTTCAGCACAGGAGAAAGAATGGAGAAGAATGAAGAATAGAGAAGGGAAGAGACGCAGTGCTGTGATTTCCACCATGGGTCGCCCAGTTGCTGTTGGTGGGAGCTTTCCTTTTAATACAAAGTTTGAAACAAGGGTTGGGGATGTCTACAGAGTTGTCATCTGGTGTTCCCACTTCATTTGTCATCAGGTTGGGCATTTGAGAGTTTCCTGCCATATGGTTTCCCTGAGAAACCATGAAGAAGTAACAGAAACTCCTACACTGGACATCATCTTGAATAATAAAGGAAGAATCATTTTAGGATGGGGAAGTAATGTGAAACTTTGGAAGGAAGTTACACAATTATGTTATTATTAGTAGGAGTGGAGGAAGGCAAAACAGAAACTAGTTATGTATGTTTTTCCTAAAAAGTTTAAAGAGTAGAGATATGCTCAGCATAGATACAGATTCTAAAAAGGAATATAGCTTAGGAGAGACAGGAAGAATGGAGAGGGGAAGAGAAATCATACATAAAATGCAGAGCAGACTCAAGACAGAGAAGACAAACTCCAAGAACTCCTCAGGGCTGTTGGGCTGCCCTGGGATTTAGCTGTTCAGAGAGCTAGTGACAAGGAGTAGGCTTTGTAGGTGTATGGATCAGCATGGGCCTGTGAGGGGCAGAGACTGAGGTACAGAATGTGGAAATTGGAAAAATTATTTTTGGGGTTATTGTTTTGAAATTATGTTTCAGGAGAAGACCTGGTAGGAAGAAATGGGACCAATGGGTGGGGAAATTGATTCCATCTGAGTAAAAGAAAGACGCTGCTCAGGCCCTCCTTTTCCTCATTCTCCCCATTAAGGACGTGTCCTAACATAGAAATGGCAATACAGATAATACGAAAAGGTTATTTCACATCAAAGTAAGACAGACAGTCCACTGAAAGATAAGCTCAAAATCACATTGAGTTTGCCTTTAGCATTGAATTCTGAAATAATTTGCAGGCTAAGTTATGGATTCATTGTCAGTAATCTGAGAAATCAATGATGGAAGGACTGTCTGAGGGTGAAAGAGGAGGAAGAAGGGCGAATTCAGAAAATAAAAATCAATAACCACAATGTGGCTTTGGTAATTTTCTAGCACAGTTTTCTAACAGCACACAAACATCCAGAAATGAACCAGGTAATGCTTACATTAATCATGCAGAGTAAGCTCAAATAAATAAACTTATGAGAAACCTTAAGATACTTGGAAAACAATAATCCACTCCCAAACCCAAAGTGAGAAGAGCACAATGAAATTGAGACTGAAAAAAACAATACAAAGGATCAATGAACTGAAGAGCTGATTTTTCAAAAGAATAACCAAACAGATAAACCTTTAGCCAAACTTAGCAAGAGAAATACAAGACTTACATCAATGAAATTAGAAACAAAAAGGATGAAATGACCACACACACTATCAAAATCCAGAGGATAGATATTAACTACTAAGGAAAAATTATATCCTAATAAATTGGAAGATTTTGAAGAAATGGACAAATTCCTAGACTCATACGAATTACAAAAGCTAATTCAAGAAGACACAAAAATACTAAACAATCCAATAACAAGCAGTGAAATTGAGATAGAAATAAAGAATCTACCAACTAAGAAAAGCCCAGAACCTGATGGATTCATGGCTGAATTCTACAAAACCTTTAAGGATGTCATAACACCTATACTAATACTCTTCAAAGAAATTGAAGGGGATGGAGTGCTTCCAGATACATTTATGGGGCCAGCATCACTCTGATTCCAAAACCAGGTAAAGATCCAACTAAAAAAGAAAACTACAGGCCAGTTTCCTTAATGAACACAGATATGAAAATCCTTAACAAGATATTAGCAAATAGAATGCAGCACATCATAAAAAAGATTATACTTCATGGCCAAGTAGGTTTCATCCCAGAGATGCAAAGGTGGTTAAACATACATGAATCAATAAATGTAGTATATCACATAAACAGAAGTAAGGTTAAAAAAAAAACATGATCATATCAGTAGATGTAGAAAAGCCTTTTGACAAAATCCAACTCCCCTTCTCTTTAAACACCCTGAAGAAAACAGATGTAGAAGGATCATACCTGAATTTGATAAGTGGTATTTATAACAAACCAACAGGCAACATTATTTTAAATGGAGGAAAACTAAAAGCATTCCCTCTAAAATTGGGAACAAAACAAAGATGCCCAGTATCACCACTTCTATTCAACATAGTACTTAATACATTATCCAGAACAATCAGGCAAGAGAGAGAAATAAAAGGGATACATATATGAAAGGAAAAGCTCAAATTATCATTACTTGAAGATGACATGATACTCTACATAGAAGACCACCAAAAACTTACCAGCAATGTAGCAGGATAAAAAAATCAACACACAAAAATCAGTATCATTTGTGTACACCAATAATGATCTCGGTGAATAGAAAATTATGCAAATAATACCATTCATGTTAATGTCAATAAATGAAATACCTAGACATTAACCTAGCCAAGGAAGTGAAAGGCATCTACAAAGAAAACTACAGCATCTGAAAAGGTAGATTGAAAGGGGCATCAGAAAATGGAAAGATGCCCCTGCTCCTGGGTAGGCAGAATCGATATTGTTTTAGTGGGGCTCAAACCCCATAATCCCAAACTGTTATACAGATTCAGTGCAGTCCCAAACAAAATACCAACAGCATCCTTCTCAGACCCAGAGAAAACAATCCCTAAATTCATATGGAACCAGAAGAGACCCAGAATAGCAAAAGCAATCCTGGGCAATAAGAGCAAACCGGGAGGCATCACAATACCTGACTTCAAGCTACACTGCAAAGCAACAGTGAAAAAACGGCATTGTACTGGAACCAAAGCAGACGTGGATCAGTGGAACAGAATAGAGGATATAGAAACACCCCCAGGCATGTTTAGCTATTTGATCTTTGGCAAAGGGGCCAGACGAATTGAGGAGGGCATGGGAGACTTTCACCTCTAGCAGGTAACCTTCCCTAAGTACAGCGAGTTTCTGTGGCGAAGGGGGAGCTGGCTACTGGCAGGCATGGAAGGCTACTGTCCAGCACTACAGTGCCCTGTGGGTTCTTCCAAACCATATGTAACTTTTCACCCAAACAATGTTGCAAGTAAGGCGAGGAGTTTGTGCAGACTTCTAGGACCCTTCAGCCAGTATTTTCCTCCCGTCGAAGTCAGTTTCTGTAAGTTAGCTCTGTATAAACTAGCAGTATACAAATTAAGTCAAAATTACATCAACTGGGGCTGGTCCTTATACCCACTGGTTCCCTAACTGCTGGAAATAGCCTTTTGTTCTGAGAAAAGAAGCTACAGGGCTTTCTGTGAAGTTTTAGTCTTCACACTTCACACCCCTGAAGTAGGGTTCAGACTGACAACAGCTAAGGCAGCCTTCACTGCACGAACTGATGCCAGGTGCGCCAGCCAGGCGGGCATCATATGCAAGACACACAAGCAGGGGGCTCCTGGAGCTTGTGCCCCGCCCCCATGTCAGTGTTGCTTTGGGGACATATAAAGTTGTATACTTCCATAATGACAGCCAGCGGCGGAGTGACGCCACTGCAGGCCCGCGCCCCCTTGCTCCCAGATGGGAGTTTGGAGTTCTGCACAAACTTCGCTGAGAGCTTCGCTCCGCGCCTCTTGGCAGTCTGTAGCAGGGAAGAGCCTCCTTTTTAGGTCGGCAGGAGCCGCGCTTTATTCCGGCCATGCCCTGATCATGAGGGCAGGGCTGTGAACTCCAGGGAAAGACCTCAGATAGTGGGCTCTTTGTTTCACCTTGTGAAAAGAGAGCGCCAGTGGGGCATTTCAGAGTCATGTGTGTGCGCCCGTCAGCCGCGTGGTCGCCTCCTACCTGGGCCCCGTGAAATGCCTGTTTCAGACGTGAGCCACACCTTCCTGCTGACACAGTGCCATATATTTTTTTCAATAAGAAACAACAGACTCTGCATTTTGAGTGCAGCACAAGTGAGTTTCCACTAAAGTGATTCTGTGATTTGCTGCTCAAGTCTTTTCAGAAATTTTGTCGCTGCTGGCTTCTGAGCCCATTCCAGTGCACTGAAGAGAACAATAGCAGCTGGCTTTCATGTGGACCTATGCTTAGCTATAAAACTTCCAGATCCCAAAGAGGCATCGAATGCTTACTCCCAAGAAAAATGCTATTTGCAGAGCTGAGCTACATATGCTTGACAAAGGAACCCATGCTGGTGGGCTAGAATGTGGAGATTTGGTTTTCCCTCTGCGGGTTTGCCTTTGCCTTCTGTGTGCTACAGTTCACATCTCTGGGGGTACACCTGCACATGTTTTGTCATGATGGAGTGCTGAATGTTTGGTTTAGTTCTTTTAATTAAATGCTTATATATGAACCTGGAAGAGGGCCCCAGAGGGCCACACTTTGCTCCCCCTTCACCCATGACATTAGGAAACCGTGTGTCCTTCCTACAAGACCAAGTTAATCCAGAAGCTGCATAAAATCTGATTGGATTGTATTTTAAACTAGAATTGGGGGTAGAATACTGTCAAGAAACTGCCTCGGGAATTCAAGCTGTCCCCACCACACGTTACCCACTCATAAAGGATACCAATCATATTGTTATTGCGGGAAGGATAACTCACTTATCTTTTTCTTTCATTGTTTTGGCTATACTGCCTGCAGAACATCTGGAAACATTTTCCATGACAACAGTTAACTGGAGTGCATATTAATCTTGATTTAGGAGGTCATATAATGGAGTACAGTGTGCTCAGTGTAACCTGCAAAAGTCACATGGCAGAGGCCTAGAAGGCCACACAGCTCTGGGATCTGTATCACCATTCCCATCCAGCAGCACGATGAGTTCCCAGGGATGTTCCACAACTGTTGGGAGAACTCCTGCATCTTGGCAGAAACCCTCAAAGCTGGCTCATAATTACCCTAATTTCTATCCCAACTCTCTTCTGAAGTCACTGAACTCAACGGCTGTGCTTTGCAATTCAGATATTCATATCCTTTTGTTTTCTCCATATGAAAGCAAGGACCATCTGCTGAGCAAGCACAAGGACCTGAGTTCGATCCCCGGTACCAAAAAAAAAAAAAATAGGGCTGGGGATTTAGCTCAGTGGTTTCGCCACCTGTTCTGCAAGCACAAGGACCAGAGTTCGATCCCTGGTAACCACCCCCCCCCCAATTAGTGAATAGCAAGGGCATCTACTTTGGTATTCTCATAGCTCGTCATGGAGCTTGAGATAACGTCCAGACCAAAAAGGACTCCTTGAGCCACATTATTTCTGAAGAGAGGCATCATAAGACATGTTAGTTCTCCTCCTTGGCAATGCCATTGCCATTCATCAGGTGTCTGTCTTGCTCCCTTGCTGAAAGGTACTATCTTGGGGATAGCTCTTCCCATTCAGTACTCTGGCATGCAGAAGACACAAAGAGAGGGTATTTTGCCCATGGAATCAGTGTTCAGCTGCCCTTTTCTGCATGAATTAATTTTTAAGAGATATCATGGCATGGAACTGGTTTGCATCCCAGCCACCAACAATGGTGTTGAAAAAGCTCCCCACCCTATTCTGTGCAGAGTAACTGGGTGGGCCAGGAAGCCCTGCAGAAGCCTGGCTCCAGGATGACCTGACAACAGACTTGCCAGACACATCCTTCAATGCCTTGGATAGTGACTTTCGACAATGTCTTTTGAAGATTTAAGAGTCACAAGTTGAACTAATCCATATTTTTCATTGTCCCCCGAAGTCACTTGTATAACAAAATATGTCAAAGTCAGCCTTATCCATAAAGAAGCATTCTGGTCCTTGGTTGTTATGCAAAGGATGAACAATCAAGGGTAGCAAAGGTTGCCTCCAAACTTTCCTTACATGATCACTAAATGAGGTCCTGCAGTCATTTAGGGCACGGGGATGGGCCTGGTGTTGTCTGTAGCAGAGAACGGCGTTAACTGTCTATCACCTTGAGAGCCTCCAGGCACAACAGGAGCAGGGCTGTGAGGCCCCGTGCACAGAGCTGGCACCAGACAGGCTGCCTTGCAAACCCAGGTCACCAGCTGTGTGACCTTAGTCAGCCGAGTTTAACTCCTAAACTTCATTTTCTTCTTCCATGGAGAGGGAATCATAGGAGTCCCTGGTGTAGGAAATGAGGTCAGGTTTAAAATGGTAACACACGTGAAGCCTGCAGCTCACTGGTTGGCACGCGTGTAGTAAATTCTTAGAAAGTGATGTGCATGTCTAGCAGTGTTCATTCAAACTTCAGTCGGTGTCAGTGATAGACGACATTCTTCCAAGTGTAGGTTTTCCAGGAAGAGCAGTTCACCCTTCCTGTCCTGCAGGAGGTTACAGTCTTCTAAGAGAATGAAACACAGCCAAGGATAATGTTTTGAGCATCCGAGTACCTACAAACTCAGGCAGAGTACAGCTGCCCCCACTCGGGGGAGGCACAGTGGGCCACGGCGTCTTGGCTTGATCTCCAGGAAGAAGTGCAAGTTTGCTAAGCAGAGAAGGGGAAAAGGATGTTTCCAGGTAGAAAAGAGAACACACCGAGGGAGGGAAGCGCACATTAACTCCAAGAGTGCCAGGATGATCAGGCTGCCTGGCGCCTCTTGGATGAACAGAAATGGGGATGGACAGGGGTCTGGTGAGACTGCTGTGGGCTCTATACGCAACTGTAAGCATTTTGACCTTTATTCTTCTAGACATAAAAAGCCATTAAAATTTTTAAGTAAGGGAACAACATGACCAAAATTATGTTTTAAAAAAGACTACAGTGGATTGTCTCCCACTTGAAAAGGGAGCGGGGAAGGGATCATGAAATGCACAAAATAGCCATTCTGATTTAGACTGAGTCCCCGAAAGTCAGGAAGTCTGTAATTCCAAAACAACAAAAAACAGTATAGAAGTGTCCAGATTGGAGATTTTGAGAAAAATGTGAGGTTGCTTAAAACTATTTTATTTGGCTGAAAAGAATCATCCAAGCACTTATGTTTTAGTTTGTTTCACTCCAAGTCGCCTTGAATTCTTCTCAGAAGGGAGCAGGGCAGTAGTTAAAATAGTTGTTGGAAACTGTAGGAAGGCTGAAGAACTTTTAACTTCAAGAAAGCACCTCAGGAAAGACAGCACAAAGATTTTTTCGAATGTAGAAATAAGAGCCAGGAGTCAGTTAAATAGCCCTTGGCAGCAGTTGAAGTTTGCCAGGTGACACCAATCTGCATTTATCGTTGCATTTCTATAAATTTTGTACAAATGAACTACCTTAAAACTGCTTTGTGAACATAGGCTATATATGGGAAACATATATATATTTATTTTGATGGAAAGTTATTTTTACAGGAAAAATCTGAACAATTGCAAACCATGTGTCCAACTCTCTGCATGTCCCTGGGGAGATTACCTGCCTGGTTTGTGGTTGGCAAAGCTCCACTGTGAACCTGGTGGCCTCTGCCCAGGTCGGAGAGCCTGAGCTGGGGCCCCAGACACTCACCTTTTGACAGGGATGGCAGAGCCCTCAGGATGCTTTGCCCTTCTGACCTCTCGGCCAGGAAATCTGGGCTGGACTTGGAGTAGGATCTTTGGCGGTTTTGCTGCTCTTGCATGGCTCCTTCATGGCTTGCTGTGCCCTCTGTGGGAATGTGAAGTCACAGGGCTGGCAAGAAGCAAGACTTTGCCACTTGTAACAGTGGGTTTTCTACAATACCCCAGGTGGTGGTGCCAAAAATAGCAGCACTACAGTTTTAGTGTTTGAACCCTACTGATGCACTGCCTGGAGAATAAACACTGCTTAGAGCTAAACTGCAGGTGTTTGGGAAGACTGTGCCTAAATCCCAAAGTCTACTAATTGGAAAAATACTCTGTGAGTTTTCAGCTGCAGCTTTTCATACAGCAGTAGAAGCATTTCTACTACATTAAATCAATGGACTTTCATTATTATAAACTACTAAGAGTTGGCCCTTTCCATATTGAACTGCTGAACCTTGTGCTTATTGATCCATTTAAAAGGCACATATCAATGGCAATGGAAAGGAACTTTGCGTTCTTAGAGCAGACTCCTATCTCAGATGCCAGAGGTCTTCTATCAGTTAGTTTGCCTACTAATGTGTGATCCTAAGCCTTCGCTGAGATCTTGGGGAGGTCTGCACTCCTTCCTTTCCATGCCGTGACCTTGATCCTGGGTGTGTGATCTGCAGTGCAAGCCTGTCCACAGCCATAGGCGTCCGCTGGCCTCTGCACTGTGGTCCCAGTGGTAGCCTCATGTCTTTCACTGGAGAAGTTTCAAAATAAACACATGACAGAAGGGGAATTAATTAGGAAACAAATTAACCCCAAAGCAAAGGGAAAATAGTGTATCTTAGCTAATTACCTCTGGTGAGAATGTTTGCCACAGGGAGAGGTTAGCAGAGCGTTTTAATTGCTGCTGCTAGTATCTCCCACCCTGGGATGGAGTCCTTGAACAGTGCTCGCAGGAGGCAAAGCTAGAGCAGCAGAGACAGGTTGCAAAGCACCCATCTTTATGAGATTGCTTTAGAATGGGAAGCCTGGGGAGGAAATAAATAACTGATCCCATCTGAGATGGCCTCTGAGGAAGGGTTTCTGCAGCTCAGACCGTAGGAGGGAGGGTTAGGACCTCAGCATGGGAAGCAAGCTTTGTGACTAATGCTGATTCTGCTACTCGTATTTGGAGAGAAATTTGAACTTGGTTCTTAACCTCTATGAGTTCCTCATAAAACTGTTCCTTTTGGACTGAAGATGTTAAAGGAATCAAAACAAAGAAAACATGAACATATAATGATACCTATTAAGATGTTGAGTGTTTATCACGTGGGGCACATTTTTACTGCTTCCCATGTATTTTCTCATGTAATTGCAGTCACCCAGGGAGAGAGCTGCTGTTGGTTTCTCCAGCTTAGACCTGAGGAAAGGAGCAATGAGCAGTAGAGCGAATCCAAGTCAATCTGCACCCAGAGTCAATCACTGTGCTGAAAATTTCAAGAAAGGCACACTGAAAATGTGGAATCAGAAATCATCCCTACTGTAGCCATTATGTTTGCAGCATTGAGCTCACTGAAGGCGGCTACCATTGTTACTTTCCTAGGGGTAGAGACTTTTGGGATAAATTAGCAAGTGGATTCTGGAGCTGTCGCTCAGCTTTCCTCCAGGACAGGGCTCTGTTAGCTCTCAGCACAGCGTCTCACGCCCGGGGGCGCCCCGCCTGGTCCTTCTGTGTGGACATGGCCTGGAGCAGATCCTTGGCATGGGCAGGCCCTGACTTGATCCCAGCCTGGGCACTGAGCCTTCCACTGCCTGCTCTTCAGGAGTGGTCCAAGGCCCAGCGGAGCGGAGCTTGGAGCGGCTCTCAAATCGCGCTGTCCTAGGTGCCTATGCAGACAGTGGGTGGGGAGAGCTCATTTTGCTCCGTCTTCAGTCAGTGTTTACTCCCTGCCTGGCAGATGGGTCTAGGAGCAGCACAAGGACAAATAGAAGGGCTCCTAAACCGGTGGACTGTGGTTTGGGGGAAGAGCAGGACGTCAGTGAGCAGCCCTGTTTTGACATGAATAGGGTAGGTGGTTGTGGGGAGAGGGCTCAGCTGAGGCTGGAGGAGAGGGCTGGCAGGAGGACAGAGGTATGAGGAACCCTGACTCCTCCCTCTTGTGACAGTCCATGCAGACACTGCAGTATGGACCAGGAGAGAGCGGCTCACCTGGACGCTTCACGGGCAGGCTGCTGTTCAGAGCTGGAATTCTCTTCCTGGTCACCTCCATTCCTCTGCACCCCACTGGCAGGGTTCGTGGTGCCCAGCTCTGTGGTGCTGGCTGACACTCAGCCCCCTGGCTTGCACCTGCTCTGCTGATGCTGCCCAATGGCTCATAAGTGCCTTGGGGCGCTTGTACAGTGTCTTGCTATTTCTAAATTCTATTGCACATTCTCTCTGCTCCATGTCATTGAGACTACACAGCAGTTTTGTTGTACCTAAAATATGTGCGTAATGAAAGCCAATTTTCTGATGAGAATGATTTTGTGTGTACTCCAGTTGTAATAGTCAGGTAATTGAGATGTCTGTCTCACCAAATTTATAAAATACTGCCACAGTCAAGTTAAGAAGCCACTGGCTGGACTTCTACTTCAAATGATCCTGATGGAATAATAGCTATTATTCATTTTCCATCGTGTTTTAAGCACTTCCATTCCAATCCCTGGGCCCCTGATGAGATATTTCGATTGAGCAACATGTAAGTATAAAATTAGGTAACACCCATAAATGCTGTATGCTTCGACACCCTCAGTCAGAGGCCAGCCTGTGCTTGAGTAACTCCGGTGAGAGGACTCACTTCCCTCTGCCCCACCCCCTCCAGGCAATTGCTTTTCTGAGGACTCTTTCTTGTGTTGAGCCTGACCTCACCTTGTCCTGGACCAGTGATTCTCAGTGAGGGGAGATTGTTCTGTCGCTTGGTGATGTACGGAAACATTTTCAGGGGTCACAGCTTGGGCTGCTGCCATCTTAGCAGCAGAGGCCAGGGCTCCTGCTCCCTGTCCTGTGATTCGCAGGAGGGCACCATATGCAGAGAATCCTAGCCACAATGTCCAGCTGCCAAGGTGGAGAAACTGTCCAGACTCAGTCTGTTTATACACAGAGCAAGTGTGAGGGCTGACACTGTCCATCCCCCAGCTGCCATCAGACAGCTTGCTCTGAAGAGTCTTGTACCCCAAGGCTTTGGATCATTTCTTAATTCTGCTATAAGACTAGAAATTTATGTGTGGACCTGTCCAGGGGCATCAGGACTAAGTGAAGAAGGGATCTATTTAAGTTGGAAGGCAGTGCTTCATACAGATTGACCAGCGGTGGCCCCTTAGCACTGTGGAGTCAGGTGGGAGACATCCGAGGCAGTGGTGTCTTTATGCGAGTTTGTTTCTCTCTTTCCCTGTAGAGCTAAAATCTGTGAGTCAACTGCCAAGGATTTAGTGGTTTTTGTTTGTTTTGTGGGCTTTATTTTAAGTTTTTGATACTGGAGATGGAACCCAGGACTTCACCCTGACCTACATCCTCAGCCTGTTTTTACTTTTCATTTTGAGATGGGGTCTCACTAAGTTGCTCAAGTTAGGCATGAACTTTCGATCCTCCTGCCTCAGCCTCCCAGAGTGCTGGGATAACTGATGGGCTTCTCAGGTGTATGATGTGTGCAATGCATGGAACACACAAGTCCATGCCATGGCAGGCTGAGTCGATGACCACCTCTCCGAGCCGGGGGGTTCCTGGGGTATGGATGGTGCTAGGAATTCTGAGGAAAGGTCTCACCATTCCGGGCATGAGAGAGAAGGGGGAAGAGTCCTTCCAGGCAAACTTCTACTCCTCATGAGCTCGATTTTTCGATGCCATCTAACCCATGTCCCCATTTGCTGAGGCTACTTTAATGCCCAGAGACAATGCAATAAATGACTCAATTTATACCTGCCGTGTCCCAGCTAAAATGTGCTTCATTTGGGAAAGAACTGGTTCAAAAACTCCTCTGAATAGTCAGGAACGTTTTGGGGACTTCTTAACTGGATGAGTTAGGCGCTGACCACAGCCTGTCTGGGAAGCGCAAGCATGAACAGGGCTGCTAATCGGGCACGGTGGAGATGATCGTCCAGCTAAAGGCAGTGGGCCGGATCCTGTTCCTGAAGAAGTGCGATTTCCCCTGCACCGAGCGGTCTGTGGGCACAGAGAGGCGGTCTGCATGCTTCGGGAAGATGCCCTCATCGAGGATGGAGAGAGCCCGAGTCGCTGTGCTGATGCGAGGGATTCCCTCTCATTAGTTCTGGGTTAAGAAATCGATATTGTTGGTTCAGAAAGGGGCACCGCAGACGGGTTGCTCCTTACCCAGAGCCGGGGTGCAGCAATGACCCGGTCCTCGAGCCGGCGGGACCCGGCCCCTGCACTCCGAGCCCCTTCCAGGAACTGCGGGGGGGGGGGGCAGGGAAGCACTCCCGTGCTCGTGCCGGGGTTCCTCGTCTACAGTCGGAAGAAGAGGAGGGGACCGAATGCAGCTCAGGCAGTTCGGCCAGGAAGGCGGTAACAGATCCAGCTCAGGCCTAGCCACAGAGGGGAGGCGCGCACACACCGTCCTCCTCCCAGTCCACAGCCGTGCTGCTGCTGGGGCTGCTGCTGAGGGCGCGGCTCCCTGGCCCTGGGGAGACGTGACAGGGGCCTGCAGGGCTTCCAGAGGGTGTGGCGGGTTCGTGACACTTCACCTCTTCGCAGCTATGCAGTTCACGCAAAGCGACTTTGCGGTAACGCGCAGGAGCCGAGAGCAGGTACAGGGACGGCAGCACCATGAGCTACGAGGCATCACACGGTCACGAAGCGCCAGTGTGCGTGGCCAGAACACTCATGGGAGAAGCAGTGGGTGAGTGCGAGAGCCAGCCAGGAGAATCCTCTCTGCCCCTGCTCCCCTCCTGGATGCACAAGAGGGACACTGAAAGAGGGCGTCTTAAATTCACATGGAGAGCCTGTTGCTGTGGACTGCATGGCTGCATTTTAAAAACTCCTTACTAAAGGACAGGGATGTTTTGAAGGGCACCAGACTAACTCCAACTCTGTCCACGCCTCCAGTGACCGCTTTTCGGTTACGACGTTTCAGGCCTCCGAAGGTGCCTGGAGTCACGGTGCAGGTGCAGCTCCAGCTTCCGGCTTCCTCTAGAGAAACTGAGGAGTCCGAAAGCTGGGGGCTGGGGGTGGAAGCCCTCTCTGTCCCCCCGCCCCCCCGGCCCGGACGTCTGCCCTGACTCCGGCAGCCTCCCCACGTCTGGTGTCCCACTTGCACTGTGACCTTCCTGGCCCCTTTCCCTGTGCCCTTCTGTCATTCCCGAAGCCTTTAGCCAAGCGGATGTGCTCAGAAGCAGTCCTTGCTGTTTCCCACAGAGCGCCACCTGCAGCCGGACTTCCGGCTGTGTGCTGTAGGAGCGCAGTGTCCCCTGCAGAGGGCAGAGCACACAGTGATCGCTGCACAGATGGGCCTGCTGGTCAACCATGGGACCCGCAATGGTTCCATTAGACTGTGGGCCACTGGCAGGCCGCCAAGGTGGCTATGCGTGGAGCCCCTGCTGACTTCTCCTGTAATTTTAGGGACGTCATAGGAACCATTTACTAAATCTCCTAATTTTTTACTGAAGGCAGATTTTTCTCAAATTATCATCTTCACAACTTTTTGAGGTAGACTGTTTTCTTCATTTTGTAGCTGACCAGTAAATGGTGGAGTTAGAATTCATTCTCCGCTCTTTCTGATGCCCTTTCTTATGGCGTGACAGTTTGTTTTTGTATTTATGGTGGGGAGGCAAAAGCGTATGAGCACTGATAACTGTATGGTGATGTTGACGGCGGGAATGAAATAATGAGCCAGATCTCTGGGTAACAAGAGGCTTCTTTCGTTGGGAACAGAAACTGGGTTTTAGGGGTCCACAGTTCTTCCTAGGCCAATCTGACCTTTTGGGAGGTGAGTATATTATCAAAGGAATAAAATTAGATGGAAACTCTATTGGCAGGACCATCTTGTTAACTGCTTTGGATAAATCATTATGGACACATCTACTCTGCAGGACCATGTACTGTATGGGGAGAAATGGGCCTCAGAGAAAGCACATGTGGTCATATTTTGTACAATGTAAGTAATTATGAAATGACTGACATTCAGCTGGTGAAATTATTACTGAAGTATGGCAGATAAATACCTTCAATTTTTCCTTCTCAAATAGCAAATTCTCTCTCTCCTGATCTGAATATAGAATTAGTGACAAAATGAACATGATGTGCTTTGAGATGTGCAATATTTTCTATCTGTCTAATGAAGTCAAAGGGTGTTTATGAAAAAGCAATTACCCTAATTACTCATAATATGACTGTGTGCTCTGAAGAAGGAAAGAAATTAGGAAGTGCTCATTTAGAACAGCACAGAATTACACTTGGAATTTTAAATGCCACAAATCTAGGATAGAGAAATGAAGTAATTCCAATGCAAATAGAGCCAGTCCAGTGGGTTTGTGACTCAGAAGACAGCATGAGCCTCACACTGCTTCCTTTAGGGCTTGGGGCTTTGGTGACAGGGATTTGGATGAGGCCAAAGTGCATGACTCCTGCAGTCATGACCACTAGTGCTCGCACCAGAAGAGACACTGAGCCTCCAGTCATGTACAGCAGTCACGCGGGGCAAAGGAGCACAGGGGCACAAAGATCTACTTGGATTCCGGTGCCTGCCCTGCCTGCCGATGGGGGTTTGGATGAATCCGGTCTTTTTGGCAACTGGGAAATGAGAAGGTCGACATGAATGACTTCGTGGCTCTTTTCTCTCTCTAACCTTCCCTGGCCCTGTGAGTGAGAACTGCAAGGACTTGAAGGATGTATTTCTTCTTTCCTTAACAAAATCACTAGAGTCAATTACATAGTTTCATCTAGTTCAACTTGTGTGTTAAAAGTTTCTTTTCTTTCCTTTTTTTAGAAGTAGTAACTATCTGGCTTCTCTGCATACATTTTGAGGTTTATATATCTAGATGCTCTTCACATTTTGTCTCTGAACAAAACGGTGCTTTAGTACAAATCGGCCTGTGCTCAGGGATGCTGGCCCTCCTTGTGGTTCCCATCACCAGCTCATCTCAGGACACTCAGTGGACTGTGGCATGTTCTGTGGGCAGGGCATTCTTTCTTCTCCTCAGCCCCGAGAGTTGCTTCTGCTAACTGGGTGCTGGCAGATGCGACACAGGCAGAGCTGGAGAGAGGCTTGCACAGGTGAGTCTGCACTCGCCCATCCCTCTGCTGTCCTCCAGGAAGGAGGAGCTTGGGCTGGCCTGGCCTGTTATGTAGGCCCCCCTGCACAGCCCCCCACGGCCAAGCCCAGCCTCCACCGAGCACTCTACTGCACCTTCAGACTTACAAACTCATGCCTACTTGTGTGGGCCGCTGAAGATGGGGGTCAGTTTGTATTGCTGCAGTAGCTGCCTGATACACTTCTGAACAATTTTCATTGGGAGAGAAAGGTTAATATTGTATTGCTAATATCACCCATTTTTCTGCCCTTGTCCCTTGAGTCACATAAGCTCGGAAATGTGCCTTTGAGCCTCAGATGCACCCCTTACCTGTATGGAGACGCTGCTGTAAGAGCCGCCGATGACGCCTGCAATGAGCAGAGGGAGGTTTTCCTGGATGGCATAGGATCCATCAGGACACATGTACTCTGCTTCGTCCACCTTGGTCAGTGAGGCCCTGACGAACTCCAGTGACTGCTCCAGGGCATAGGTGTCCCTTGAACATGTATCCAGAATGTGGACACCCAGCTTCACTCCAGGCAGCAAGTAGTTGTCCTTGTTGATCTCATCGATTGCAAACAGCATGGCCTCCAAGCGCTGGATGCCCCGGTCTTCATTGATTCGCCCACAATCCTCAGTCCCAGTGCCTTTCTCGTTAATAGGAAACAGGCCCCCCAAAACAAGGTCACCTTCTATTTTAATCTCCTTCCTCTGAAAGTTATGGTCCCCTAAACAAAGGAAAAATCCCTTTGAAAACAAAGCCAAGGTAAGAACTTGCAGTCTTGCCAGCATCTTCAGGAGCCCGGCTCTGCGGCTCTGGTGGACCGCACGGGTGGAGCCCCTGGTGCCGCTAGTCCTCCTTGCTCATTTCCAGGTGGGGCTGTGGCCTCTGCTTCAAACGAGGGAGTATCAGACTAACAGCCCATCAGAGGTCCCTAAAGAGACAAAAGTCACATGAGCACACAAGATGAGGAGAGCACAGTGGTCCCTCAGTGGTCCCCACGTAGATGGTGGTGGGTACTGACTCAGGTCACCATGCTCCATGTGCGAGGACCTGGCTGCACGGCACCCACAGGCACCCACCCAGCCCTGGAGACGTGCTGTGGTGTGGATGTCAGTGGTCCCACCTCCCAGCAGTGGACAGTAGGACAAAGCAGGAGAGTGACCTGACCTGGGTCATAGGGTGTAGACTCAGCTGAGCGGCAACAAGGCCAGCACTGTCTGTCCCCAGCCACTGGCATTGGCTTTGGTAGCATGGCAACACAGATGGGAACCTGCATCTCATTCAGCTGTATTTGTCGACTCACCCTTTTTTTATTTTTATTTTTTTAGTTTTCTCAGCTCTGTGAAGGTAGTTTTTAAAATTTTTTTCCCCATAAACTTTATTGGTACATTTTTGGAATAAAATACAGTTACATTCATCATTGGGATCTTGTACCATTACATGAGTCTCTTGGTTCTTGTTTTTTTCCCCTTCCCTTGCCCTC